>PVIA01000925.1:0-16137 GCA_004024845.1 Tonatia bakeri | reverse complement strand
AATCAATAAAATATATTTTAAAAAAACACTGTAAAAATATACATGTATGGAACCAAAAATGACCCTGAATAGCCACAGTATACTTGTGAAAGAAGAACAAAGTAGGAGGGATTACAATACCTGATATGAAACTGTACTACAAGGCCACTATAATCAAAATAATCTGGTACTAGCAAAAGAACAAATACATAGATTAATGGAAGAGAATAGAGAGCCCAGAAATAAACTTATGTCTCTATGATCAATTAACATTTGACAAAGGAGGCAGGAGCATAAAACGTAGTAAAAATAGCTTCTTCAAAAAGTGGTGTTGGGAGATCTGGACAGGTACATGCAAAGAAATGAAACTAGACCACCAATTTATACCATACACTAGAATAAAGTCAAGATGGATAAAAGACTTAATAACATCATAAAAGCCCTAGAGGAAATCATAGGCAGTAAAATTTCAGATATCCCACACAGCAGTATTTTTGCTGATATATCTCCTAGGACAAGAGAGATAAAGGAAGAAATAAACACATGGGATTACATCAAATTAAAAAGCTTCTGCATAGCTAAAGGAAACATCATCGAAATGAAAAGTGATCCAACTATATAGGAAAACATTTTTGCCAATGATACCTCAGATAAGGGTTTAATATCCAAATATGTAAAGAACTCATATGATTCAACACCAGAAAGGCAAACAACCTTAATAAAAAATGGGCAAAGGACCTGAACAGAAACTTCTCCAAGGAGGACATACAGAGGGCTTAGAGATACATGAAAGGATGTTCACCATCACTAGCCATGAGAGGTGCAAACGAAAACTACAATGAGATACCATCTCACACTGATCAGAGTGGATATCATTAACAAATCAACAAACAGTAAGTGCTGGCAAGAATGTGGAAAAAGGGAACGTTGGTATACTGTTGGTGAGAATGGAGACTGGTGCAGCCAATGTGGAAAACAGTATGGAATTTCCTCAAACAATTAAAAATGGAACTGCCTTTTGACCAAGAAAATCTACTCTTGATATTATACACTAAGATCCTAAATCACCAATTGAAAAGAACCTATGCACCCAATGTTCACAGCAGCATTATTTACAATAGTCAAGTGCTAGGAACAGCCTAAGTGCCCATCAGTAAATGAGTGGATCAAAAAACTGTGGTACGTTTACACAATGGAATGCTATGCAGCAGAAGGAAGGAACTCTTACCTTTCATGACAGCATAGATGGCACTGGAGAATATTATGCTAAGTGAAAAAAGCCAAGTGGCAAAAACAAATACCATTTGATCTCACCTATAAGGGGAACCAAATGAACAACTTAGCAAACAAGGAAATTAGAACCAGAGGCATGGAAACCAGGAACAGACTGACAACTGCCAGAGGGTAGGGCCAAGCGGGATAAGGGTGGACAGAAGCAGAAGGGACTAGTGAAGGAACATGTATGAATGACCCATTGACATGACAACAGGGTGAGGATTAACTGTGTGAGTGGGGATAGGGCTGGGCAGAGGAGAGCAAATGGGAAAAATTGGGACAACTATAATACAACAATAAAATATTTACCAAAAAAACATCACACAAATGTTCTATAGAGGAAACTGTATCATTACAAATAGATATCAATTTAAGTGACAGTAAAATTACTGTGTTCTACATTCCTTCTGGTCTTTAATCCTTACATCATCATTGCTTTATCATGTCTTAAATTAAAACAAATAGAAAAATAAGCATTTTGTATTTAGGTAATATGGTCTTATTATCATTATCCAAGAATGACCTTAAGAGATCATTAGCCCTGCTACCTATACACAAGGAATAAAAGATAAAATATTAGTTACAATAACATAAAATCAAATGAATAATCATTATTTTGGGCATAAATTCACCACTTTTTATGTCAGAAACTTTAAACTAGAAGCTTACAGGTGAACTCTGGCCTTTAACCTTGATTGTTTGACCAATTAATGTTTCACTTTTTATAAATTGAAGTAATTTTAAACACTAAAAATTGGGAAATTTCAAAGAAAAATCCAGATTTTCAGATTCTCTCAAAAATTCAAAAAACTTGACAGTACCAGGATTGCATTATTCAATAGTAGCAATTCATAGGAATTCAGTAGTTGTCACTTTAGGCAGATTATACCCTCTTTAGGCACAGCACAATCTTTTTGTGGTGGGCTGGTAAAGCAGAGTTCCAGGAAGAATTGATGCTGTATTTGAAGTCCAAAGACTATCTGCTGGAAGAACTTCTTTTAGCTAGGATGAGGAAGGATTTTTGTTCTATTCAGGCCTTAAATTGATTGGATAAGGCCTACCCATATTAGGGAGGGCAATCTGCTTTACTTAAAGTCCAGAGATTGAAATTATAATCTCAACAAAAAGCAGCTTTATGAAAAAAATCCACAATGATATCTGAACACATGTCTGGGCACCATCTCTCAGTCAAATTGACACATAAAATTAACCATCACATTACATAACAATTCAAAAGAGATTTTCCTAAAATCTCTAAAAGAGGTAGCATCTGGCCTAATTGTGCCCCATACCTCTCACAAAGTGGCCCCAGGTCTGCCACTAGCAGCAGCCAGCCTTGGTTCACAGCTTGGCCTTACCAAGGCACCACCCCGTCCAGCACAAGTAACAGCCATCTTCAGATCACTTTGTAGCTCATGCCAGGTGGCCCCAGGCAGAACACAGGCAGCAGCTGATCTTAGCCTATACCTCCTAGGAGGTCTCAGAGCCATAACAATCAGTAGACATCAGATCATGTCAAAATACCAGCACCCAATCACCTCCACAAGTGACACACTCAAGGGGCAAACTCAGAGGGCATCAGAGCCCCACTGAAGTAAGTCCTGCTCAGTGGAGTGGGCTCCTACACAGCTGATCCTCCATGGCTGTCAGAAGTCAGTGGTTGATGGTCACAGGCAGTCATCACAGCAGATCGGCCTGAAGGTAAGTACCTCCCATTGAAATGTCAACAGCAATCAAGGCTCAACTATACCAGGAAGGTGTTTATACCCCTCAAAAGGCCACACCTAGAGTGCTTAGTTTGGGTGATTGGGGGGGCTATGTCACTAGACCCTGTAGAACACCTACTACATAAGACCATTCTACCAAGCTTGTAGGACATAGCAGATCTATCTAATACACAGAAACAAACACAATGTGGCTGCCAAAATGAGGAGACAAAGAAACATGTCCCAAATTAAAGAACAAAAAAACTCCAGGAAAAGAATTAAACAAGATGGAGATAAGCAATACACTAGATGCATAGTTAGAAACACTGGTTATAAGGATGTTCAATGAACTTAGGGGAAGAGTAGATGAACTTAGTGAGAATTTCAACAGAGACAGGAAACATAAAAGCAGAAGTATAAAACATTAAAAATAACCAGTCAGGAATAAAGAATAAATTAACTGAGATGAAAAATACATTATAGGGAATCAACAGTGAAGTAGATGAAGCAGAGAATCAAATCAGAGGTTGGGAAGATAAGGAAGCGGAACACCCAATCAGAACAGCAAAAAGAAAACAGAATCCAAAAACATAAGGATAGTGTAAGGAGCTCTGGGACAACTTCAAGAATATTAACATTCATACATGAAAGTACTGCAAGGAGAAGAGAGACAGCAAGAAATTGGGAAAAAAGAAAATACATTTAAAAATTGACAAAAAACTTCCCTAATTTGGTGAAAGAAATGGACAAGTCTAGGAAGCACAGAGAGTTCCAAACAACATGAACCCCAAAAGGTCAACACCAAGACACATCATAATTAAAATGTCAAAGGTTAAAGACAAAGAATCTTAAAAACAGCAAGAGAAAAGCAGTTAGTTACCTATAAGGGAGCTCCCATAAGATTGTCAGCTGATTTCTCAACAGAAACTTTGCAGGCCAGAAGGGAGTAGCAAAAAATACTCAAAGTGATGAAAAGCAAGGGCCTATAATGAAGATTACTCTACCAAGCAAAGCTATCATTTAGAATCAGAGGACAGATAAAGAACTTCCCAGACAAGCAAAAGCTAAAGGAGCTCATCACCACCAAACCAGTATTCTATGAAATGTTAAAGGGAAGAAGAAAAATGATAAAAAATATAAACAAGAAAATGTCAATAAGTAGAAATTGATCAACAATTGAATCTAAAACAAAATGAACAAGCAGAACAGAAATAAACTCATAGATACAGAGAACATTTTGACAGCTGCTAGATGGGGAGGAATAAAGGTGAAGGGATTAAGAAGTACAAATTGGTTGTTACAGAACAGTCATGGGGATGTGTAGTACAGCATAGGGAATATTATAATAACTATGTATGGTGTCAGATGGGTGTGAGGTTCATTGGGATGATCACTTAGTAAGTTATGTAATGTCTAATCACTGGAGTGTACACCTGAAACTAATATAATAATTTATGTCTACCGTAATTAAAAAAAAATATTTAAAAACTTCAACAATTAAAGAAGTATAGGTAGAGATGGAGGAATGGCATGAGAAAGAGATAGGTTATTTATTCTGAAAAATATCAATTGGTTATGTTGCTTGAACTCAAAGGTTCAAGAAGAATAATCACATTGAAAAAATGTTGCCTTCTTAAATAAATTTGAGATTAATAAAAATTGGCACTGAAATGAGTCTCCTGATGTGGAGGTAATTTGGGTCATATGCCCAATTAGGAAGCCAAAGGTGACTTCAGAATAACTCTTTGAATCTCCTTTTATTATATCGAGACTGATTCATTGCCCATTTCATAAATGTATTCTTACCCAATGAAAAGTAATGACTTAACACATTTTGACTTCTACAAAAATCACCAAGAAACTTAGACTCAGCTTTATACCCAATCATACCCACTCTAATAGCTGTCTTCTCCTATTAATAGCTTTAAAGAGACAGAATGACATAGTAGTTAAAAGTACAGATTCTGAAACCAAATTGCTTATAATCAGATTGCAGTTAGCACTTCAGAAATGTGTGAACTTAGGAAAATTATTTAACCTCTCTGTTTCAATTTTTCATGAAAACAAAAGGTTTCTATTAATGAAATATGAGATAACATGTATGTACTTAAAACAGCCTGACACATAATAAATATGTATGTTTTTGTTTTATTATCTTCCTTATAAAATTCTTGTAGCATTTTTACTGAGTAAATTGTACTATGCTATTTTTTTTAAGTGGCATCAAAATATTTTTAGAATACAATAGTGAGTGTCTCCAGAGATTGGATACTTGTTTTTCTTTAGATGTAGAGAGAAGAAGTGTCTCAAGACAGAAAAGGAAGAAGACACAGAGAAGTGAAGAAACTGTCCTTAGACAGTGGTAGAGGGAGAACGTTTGTAAGAAGAGAAGAGGTGCAGGTGACATGACGTGAGAGAAGGAAACTAAAGATGTCACGTTATGTTTATGCATGTCATCTACTGCCACACAACAACATTACCACAAATTTATTGCCTTCAACAAGACACACTTCGTATCTCAGTGGGTCAGGAGGTCAGAAATGATCTGGCAAGACCCTGTGTTTCAGAGTTTCAGATAGGTGTCAGCCAGGGCTGCAGTCTTGTCTGAGGTTTGAATAGGAAATGACCTGCTCATGTGATTGTTGGCAGCACTCAGTTCTCTATGCTGCCATAGTCAGCGCCTTCGTTCCCTGCTGGCTCTTTTCTAGAGACTACCTTCTCCTTGTCATTGGCTTTCTTCGTTTGGCAGCTCCCAATGTGGCTTCTTGCTTCTTCAAAGCCAGCAAGGAAAAGAATTTGAGGGTTCTAGCAATACAGGTGGTAGGACCTTATGTAATGTCATCGCCCACACACAACCACACATGTGCTGTCACCTTGGTCATATTCTATTAGTTAGCATTCATGGATCCTGGCCGTACTCAAAAGGAAGGGTTTATTTACACAAGGTCATCAATACCTGGAGGAAGGAATCTCGGGGGCCACCATAGAGTCTGCCTGCCTCATAATAGTAATATTGTTTCTTTTGTTCAACAATTTGAATCACATATGAATTACATTCTCTCTCTCTTTGGCCACCAGGGTGCCCAAAGACAAAATTTTTACTGAGTTTTAGAAACTATATAAAGCCAAATAGTCTGTGTATCTGCAGTGTAACATTCCCCTCAGACTGGGCTTCTCTATGAAAAGATGTTACTGTTGCCATTAATTTACATATCTTTTATCCATTTACTTTTTAATATGTTCCTATATTTCCTGCAAATCCTCTGTAAAACGAGACATGGAATCAATAATTACACCGTAAGGATATTGTTAAAAAGAGTACCTCAGCTCTGAAAAGTCATGAAGTCACAATGCTGCATCAGCTTTTCTGGTTTTTCCATTAGTACTGCAGATGTCCCATAGGTGAAAACACGTTCCACCCTTCACCTCGATGCCATTACCGATCTCCCTAATTATAGCATAAGTCATGCAATTCAGTTACTATACTTAGTACAACTTTCACTTAATCAACAGAAATGTCCTTTCCCTTTGACTCATGCAAGGTGTCTCCACAACCTATGCTAAGAAAAACAACGCAAGGAATATGATCACATTGTGGATTAGAATTCATAGGAAGAGTGTTTCAGCTCATAATGTGCCTTCTATAAATATGCGCATGATTCAAAGCAGTGGGGAAAATGACACTGTTTTAGAAATGCATTACTTAGAACCGACTTTCATAATATAGCAAACATTTTAGAAAACTATTTATTAAGTTTGGTCAATATTAGCACACAATTTTTAAAAGCATTTTTGTGTTAACATTATCAAGTACACTTTTATCTCATGTTATTCATGTATTTTACTCGTCATAGGACTAAAACACCATAAGAACAATTAACATCTTTGAAGTCACTTATAACTTTTATGTCAGCTCCTTTCAGTAGTTTTTGTTTCCCAATGAATTAATAATTTTATACTATGAGAAAATGAGAAAAAAATTAAAGTACGCTTTCATCCTATATTTTTCTAACCTAAAGAAAGCCAATAAGGGCACTAATTTTTATTCTGGTGGTAACTTTGCTCACTCATTGAATAAAATGAGTCTCTTTGACGTTCCATGCTCATAGTAGCTGTGTTTCATAATGGTGATTGCTAGCTTCTCTGAGATTATTCAGATGTACGGGTTGTTTAACTCAGTTTACACAGAGGCAGATTAAAGATGATTTCAATTCTCTCTTTCTATGTAAACTACAATTTCTTACTTGTCAGTCAACAGCCCAGTCCCTATCACCATATCTCTAGTGTGACACAGCACCTTGACTTATAATAGGGTAAGGCTGATCCAACACTCAGCAATTTGCACAGAATTTTGAGTGTCCCTGTGACTTTAAGAGGCAAAATTTATGTGCATGCTAAATCAAAGTGTCTTTTAAAAAGGAAAACACCAAAAAAAATAACACCACAAAGCTACCTCAGAGGGTCAATGCGGTGTGAAGGTAATGGGGGCATCCACCATAAACCCAGACATACCTGCTTCAGAAAGTTAATCTCACTGCCTGCACTTCACATGGGACTATTTGTCAGCAGATTGCTTTCTGTTCATTATAACTCTCACATTCAGGAAGGAGAATTGGCCAAACTGGTAATATAAATGCATTGTATGTTCTCCCCTCCCTTTTTATGATTAATTCCACCAGTGGTACAAATTTGCATGAATGAATGTCACTGAGTTTTCTGCCCTGAACATTTCCTGCTGGCTTCAGTTCAGCCCTGCTGACATTTATTACAAATAATAGCTAAATATTCCTGATTTAATAGCTGCAGTGGCCCCACATCTGAAGGTGATGTCTGTAATAAAAGCAGACAAGACGAGCTTCTAACAAATACTAATCAGATTGTGTTTGCACACATAATGGACAAGCTTCACAGATACACCCACAAAATGCAATGGTTGTTTTTAAATGCAGCTGCTAGAAGTCATAGTTCAAGAACATATTGGTTGCTTTATTTCTTTTTTATTTCCCTTTTTCCTCTATCTCCTTAAAGCACCAAAGGTACCTGAGCACAATCAAGATTGAATATTATCCCCCTTTTTATCTGGAAAAATGGGACACTAAACACAGAAGACTGGCTGTGTCCTTTTATTCATCTTTTGTTGCTCCTTCTAAACAAAGGGCATTGTCCCCTGATAAATTCCATTTTCTCCCTCTTATTCAAAGACAGTTTACACACTAGCCAGGGTGATTCTCACACAATGCAGGGACTGGCAAAGATACAAAATAACTTTCAAAGTTCTTTCAACCTGTTGACCCAGGTGTCCCTTCTGAAAGATATAAACTAGCTTTCCACACCTCTCACAATTGATCAAGGAGACTATGAAACCTGAGATTACAAAAAGAAGACATGCAGTGCCTACTAAAGGCAGGTTTTAAAAGCCTTTGGAGATAAAAGGTGCTTTTCCCTTTATCCGACCCAAACTTGAACAAGCCTCCATATGAAAATTGAAGGAAGTCAAGTTAGCATTGTCTTTCCCTTGACATTTAAACACTTAGGAACTTTACTCACTTGGCATTAATTGTGAATAATTTTCTGAAAATAGATTTTTTTGCAGTTTTCTTTCCAGAGTACAACTCTGCAGAATATTATAATGTGATGTGATTACAACCATCAAATTTTTTTAAATGTTTCATTGAGATATATTATTTGATTGGCAGACAATCTCTGCAGTGCGTACATTGACTGTGCAGACTTGGGAGCAAAAGTTATAATCACAAATTGCTGTCAGATATTTCTCAGTGATAAACCCCCAAAATACATGACTTGAAGTTTAAGCATCATGGACTGAGGCATAAGATAAGGGTTGAATATTTTTGTTGAACCCTGACATCATGTCCTATTCTACAAAACCACCTTGGGGTATTCCCAGTTCTAGTTTCTCACTCCAGCCCTCCTCTGATTCCCCCAGCGGCCCAGGGGTTAACAAGGTGAGAACAGGGGGTCGGGCCCACTGATGCTTCCTCTCAAACTCTGCACTGCCAGCACTACTACTTGAGCATCCAACAGTGGTTCCATGTGAGTAAAGATCTGGAAGAAAGATTCAACAAAATTTTTAAAATTTGATATTCAGAAAGATATTTAAATTGCTCACTTCATCCCATTACATTGGCACAGTTTCCTACTTGAAATTTGCCTGTTGATTGTGATTTTCAAAAGACCTAGAGAATAAGGCATATTGTACTCACATTGGCCAAGAATAGAGAGCATCCTCATTTTACAGATGAAAACACTGAGGCCATGGTAGCTGACATAACTTACCAAAAGTCACACAGTGATTTAGGACAGAAATTGTATTATAGTCCCTGTCTTAAGTGCTGGGTCAGTGCTTATGCCACTAAACTATTCTCCATTCACCCCTGTCTCGCCGGTTCACTTCTCGTTCATGACACCCAAACACTTTGTTTCATCTGTCCAGAACTGCAAGGTTTAGTCAGTGGATTCTCTGAATTCTCAGTCTATGAGACCCACGTATCATCTTTTCTATGTGCTGTGTGGCTGCCTATCATTTGATGATGTCATTCATTTCTGTGTCCTTTGTCTCTCTGGATGAGAAATCTTGCTTAGATGGAGAAACAAACAATTCGTATACACCCCTTCATTGCTGAGTATAACCTTTTTGTTGCCAGCCTTTAGTAGCTGGGCATTCAAGCACAAAGTTTTCTATTTTTCCCCCATTTTTGTCACTAACAATATGCTCCTTCCAGAGATCCACTTCATTTGCGTAGTACATTGTGTTCAGATTTCTTTATCTCCCACCATTTGCCTTGACAAATATTCAACTTCACCTAAATATCCATTATAGTTTTGGGTACATCTTATATCAATCTGTTTTAGTAACTGTGCCCTTGCTATGCTCTGGGCTGGGGATACCTTTCCCCTGTCCCATGTCAGTTCTATTCAGATGCTGCTTCTTCTCTGAGCCTTTTCCTGACTATCAGCCAGAAGATTTCTTTCTGCTCTGAGCACCTATTGCCCTTCTTGTCACTTCTGCTCTCAGAGCACTTATATACTGGCCTACCTATATTAAGTTATATACACTAGGTGCCCTAGACCATGTCTTTTATAATCCATCCTTATACTACACAGCACACAACACAGGGCCTTACTCTTCATTGAATAAAAAACACTATGTGTGTATGTATGTATGTATATATGTATGCATGAATGTATGTATATATATATTTTAAGGATATATATAAGATATATATATGTATATATATATATCCTTAGCAAATTGAGGGTTTTTATCATAAAAACAATACACCTTTACAACTCTATGTCAAAACTGAAATTAAACATATACTATTTCAATGTTCTAAGAGCTATATGAAAACTTAATAAAAAAACAAAATAAATTTTATATTCTAGCATATTGTATCTAATAGAATCCATGTGCCTGATACTAAAAGGTTAAATGAGGGAAGCAGGAATCATAAGCAGACAATCGATCAAAGGACTGACCCTCTTGGAGGAAGGGGGTGCCTGGAGGAGGGGGCTGATGGTGTAAGTCCCAACCTGAGCCCCAAAGCCCAAAGCCAGGAGCTGATGTCCAATGTCCAAGGATGGGAGAAGGTGAATATCTTAGCATAAGTAGAGAAAGCAAATTCATTCTTTGCCTTTTTGTTCTATTTGGGTCCTCAATGGATTGGATGATGCCCTCCCACACTAGGAAGAGCCATATATGCTTTCAGTGCAGTGATTCAAATACTATTAATCTCTTCTAAAAATACCCTTACAGACACATTCAGAAATAACATTTTACCACTTATCTGGGAAATCCTTAGCCCTGTCAGGTGGATACATAAACTTAACCATCAGAGGAGGACATGTATTCAGATATTTCAAATTCTAAATTGCCAGGTTCTAAATTCTAGTTACTGTCCTCATATTTACCCAAGAAAACTCTACTGATTTGAGTCTAAAAAAATGAATGACTTTTTTAAGAGGAAGCCCACCTTAGGATAATCTTCCAAGCTTTAAATATTCTCAAACTTTAAATCACCTGGGGGTCTCATTAAATTGCAGATTATCACTCAGTTAACTAGGAGGGACCTGAACTTCTTTCTTTCTAACCAAGCACCCATAATGCATAATGCAAACTGTTACTGAGAGTTTCCAAGTCAAACTCTGAGTAAGGAAGCCCCCTGTAATAACTAAACTGGAGTTCAACATACAGAATAGTCATATTTTAAAATCTCAATCGAATGCTTAAATTAAGTAACATACACACATACCATATACAGATTATATAATTTGTTATGCTATCTGGAATAACATATTATTCCAGATCTCAGAATATATGTTGTTACATTTCCTTGCCAACATACAACAAACACTTTGAAGCACTTGTTTTCCATATTTATCTCTTGCTTCTGTCTGCTTATATTCTTTTTAATAGTTCCCAAATGAGAAATGCTCACTTCACAGATTTTAATTACCTGAAATCCTTTTTTCCTTATTGATTACCAAGAGCAAAGTAGCTTTTTGTGTTAGCCTTTCAAAATGTCCAATTTAATTTATGAATACAATATTTTTTTCAGCTCAGTGTGTATAGATGACGCATACTGTTTCATAGTCCCATTATAAAGGGACCATTTTAATTACCCCACAGAAATGTGCCTGGAAATGGAAAATTGCAAGAGTTCATGAGAATTGCCCAACAATTTATTGGAAGAGCATCCACAAAGCAATTGTATCTGTGGTAGATAAACATTCTCTCAACTGCTGGGGAAATTTGTTTTGACATCACATTAGGATTAAATCAGTTATGTGATATTCCATAATGGCTGCCTTTATTTTGTATTTTTTAAAACAAAAGCCTGATTTTCTGGATTCTTACTAACGGACTAAACATTGGCATAAAGCCTGGAAACATGTCAGGAGGAGGAAGGAGGCTGCTTGTGATGAGGTCATCCTGAGGCATTTGAATCCAGGGCTTCCATTATTCCAAATGCAGCAGCTATTCTGAGAAGCTTCAAGGTCACAAAACCAGCACACTGCTTGATTGCAGTCACTTCTCTGATGCCTTCAGCAAGTGTTTGCTTCTTTTTACATTTTTGGGGCTTCGAAATTCACAGAGCAACTTTTTCCCTACCTTCCCCCCCAATCAGAAGGCTTTCATGAAAGCCATTCTGCAAAACACAAAATCGGGGAAAAGAAGCTAAATCAAACTCAAATAAAAAAACAGTGATAGAAGCCTTCAACAAAGTCCACACAGGGAATCAAACCTGCTTTTAAACAAAAATATTGACATAGCAATTTAAAATAAATACCAGCTTCATATGCGGAACGTTTTATTATTGGCTCCCAGGACTGCAAATGTAAGGAACACATTCTTCTCTGAAACACTGCCAAAGGCAAACCTCTTAAAAACCAAACATTGTGACATGTTCTTAAGTAGCTTGCCATCATGTCGATTGTTGCATTTGGTATAACAACGCCTGCACGTTCATTAAGCCTACATTGTGCTATTAAGGTACATATGTTTTGCTTCTCCAAATGTCTGAGAGCAGGTGGAACCAGTCAATCGCTCTGGTGACATTGAACATTTCTACAACAATGCTGAATTCTAGCTCAGTATTTTGCATAGTCTGCCTATTACATAGAAAATGGAATTGCCAATATGTCCTTTTGTGTAAAGCTGTGAGAGCTTAGAAGATCTTAGCAAATGCTGGTTATGTTGTTGCTGAGGTACATGAAGCAGATGCCTACAAATACCCTGTTAAAAAGTTTCATTGTAAAAGACCCTTCAAATAAAGCACTGTTGCCAGTAATTGCACATTAATTGGCTTCATTTCTCTCTGAAGGTCTAGCAGAGCAAGGCCCTCTGATTTGCTGCCTCCCAAAGCATACTCTATGCTGAAAATATTGAGAGGGTTCTTTTTCTTTCATTGTCTTTTAAACTTTAAGTAATGTGTCTATAGAAAGAATGCCAGTGATTCTGTCCTGACATGCAATATTTGTTCACATTTTTAAAAATCAAAATAAAAATGAATTTTATTATGACTCGAGACTGGTAATAACTAAGGACAGGAGGCAGAAAGAGAGTACAGAGTCCGACCTAAAGTTAAAATGGTTAAGTTTCAGTTCACTGCAACCTTGAAATTGTCAGCACTTGGGCAACTAAAATGTTAGGTGTCAAGTAGCTAAACAAGATACGGATGTCACAAATAAATCCCAGCAATGCCAGGGTTGTGTGACCTGCCCTGATTCACCTCTATAAGGTAGAGCACCTTAGAACTCCCATTGTGATGTCAGGAAGAGCTAATTAGCTGAAAGCTACATTTGGGCTGAAAGGACAATGGGAAGGCAAAACAAGGATTGCTTCAAAATTGCTCTCACTACGTGTCCACTGGAGAGGGGTTTGGGAAGATTGCTTAAAGTGCAAAGCTCTTTCTGATATTTCTGACAGCTTAAGTACCTTAAATTGGAAAGCACTCCTGTGTAACAGAATAAGGAAGCAAACAATTGCTGGGGAGTGTTGATGATTATGGGACGGTTAGTCTTTGCTCTAAAAGCCCATATAACTTGAAGGTTTGTTTTTAACTTTGAAAATATTAAACATAGTATAAGAAATCTTCCACATTTAAGCACTCACTATTCACCCATACCCAGTCTCCACCACATTAACCACCACAAGCTCAGCAGCATCTTTCACTGTTTCTCTTTTAGTTGTTTCATGTACGTAAGGCAGGGCTGCCAAACTCGCTTTCTCTGGGGGCCATCCACATCAGCCCGGTGGTTGCCTTCAAAGGGTCTAATGTAATTTTAGGATTCTGTAAATGTAACTACTTAACTAGGAGCAAGGAGCTTGGCACTGACACCGGGTAGAAACGAGGTGGAGCGCCAGATTCAGCCTACTGGCCTTGTGTTTGCCCCCTGTGACGTAAAGTTTAGCAGGATCTGTTCATTGACGATCTACTCTAGATGGAAGAAAGAGCAGGAATAGAGATGGAGAGGTGTGACTACCTGAGGAACTTAGTATTCACGTCTCAAACAGTGAAGCTAGTAAGATGCTTTAGTCACTAACGAGTGTGCATCTTTGACAACTTACTGAATCTTTCTTTGATTTCATTTCCTCATGTGTAAAATACTTGTCTATATTCAGTTTTGAATTCCCAATGGGGACTACAAGATTCGCACTTCTGCATTTCCTGATGGTATTCTTAAATACCAGCATTCTCTTCTTTCCTCTGTAATGGTTCATCGTTGAAAAAAGAGATTTGGGCTTGTGTTATGTACATCTTCCTAAAGTATGCTTTATTCAGCAATTTTCATCTGTAAGCATATGAGTAATAATGAAAAATAATTTTGGAGTTTTAATAAATCTGAAAAAATGAAAAAAAACAGAGTACTTGCAACTACTGAATGCATCTCAGATACCAGATGCAGTCCCAAAATATAACCAAAGACACTGAAATAAAGAACAAACTGACAGCAACCAGAGGGGAAGCGGGTAATGGGGGAAAGAAGGGAAAGGGTCGTCAAGGAACATGTACAAAAGACCCATGGACAAAGCCAAAGTGGGGAAGGATTGAGGGTGGGAGGTGAGGGTGAGTAGGGCAGGGGAATATGGTGGCAAGAAAATGGACACAACTGTAGTTGAACAACAATAAAATGAATTAAATAATTAGAAGAAAAAGAAATCTTGAAAGCTGGTGAAATTTGGGAAGACTTTAGAAGCTCTGAGAAGAACATCCAAAGTGATTTAACTAAGACACCAAAGGAATTTATATGAGAACCACAGGCCCTAATTTATAGTAAAATGTCTCACCTCTCTCTCAAGTAAACAGAATAAAAGAATACGGAGAGATTGAAAAACCAAATACTGAGATCCTACTGGGAAGAAATACTGTCCAAGATGCTGGAAGATGAACATAATGTGGACCCAGCCAGCAGGAAATGCCTGTTTTGTTAAAAGCAAAACAAAACAAAAAAAAGCCTCCGGTCCTGAGCTGCTTGCACACCACAGACACCTTGGGGCAATTAAAGATTATAGTGATGTGGGCAATATGAACCCAGTTAATCAAGTCAGTTTACTAAAAGGATGAAATTGAACAGTCTAAGTGGTAAACCATCAGTCCAGTCTGGCAAAAATCAGACAATCTGATGAGGGTGTGAAAGCAAGGCACAGTTGGCTTAACTTAACAGATATTCCACTTTGAACCAGATGTTTGGCTGACACTAAGCTTTATCTAGAAAGAGGGATCTGACTTGTTTCATTGTATTTCTTCAAAAAATAATAAAATAGAGGGGATGTGGGATGGGATAAGGGGGGAAGGGGGAGGGTTTTCAGGAACATGTATAAAAGACCCATGGACAAAATCAAAGAGGGGTAGGATCAAGGGTGGGGAGTGGAGATGGCTGTGGTTGGGGGGAGTGGTGGAGGGAAATGGAGACAACTGTACTTGAACAATAAAAAAATATTTTAAGAAATAATAACATAGATAGGAAAACCAAAAAATGATCAAGATGAATATAAAAATTATCAACTCTAAAGTAAAGGAAAGTAAAGTAAAAGGTTTGAATTAAATGATTTCTAAATGTCATTTTTCAGTAATTAGAAAACTATCTTTGATTATATATCAAAGAACAGAAATTAGAGAAAATGAGTTCAGATCAAACGCCACACATAACTCTAAGCTAATTACACATGAAATAATGTATTTCAAAGTACATTTATCTAAAGACCTATTTAAATTATTTCTATCCAAAAACTGTAAGAACTTAACTTGCCAAATTCAGTGTGAGGTTTGAGGATGAGTAAAACACATTTAGTAGTTACATGAAGAACACACACACTTACTTCCACGGACTATTTCCGTCCTGTGATCACTTAGGTTAGTAAATGGCAATAAAATACGCAAAATATAACATGCTTCAGCCAGTTATGTAATTGTATTGTATTTTGGTGCTTTCTTTGAAAATAGATTAAACTATATCAGATCCATATACTTGACCCCAAATTTCCAATTTCTTTTATGTGGCATGTTGGGGGTGGGTCCAGGGGAAAACTGCTCTAAGAAATACAAATTGGAGAAGACCACAGTTCTTTGTGATTAAGTTTCCATATTTAAGTGTAATTAACTCTAAATATTTATAGATGTTCTCCTTCATGTCTCACCCTTATATTTCTTTT
>PVIA01000924.1:0-336671 GCA_004024845.1 Tonatia bakeri | reverse complement strand
TTTTTTTTTTTTTTAAAGATTTTATTTATTTATTTTTAGAGAGGGAAGGGAGGGAGAAAGAGAGAGAGAGAAACATCAATGTGTGGTTGCTGGGGGCTGCGGCCTGCAACCCAGGCATGTGCCCTGACTGGGAATCGAACCTGCGATGCTTTGGTTCGCAGCCCGCGCTCAATCCACTGAGCTACGCCAGCCAGGGCAATAAGTTTTTTTTTTTTTCTTTTTTAAATCTCACATGGACTTGAGTATTCAAAATTGCCTACCAGAGAAATGGCCTCCACGATCATAGGGAGACTAAGGGAGGACTGTCCTCTCCACCAGCCTGAGGCTCTCAGCAGCAGGACATGGGCTTCTGGGCTTGGTGGCAGCTTGGCTCAGGGAGGCCAGTGCAGGGGTCTCTGTGTTTCTGTTCGCAGAAAACCCAGAGGGCTCTTGTCTTATTTCACAGAAAGTCTACCTAATGAAAGGAACTGAACAGAGTAGAAAAGATAAAACTTTTTATATATTGATGAATATATAGACAGAAAGGCTAAAAGATTTGTTCTTAGGTGTTATTTCTCTAATTAAATAGCATGATGCTTTTCTTTCTGAACCTCATTGTTAATTCCAATAATCGGCCTATTGTATACATTTTCACTTTTTTTTGCACAAAATAACTTACTATATAAATATAATTTTTCTTTTTTAAAATATATTTTATTGATTATGTCATTACAGTTGTCCCATTATCCCACCTTCATTCCCCTCCACCCTGCACACCCTCTCCTACCCACATTCCCCCCTTTAGTTCATATCCATGTGTCATAAGTTCTTTAGCTTCTACATTTCCCATACTACTCTTGCCTTCCTCCTGTCTATTTTCTACCTACCATCTATGCTACTTATTCTCCGTACCTTTTCCCCCTCTCTCCTCCTCCCACTTCCCTGTTGCTAACCCTTTATGTGATCTCCATTTTTGTGGTTCTGTTCCTGTTTTAGTTTGCTTAGTTTCTTTTTGTTTTAGGTGTGGTTGTTAATAATTGTGAGTTTGCTGTCATTTTACTATGCATGTTTTTTAAATCTTTTTTTCTTAGATAATTCCCTTTAACATTTCATAAAATAAGGGCCTGATGATGATGAATTCCTTTAACTTGACCTTATCTGGGAAGCACTTTATCTGCCCTTCCATTCTAAATGAAAGCTTTGCTGGATAGAGCAATCTTGGATGTAGGTCCTTGCCTTTCATGACTTGGAATACTTCTTTCCAGCCCCTTCTTGCCTGCATGGTCTCCTTTGACAAATCAGCTGACAGTCTGATGGGAACTCCTTTGCAGGTGACTGTTTTCTTATCTCTTGCTGCTTCTAGGATTCTCTCCTTCATTTTTACCTTGGCTAATGTAATTATGATGTGCTGTGTTCCTCCTTGGGTCCAACTTCTTTGGGATTCTCTGAGCTTCCTAGACTTCCTGGAAGTCTATTTCCTTTGCCAGAATGGGGAAGTTTTCCTTTATTATTTGTTCAGATAACTTCTCTACTTGTTGCTCTTCCTCTTCCCCTTCTGGTACCCCTATAATTGGATGTTGGAACATTTAAGGATGTCCTGGAGGTTCCTAAGCCTCTCCTCATTGTTTTGAATTCTTATTGCTTTATTTTTTTCTGTTTGGTTGTTTCTTCCTTCTGGTCCTTTCCATTGATTTTAGTCCCAGTTTTCTTCCCATCACTATTGGTTCCCTGTGCATTTCCTTTGTTTCACCTAGTGTAGCCTTTATTTTTTCATCTAATTTGTGACCAAATTGAACCAATTCTGTGAGCATCCTGATCACCAGTGCTTTGAACTATGCATCTGATAGGTTGGCTATCTCTTGGTTGCTTAGTTGTATTTGCTGTGGAGCTTTGATCTGTTCTTTTGTATGTACCATTTTTTATTTATTTTTTTGGTCTTGTTGCACCTGTCATGTATGAGGGGCAGAGTCTTAGGTGTTCACCAGGGTGGGGCAACCCAGTTGCTGGGTTGTGATGCTGTATGTGGGGGTGAGGCCCAAGATGGAACAATGGTACTTGCTCCACTCTGTCGGATTTCAGTCCCTTCCACTGCTTCCCCCAAGCAAACTGGGCCTTTCTGGTGCTGATTCCTGTGTGGGTGGGCTTGTGCACATTCTAGGATCCCAGGGGTCTCTCCACTGAACTCTCCCATAAGGCTGGGAGTCTCTCCCTGCACCTCAACCCCCACTGGCATTTTCAGTCAATGCCCCAGGCTCTATTTCCTGATGCTGGGATTCTGGGTTGTGCGCAGTGCCTTGAGTCACAATTGCTGCCTTGCTGGGTCTGCTGGTTGCCACCCTGTACCCAGGGTCTGCCAGCTGCTGCCTGTGCACCCAGGGTCCACCCTGTGTGGTCTTGCATGCCCAGGATGACTTATGTGTCTGGTCCCACTGCATTTTGTGCCTCAACCCCTGTCCGCCTGGCTGCCCAACTCCACCCCTCCCACCCTTTCCCTCCTTACTGGTCTGGATGAATGTGTCTATGTTAACTCTTTGGTTGTCCAACTTCCATACAGTTCAATTTTCTGTCAGTTCTGGTTGCTATTCTGTTCCTAAATTGTTGTTGTTCCTATCTTGGTTGTGTGAGGAGGTGTAGTGTGTCTACCTATGCCTCCATCTTGGCCAGAAGTCTCTAATTTTTTCTTAAATCCTTATATAATATCAATCCCAACTAGTTTGGTCCTATTAAGGAATTAACTAATTAATTTATTGATATTATTTAAAAAATATTGAGAGCATTGTATGTCAATCACTGTGCTAGGTAGTATCAGATAGAAACTCAGATAACTTTTTCTACACTAAATTCTTAAACTTTTAAGATGCAGCCATAATTATCTGATTGTAAATTTTTATTTCGCTTGCAGTTATACTGTACATACTATTTGGGTTTCCAACTAAATTTTAATTTCTGAGTAGTTAGTGTTTAATGCTTTTATTAAATATCCCATGGTACCTAAAATAGGGTAAAGAATATAATAGATACTCAGTTCCTTTGGACTGATTGTCCCCTTTCATCACGTTTAAGAGTGTTCTCTATATTTTGAGATACAGTGACTGTTTCTACATCACCAGGCTATTTTTTTTCTAAGCTGTCTCTTCCCTTTCAACCTGAGCTTTCATCATGACTTCGTATGGGAAAGATGTCAAATCAGACCTAATGGAGAGCTGGGAATTTTCAGAAAGCCCAGAACATGAGAGAAGACAGCCTGAACATATCTGAGCTTACAGAAGGAGGTAGTACAGGCAAGTGGACCCTGTCATCCACTGCATGTCCTACCTCTATGCCTCATCTTGATAAGTGGCAAGCCTGGAATCATTCTTTGATTCTTCTTGCTCAGAGTCACTCTATTGCCAACACTTCAGCAAGATGCATCAAGACCACCTCCATCATATACCCCCCAAACCAATCCATTGAACATTACCACTCTGTTCAAACCACTGTTCCCACCTGAGCTTTTGCAATAGTCAGCTGCTCTCCTGGCTCCCATCTTGGCTTCCTCTTCAGGCTTTTATCCACACAGCAGCCAGTGGGCTTTTAAAATATAAACCATTTGATGTCACTTCTGTTCTTAAAGAAGATCTTTATCTGAAGATCATAGTTAAAATTTGCATCCCTAAGGAGCAAGCTTGCTTTATAAGGCTCCTCCTGAAGGCAACCACACATTGATTCTTCTCCCCCTCTTTCTCCTTCCCTTCTACTCTCTCTTCAAATAAATAAATAAAAATAAAAACAAACAAACAAAAATATAAGGCCTCTCCCAAACTGGACCTTGTTAATCACAGCAACCTTGACTTCAAACTTTCTTCCTAATTCCTCCACAGTAATCACACTGTCTTCCTGCCATTTCTTGATCATACCAATGTTATTCACACACCAGCGCTTTTGTCTTGATGTCTCCTCTGCTTCAAATGTTTTCCCCCTAGATTTTAAATGATCTATCACTCACTCCATTTAGTTCTCTGTTCAGATTTAACCTCCTCTGATAGGCTTCGCATATTCACATATTTGAATGTAGGCCCAGTATTCTCTTTCTCTTTATTCTGTTGATTTTAAAATTTGTTTGTAACACTCATTATTACCTGAGATTATATTCATTCTTTGTGTACTTTCTTAGCATTTTTCTACTACAGCGTAAATTAAGATAGAAGTTTGTTTTCTTTCTTTCTTTCCTTTTTAACCACACCATGAGTAATCCTGGTATGTAGTAGGTACTAAATAAAATTTGCTGAATGATTTAATAAAGAAAGTAATGAATGCCACAGCCATTTCTTGGGGCAGGTGTTCAGTGCTGATACAATAGTCTTGATTTGGTCTACACCATTTATGTTTGCAGAACTTAACCTGGTGTTCATGACTTTTTAAAGAGTCAGACTCTTCTTTGGATCACCTCTGCATTAGGCATGGGGGACAGAATCTACTCAAAGCTGGTCAAAAGTGAAGAAATTACTAAGTCCCATGCAGAATATCATAGAATTACTGCTGAACCTCACTAATTTTCTCAATTTGCAAGTGACAAAATGATATCCATACAAAACAATAGCTTCAAGTACTTGCATGTTCTTGATTGTCAAGGATTTTTGTGTATATTAAATCACACCTTCTTTACCTCTATGAGGTAGGTGTTATCATGTTTTATACTTTCTGGATGAGGAATGAGGGCTCAGGCACAATTACCCACTGCCTTTCAGCTATCAGTAGAGCATGGATTCAATGCTAGGCCTTATCATGGTCACTTAAGTAATGTTTAATGTTTTAATTCCTTGGAGGCAGAATGTTTTAGTCTAAAGAAATAGCTTTGCAGATAAATCCAAAGCAGCTCTGCTAATTACTTGCTGAATAAATCATTTATGTTCTAAGAACCTTATTTTTTATTCCTATTCAATAGGTATTATACTGTCCATGTCATAGCATTGAGAGGAGCGAGAAATCATGTTTTAAGTGCCTGGCACATGTAAATGTTCAGTAAAATATTAACTCTTTCCCCTAACATGTCAGTTCCATTTTGGAATACTACATTATCACAGTTACTTTCTTCCTAGGAAAAAACAAAACATTCCACAGACAGCTGGGGGGAATCTAAGGGGCCTGCTGAGCCATCTTACCCTTGCTACCTGGCAAAATAGAGACATGACTTTTCTAACTGAATTTTGAATTTGTTTCTTACAAATTGCCATGGTAGTTAATGGAAGAGACACATCGCCAGCTTTGGCAAGGGCCAACCCTCTAACTGGGATCAGCAGTCCAGTGAATCATTCCACACACTTTGCTTTCAATATAACCACTGAAGAGAAAAATGGAAGCTTGACATTTTTCTTTTAAGCCATGTACATTGTTGATTTTCCATGGGCTTGCTGTGCATATATGATTTTTAAAATGAAAATACTCTTTGTGTGAAGAGAATGATCAAGGTGACAGCAGTGGATTGTCACTGCAGTGGTTTGGGATGTCAGTCATTCTTAAGCTAAAAGGACTGCTGTCATGATTCAACAGGACACCTTTAATTTCACATTCATCGTTGTCTTTCATTTACTTTCATGTTTTGGAAGTCTTTACCCACTGAGCTGATCAGACTGTATTTGATGCTATGGAGAAATGGTGTATTTTAAAATTTGGGATCCAAGAGGAAGATAGAAGGAATTTGTATTTTGATTTCAAAGTATCTACAAACTTAATTATTTACTGTGGTCCTTTGTATTTCATTACGGTAGGCAGCACAGTGAAAAGACTTTTTCTGAGTCTTGATCAGTGAAGGAAACTTAAAGTACTTTTCTAAAATAGTCAAACATGATTAATATGAAGAAATTGTTATCTATTTATTTGTTTCCCCTTATTACAAGAATATATTTGACCTTGGAAGTAAAAGCAAAGAAGTTCTTTGATGGCACTTCACATGACAGAATCTCAATTATATGTGGAGCATGATTGGACAGGTCTTTGGAACCCACTCTAACCATCACTACTTTTCAAGTAGAGAACAATGATATGAAATGTGTGATTCTCAGGTGCATCATCCCAGAATATTATCCTTTGATTGATATCTGAATTTTATAAAGTTGGGGACACTAAGTAGACCATTGAATGTATTTATGTATAATAAAAGTCCAGATGAAAATCTTTTGTCAGCTTGTCTGATATGATGAGAAGCCATCATCAGTAGGCCAGTTGCTTGTTATCAGAAATCCTCAAGATAAAAAATTCAGCTTGCAAAGGGACCAATAAACCTGTCCATTCACCAGAATCCCATGAGAACATGGCCCAAAAGGAGAGAAATGCACTTTTAAACTCTTGGGAAGTAAGAAGTATCAAAATCAAGTACAAATAGGCCATTCCAGAAACCTCAGAGGACAGGGAGGTTAAACAGTATAGTAATTTGATGCAAATAATACATTTCAGTGGGGGAAACAAAGGACTGTTTTTTTAAAACTGGCATTTGTGGATTGATCTTGTCAGCACAGCCAAGCAGACTTAGTGGGAAAAAAATCATCAATTTTATCTGATTCTTTTGACTGGTGCTTTCTAAAGTTCTTGGAGGTAGATCATACTGGGAAAATTTGAATCAACTCAGTAACTCATCACCCATCTTTGCTGGGCTTGATTAATTCTGATTCCTATGAAAATTTCTTGACTTGGGAGAAGACATCTGTGTCACAAAGGCAGCAAGCACATTGTCCAATGAATTCATGGCTTTCTTTTGTCAGTGTCTGTGTAGCACACTGAGGGTGAATTAAAATAACCGAGACTTGGCCCTTAACTGAAGCCAATCTTCGAAGAGATCTCATAAGAAAACTCTTAAGAAATGTATTATTTAGGGCACTTTAAATTCCCTAGGAATCCATAGGCTGGGAAATCCCAAGGTGTAGCACTCATGCATTCCACAAATATTCTTTCTACACATAAGCTTGCTTTGTGCAAGTGCTGTCTGGTTAAAGAATAGCAGGACATAGAGTTACGGTGTCATATGCTATTGTCATTCTCACTAGCCATCCTGCAGAGCTTTCCTGGCATTTTCCTAGGTCCAGCACTTTCCTTTCCTGCTATTTTGCATGATTGTTTCTTGATGGTGGTTGGTGATTTTCTGTGTTAAATTTTGAGTAATTTATTCTTATACCACTCTCCTTGCCTTCCTTGTTTATTCACCACAAAGACTGCAAAGCTCAGAGACATTCGACTCTGCTCTTTTGCTGGCTGGATCGCGGCATACAGAAGGCATGCATGTATCGTTAAGTGCATCTCTGAGTGACGGTCATGGCATCATGTCAAATCCTGGGGTCAGCATCTCTCATTATGTCACAACACATCATGCTTGACACAGACATCGCTCAGTTTGAGTGTCTGGGAGTAATCGGGGAGTAAGTCTTCACAGCAGTCTGAGCAGTGCTTTCAGAAATAGGAAATAGAGAAGGCTGACCTTTCGATTTTGTTTTTTACCACTGCAGATACAATGACCCCTGTTAGAAGTCGTGCATATAAATGTCTTCATATTTCAATGAAAAGGAAAGCATCTGTACAAAACAGGAGTTTTCTTTCTGCATTTTTCTTGTGACTGTGAGACAATGCTCCTCCTATATTTATTACTGTTTTTTGGCAAGATCTAATTCCTGGAGCCAAGTATTAATCTAAAGGATTTTATTGATGGAGTGATAACTACACAATAGTTATTAGGGATTTGTAATGTGACAGTCAAACTAAGGCTATTCAAGGAGAGCTGGACCAGGCCATTGAGAGATATTTCTGGAAAGTGTCTTCTGTGTAAAATCAATCCAACCTGAAACATTAGGTCTTTTTTTTTTTCCTTGATAAATCTGGAGTATAAATTCATACCCTAAAGTACTGAATACATACTTCTGATGTTAATCTTGCCTTGGTGGTGAATATAAGTCCTTAGACCCCTCTCCCTTTACTCCTCCATCTTTAAGGCTTTTTCACATCAGAAGCTAGTAAACATAAATCTGAATGAAGTAAGATTCTTGAAAATTAATGAGGATAGTTCATATTATCCAAATTTCTTTTCTTGTGCCTCAGTGATACCAATAAACTACAAGAGTGAGCGACAGGCATATTTCCTCTCCCATCATTAAATTGTGAAGCCTTCATTAATGGAGAGGTATTGAAACAGGGTGCAGCCCAGAGGGGTGCCCCAAATAGGGATTTGGAATGGGGTCCAGAACTCAAGGTGTCCAGGAAATACTAGAAAGACATATAAGATGTCCTCACCCCTTCCCCTGCACAGGGTGGAGCTGGGGGAAGGGACACATGGAGCAGGACCATGCAGAGCTGTTTTGTACAGCAAGAGCTTTGCAGCTCACCTCTGGCGTGGTCATTTAACATATCTGTGACCTTGAAATGGTTGCATAGATATGTTAAATAGCTATGGCCATGCTTTGAGCCAGGGGGATGAAAGTGACTTCTACCCAAGATGTAACTGGGGGCAGCTTCCCCTGGTTACAATGCCTGCGTGAGAACTTGGAGAAGATTGGCCCCATGACATGGGGCTACACCTGCCCGGACTCACTATGGCAGCCCAGTAAACTTGGAAGAATATAGGAATGCTGGCAGGTGTAACTGATTGTAGGTGGAGTCAGAAATGGGGGTACAGAGGAAGGTTGGCATGGGAACTTAAACCCAGACACAGTAGCCACTGAGGAGAGACCATGCAGTTTTGGCAGAGTGAGGATGCCACAGCTTTGTTGGGGGACCCTTTTGGCTTTGGCAAGACTGGGGACCCCGCAGCTTTGGGGTACTCTTTGGCCACATGGCTTAAAAAGTAGGAGAGACTTTGCCTGGAAGAAAAGGGGTGCAAGGACTTTTGTTGGTGGGCCATGAGAAGGTGTCACATGGCTTTGGATTCATTAGAGATCCTGGCAGTGACACGGCTGATGGTGCCAGGAGCCTGAATCACAGACTGCAACTTTTCTGAGATACGGTACCCTAGATAAGGGCAGAGGGAGAAGAAAAGGACTGTGTGCATCTGTGGGTATCTTAAAAGACTTTTAATATTTTAGTGAAGACATTAGGTCACTACTTTAAGGCTGTATAGCTTTAAATAAACATTTCCTTTTCACAAATCTCTGGCATTGAGAGACATCTTTCCTCTGATAGCGGATAATGCGAACCTAGTGGGGGTACTTTTGGTAATAGTATATCGTACCCTCCTTGGCCCTGTTCTGTAACAGTATGTTGTGTTTCAAGAATGTGGCAATTATCATCTGCCTCCTGGGAAGCTCGGAGAGTGTTGGGTAGAGAGGTCTTACCATGGTCATCAGCAGAATTAAGACTATAGATACAGAGAAGTTTCCCTTAGTGTTCTTAGCTTCCTGTTCAGTAGCCTTCTATTCGTTTTAGATATTTAGTGTTCTCTAGGCTTCTTTTTTATTTTCTACCAAAGTTTCCTCTCCTAGCTATGCCTGACAGCTTAATGTGTTTATGTGTTTTGATAGGAATCAAAATCTTAAGCTCAGAAGTGTAGTGATTGTCATCGGCTAAGTGGAAGTGTGTGTAAGGAAATAATAGATTGAATTAGACTGGTTAACCCTGAAATTGTAAGTGTGGTCAAACTGCCCTGCTATTCTTATGTAAATTTAGCCCCATTCTATAACGTTACTCTAAAGCAGGGGTCCCCAACCTGGGGTTGCAGACCGGGCCACACAGCAGGAGGTGACTTAAATGTAATGCATTTGAATCATCCCGAAACCATACCCCCCACCCCCCTGCTGCAGTCTGCAGTCCATGGAAAAATTGTCTTCCACAAAACAGGTCCCAGTTGCCAAAAAGGTTGGAGACTGCTGCCCTAAAATATTTCTGTTGCCATAATTTAATAGCATTTATCACACACTGGCAGAATGCTATTGTGAAAAAAGACTTAATTAAGTTGATTACAGATCCAGTATAGGTGTGTCACCACTGTTTAGAAAGCTAAGGCAAACTTAGGTTACATTAATAAAATATTGCATCTTGATCAAGGGCCGTAATATTTTCTCTGTTTTCTGTGCTGATACTACTATATCTGGACTATTGAGTTCACATCTAGATACTATTTCTTATGATTATGTATTGGATCATTTCACTTGGGTTACAAATAAATGATTAAATTTATATACAATACACATGTCTAAAAAGACATTATTTGCTTAACCTTTAAGGATGTTGTAGGATTTACTAAAAGGAATTGAAGGATCCTAGAAAAACCTTTTAAGATTTGAGGTAAGAGTGAAGTTGGAATAAGGCTGAATTGGGGTAAGAAAGAAGTGAATATGGGCTTGGAGTGAGCACAGGGTGTGTCCAGGGGCACAGGGTGAGCTTTTGAGCTTTTAAACTTTTGGGTGTTAGTGGGGTGGGAAAAAAAAAATCAACAATGAGTTCAGAGAGGCCCAAGAAATCCTTCAAGCTTGGGCAGCAGATTGGTATATCACAGTGGATGTAGGGCACAGGTCATACTAGCTAGCCTAACAACACCTTAAGACATGACCAAACTAACAACAGACACAATCAACTTTAGCTGGATGCACCTGAACTTTTTTACTATATTTATTATATTCAGTCATCTGAGCAGTCCTATGCCTGAATCCTCACTAAATCCTCAGATGTGGAAAGGGAGTTGAACAGGATGTCAGAGTCAAGAGTTACCCACGGAATTGTTGTATGAACTGGGAGTTTGTCTAGAAAAAAAGAAAAATTGGGAAGCGGTAGTTCTTGTCACCTAATAGTTGAAATGAGGGTCATAATGTGGAAGAAACTGCAGTCTTGGCCTTTGTTTCATCAGATAACAGAGTTGGAATGGGTACATGGAGGTTAGTGGGTGACATCTGAGCAAAGCTTTCTCACAGTGAGGGCTGTGCAGTGATGGTGTGCATACCCTATAACCAGCGTGTTCCCCTGTCTACAAGTGCGCAAGACGAGGCTGGTGGGATGCCATCAGAGGACAGTCTGAGGTCCTTTCTGAGACCATAGCTGTTAGTGATTTTGATTTTTTCAACTGTTTTAGTTCCAAAGTGTCTCCTTTTGAAGTGTCATAGAGTTTTCTTAAGATACAAAAGAAAATAAAGAAGTTGATGTCTCTAAAACATTAGTATGTGCCCCTTTTTCCTAATCATTGTCTTCTCTTGACTCAAAGGAAATATGTCGGAGAAAAATTGAATAATTGAATAAGATGCGCTGACTAATACAGAAGCAGTTTTGTTGGGTCAGAAATACTCAACTAGGCAAAGGAAGATTTATAATAGGACTAACAAACACGTTTATTGAATATTCTTATTTTATGCTCTCCAAACTATTGCTGACCGCAATTTCTTTGTACTTCTATTTTTGCTCATTTTGAAAAAGCAGTGTGAGGCTCCAGTTGCTAAGCCGGGATGCTCCTTTCGCTGGCAATGTTTTCCCTCCTTGGCAGAACCCACAGGCAGTAACTTTGATGTTTTTTTGGAGTTACATTTGGTGTCTGTCATAGTTCATGCAAAGATAAGCTGATTGGGTTGTCTAGTTGGTCCCAGATGCTTTTGGCTTTAATGCTCCATCAGTTCTCTTTGAAAATGAAGTCCTGGGCCAATCTCATTTCTCAAGGGACACTTTCAGATGACTTGTTTGTTCACAATCAAAAGGTAACATAATTTTCTGATGTCTGTATGTTTTCTCTGGAAGTTCTTTTGGTGTCCTCAAAACTGGTGTCTCCCCTCCCCCCCAAATGGACAACAATTGTCATTAGAAAAGTGTTTCCTTAAGAGTTTCTGTGAGTGAGAGTCAAGAGGTCTGAACTGGGTTTAAGATGTCAGGCAGTGAATTCTAGATCACAGAGCTGTCAAGTCAGGTCCCATGAAGACCACAATCTGGATTTATGGGTTACTGTTGCATCATGATTACAGCAGGTGGGGATTTATAGAGTAGAAATTATCCCCATTTTTTAGTTTTTTAAAAAAATTCTTAAAAGTAACATCTGTTTTACATATTTCCTCCTCACAAACTTATTTTCAGTCATTTTGTTACAAAGAAATTCAAGGGCTAGATAAATGAGTGCTATGATCATAGATCCGTTGGAATTGAGGCATTAAAAAGAGAAAGGACTCATGGACGTGAACAACAGTGTGGTGATTGCCATGCAGGGGAGATGGGTGGAGGTGGAAGAGTGTGTAAGGGGGATAAATGGTTACGGAAACATACAATAAAAATACATTTAAAAATACAAAAATATTGCCAAGCATCAAAGGCAAATGAAGAGTCTTTATTTCCTGCATTTGTTTCCCGAGAACAATGCCTCCAACTAGAGGAGAGAGCCGAAGTCTGTGCGTTCTTGAGGCCGACTCAGTGGAACACTGTGCCCCTTCAATAATGGGTTTATTTCAGGGCAGCTTCTCAGTCTCATTTCCCTCTTCACCTCCAAACAAACGCTTTTTAAGTGTCTGAGGGAAGAGATGTTTGGAGTAGCTCTGTGTACAGTCCTGACTGAAGTGGTTGCCCCCTTGTGTGTGAGGGAGGAGGAATGATAAAAATCCATAATTAGGTATTTAAGAAAACCACATAAGCCTTTGCAATGAGGCTTTCATTCCCATTGGGAGAAAGATGAAAGCAATGGTGTAAATTCATGCTTTTGGATAATGTACGGGAACAAATCACTCTTCCATCTTTTTCTAGTTTAAACAAAGCAATTGAATTTTATGAAAAACTCAAAAGAAGAAATGGTGAGAACAAGGAGCTGCCTGTCAGCTATCTCTTCTTTTCTCTCATCTAGTCATAGCTCAACCTTTGCCTTCTAGGGTTGTGAGCACTCCAGACATTGCTTCAAAAGGTGTGCATGTGTCCTGCACGCAGCCTTCCTTAGGAATCAAGCTGCTGGACTGCAACAGTGAAGTAGTCAACAATGATTAAATTTAGATGGTATTTTTAGAAAGGGGAAGGCTCTAGCTTGGTGCTTTATGTACATGATCTAAAATATCTTTTTCAACAAACCTAAATTTGATATTACCCTTATTTTAAAAGATTCTATGTATTTTTAGAGAGAGGGGAAGGGAGGGAGAGAAACATCAACATGCAATAGATACATAGACCAGTTATCTCTCACACACCCCCAGCTGGGGACCTGTCCCACAACCCAGGCATGTGCCTCGACTGGGAATTGAACCAGTGATCTTCTGGTTTGCAGGCTGGCATCCAATCCACTCAGCCACATTAGCCAGGGCATGATATCACCCTCATTTTACAGATAGGGTAATTAAGGCTGGATAAATTGCCTAAGTTTAGGTGGTAAATTCAGAGCTGGGATTTGACTCAATTTGATCCCAACCTAACTCTAAAATGTAGCTTTCTCCAGTGCCTCTTTTTTTTTCTGGTGGACAAGATAAATGCCTTTTAGAGATCATTATTGCTCTCTCTCTCAGCAGGTACCATTTATATTTGACTTTTTGTTGTCTAATTGTGAACTTGAGAGCACATCTTAACAGTTATCTATTTCTGCTTTCCAGAGATATATAACCATCACAAAAATAATGAGTCAAAATGTGGAAAAAGTAGGCATTACTTCCATATTTCTAATTGTCTATGGGCATCTCTCTGGATACTCCATAGGAACCAAATTCAAGAAGCCAAAAATTGAAGAAATTTTCCTCCACACTCTGATATTTCTGTCTTATTTTTCCCTGTTTCTGTGAATGTCATAAGCCTCTGCCCAAACTACTAAACTCTAAACTCAGGTTTTATTCTAAATGTCTGTTCTTTAACTTTCCCTTGTCTGTTTTGCCTTCCTATTCCCTACATTTAGGGCTTTATTTCAAGGTTTTTACCTCTTTTTACATGGATTATTTAATGTTGTATTGCTAATCTCCTGATGTGCAGACTTGTACCTCCTGGATTCAAATTCTCCATTGTCAGTAGAGAGGTGTTTTTTTTTGTAAAAAGAAGTGTTGTGATGTTTTATTTACCTTTTCAAAAACACTTCAACATTCCAGACTTTTTAGTGTGACATGCAAAGCCATCCACGGTCTTGTTCTAGTCACTGTTTCCAGCTTTTCATTGCATCATATCCCTGTGGCATCCCATCTTGAAGTCAAATGAATCTACTTGAAATTCTCCAAATTTGTCATTTTCTTTATTTTTTAATAATACAGCTCATTCTGGTATGCCCTCTGCATCCTCCCCATATGTTTACAGAGTAGAAGATACCTACTTGTCTTTCAAGATTCAGCTCAAGAATAAACTCCTTCCCAAAGCCATTCAGATGTGTATCTCCATCCGAGCATTCTCCTTTCTGCCCCCAGTCTGTATTTAGATGTCTACTGCTGCAAGCATACCTTATTTCCTTCTGTACTTTTCTATGTTCCTTGACGAGGCTATAAGCTGAGGATGACAAGGTTTGTCTTATTTCTCTTGGCAGCACCAGGATCTAGCATAGTGCATGGCTCATAGTCAGTTCTCAGAGACTTTGGTGAAACTACTAAATTGAGTGTGAAAGCAAAATCTCTAATATAGACAAGAAAGTACACCAGTTTGGTAATAATCTAAAGGGATAGATTAATAGTTTGAACTTTATGTATTATTATGCTCAAGAAGCTGTTTGTAGGAGGACCTATATATATTTACTCCACAGAATTTATTCTAAAGTTGCCTTTCCAAGTAGCTCTGTATCAATTGTCATTTTTCTATGAATGAACTTAAATGTGGGTTGAGAAGAAAATTGGTTGGCCTAATACAGTTACAAAAATAACAGGTTCCTTTCTAATAAAGTAGATGACATATTATCTTAATAAGAACTTGGCTCTAATTAATGTAGTTGATAAAACATTATTTTCTCATGTTCATTATGAAATTATTTTTTCTTTTAAAATTATATTTTATTGATTATGCTATTAAAGGTGTCTCAACTTTTTCCCCTTGATCCCCCTCCATCTAGCACCATCATCTCCCTCAGGCAATCCCCACACCACTGTTCATGTCCATGGGTCATGCACATAAATTCTTTGGCTACTCCATTTCCTATGCTGTACTTTACATTCTCATGGCTATTCTATAACTGCCTATTTGTACTTCTTAATCCCTTCACCTCTTCATTCATTATCCCACACCCCACTCCCATCTGGCAACCATCAAAATGCTCTCTGTATCCATGATTCTGGCTCTGTTCTTGTTTCCTTAGTTAGTTTTTTTTTTATATTCAATTGTTTTATATTCAGTTGATAAATATGTTTTTTGCCACTTTATTGTTCATTGTTTTGATCTTATTTTTCTTAAGTCCTTTAGTATCTCATTTAATAGTTGTTTGGTGATGATGAACTCCTTTAGTTTTTTCTTGTCTGGGAAGCTCTTTAACTGACCATCGATTCTAAATGATAGCTTTGCTGGGCAGATAAATCTTGGTTGTAGGTCCCTACTTTGCATGACTTTGAATGTTTCTTGCCAGTCCCTTCTAGCCTGCAAAGTTTCTTTTGAGAAATCAGCTGACAGTTTTATGGGAACTCCTTTGTAGGTAACTCTCTCCTTTTCTCTTGCTACTTCTAAGATTCTCTCCTTATCTTTAACCTTGGCTAATGGAATTATGATGTGCCTTGCTGTGTTCCTCCTTGGGTCCAACTTCTTTGGAACTCTCTGAGCTTCCTGAACTTGCATGTCTATTCCTTTACCAAGTTAGGGAAGTTTTCTTTCATTTTTTCAAATAGATTTCTATTTTTTTGCTCTTTCTCATCTGTTTCTGGCACCCTTATGATGTGATTGTTGAAATGCCTAAAGTTGACCCAGAGGTTGCTTATATTAGCCTCATTTTTTTTCTTGTTGTTTTTTGCTTCCTTATGTTTCAAATCATTAATTTGATTTTCAGCTTTTTCAACTCTACTGTTGTTTCCCTGTAAGTTGTTATTTTAATTTGTGTAGGCTTTGTTTCTGACTGGATGTTTTTTACTCTGTTGAGGTCCTCACTAAGTTCCTTGAGTATCCTTATAACCAGTGTTTTGAACTCTGCATCTGATAGATTGCTTATCTCAATTTTGTTTAGTTCTTTTTCTGAAGTTTTGATCAGTTCTTTCATTTGGGCCATGTTTCTTTGTCTGCTCATTTTGGCAGCTTCCCTGTGTTTGTTTCTATGTATTAGGTAGATCTGCTTTGATTCTATGTCTTGGTAGCATAGTCTAATGTAGTAGATGTCCTGCAGGGTGCAGTGGCACAGCCTTCCCTATCACCCAAGATGGGTACTTGAGTTATGCCCTTCTTGTAGGCTGAGTACACCCTCCACCTGTAGTTGAGCCTTGATTGCTGTTGGCAGATCAATGGTAGAGATTTACTTGGGCCAGTTAGCTGCAAGGACTGGCTGTGACCACTGACCATGAATCTCCAACCTCTATGGAGGATCAGCTTGCAGAAGAATGGTGATGCTCTGATGTGGTCTGTAGCTATCCATTGGTGCATAGGCCCTGGAGTTTCTTGGGTGGTGTAGGCCAAGATCAACTCCCACCTGTGTTCTGCCTGGGACCACCCTGCATGAGCTATAAAGCAGACTGGTATGGCTGCTCCTTTGAATGGGCTTGGAGTTTCCCAGATGAAGCCAAGCTGTGAATCTAGGCTGGCTGCTGCTAATGCTGGACCTGGGGTCACTTAGCAAGAGGTATGGGGGCTAGGGGCTCACTGAGGCTGGCTTTTGCTTGTTTGAGAAGTTGTGAAGCATGAACCAAGACCAGCTATTGACATGGAAAAGCCACTGTTAACAGCTTGGGTGGCCAAGTAAGTTGGGTGGGATGAAGTCTCAGGGGATCTCCAGAGCATGGAAAATAGTGTCAGCCAGGTCAATTGACTCTCTGATAAGGCACATGCCTGCTGGCTCAGTGGCTCAGTTGGGGAAGAGTCCTGAAAAAGGACAATGACCTCTGTCCAGCTTTCTATTTGGGAGAATGTTGTTCCCCAGCTCCCACCTTGATGTCAGGCACTTCTGTTCCTCATTTTCTGCCACTGGTACCTTTCAGGCTGCTACCTCAGTGCTGGAGCTCAGACAGAGTGAGTCTGAATAAGTTCGTGTGTGGGTTCTTTAAGGGAAACTGCTTGGAACTCCAGAAGTTTCTTCCACTGACTCAGTCTCTGCTGGTTTTTACAGCCAGAAGTTATGGGGACTTACCTTCCTGGAACTGGAACCCTGGGCTGAGGGGCCTGGTGTGGGGCTGGGACACCTTGCTCCCGAATTTTTAACTACCACCTGTGGATGTGGGACTAGCCTGTTCCATGTCTCTGTCCCTTCTGCCAGCCTGGATGGATGTAGTTTCTTTAATTTTGTAGTTGTCAGACTTCCATTCAACTCAATATCTGATGGTTTTGGGTGATGGTTATTCTGTAGTTTAGTTGTAATTTTGATGTGGTTGTGTGAAGAGGCAAGCCGTGTTTATCTTGTTTATCATCTTGACTGGAAGTTTTATGAAATTATATAACATGAACCAATGTAATGGAAAGCAACTCAGAAAATCAGAAATAATTCATTAAATAAATGACATACAATTAAAACATTTTAGAAAAATGATGCAACATCTAAAAAACCTGGTGAGCTGAATCATCTCTATTTACATGTGCTCATAATTTATTTTCACAACTCTCTGTATTTAGCTCATTTGAAAATCACACATGAGTTGCAGCTGTTGCCTAAGTCATCACTGTTTCTCTCTATTCTGGGGTAATAAGAATCAATTTGGATTCCAGTCCCCCAAAACATAATCAATTTGTGTATAAACTTCCTTGCTTAAGGGCAGTATAGTAGTTGAGAACGTATGGCCATAAGGCTTGGGTTTCTGAGATACTGTGCTATTATTCTTTTCTGTTTGTTTGTTTTATTTCTTCTTCCACAACTCTTTTGAGTGCAACTTTTATAATCCACTATTGGATAATTTATTTTTTCTTTAGATCCAAATTTATACTATTGGAGTCAAGAGTATATAGACTTATAAATGACAGTTTTTAACTGGGAGCAAGTAGATTAAATAACACTAGGGCATAAACACCATTTTCCCCTTGGATTTTCCATGTCTGGGATCTAGGAAGGGGATCCCAAAGGTGGGAGTACGTCCATGGCAATGGAAGATGGCACTGAGAAATGGACATCTTCCTCACAAATGGCTTTATGAATGTTGACGAGTTGCTTTAATTTGATAAATGGTTCTCAGGTATTGTTAGAAGCACATTTATCTAGTTCATTCTTTCAAATTGTATTTGATCCAATTTGGATTTGCTAACATTTACTGACAGCAGTAACAGCACCCTGGTGTTTGTAGTTTGTACTTCCTTAATTGTTCCACACTGAGCGAGTATACTTAGCAGTTTCTTTTCTGTGTTTCTAACTCTTTCTTTTCCTTTCCTTTGTCTTTTAGTTTTCTTTTCTCCCATATACTCAGTCAATCAAGTCACATCTGAATAATGACCAGGTTTTGACCTCCTCAAATCTCTGCCTGTGACCTATGTCTTTTCTTCCAGGAAGAAAATGATGCCCTTATTGAAAATACTTTTTCCTCACACTTACCCCTCCTTTCTTCATGCTACCTTTCCATCCTCTCCTCCCTGAAGCTGTGGGTGTTACCATTTATTAAGCAGGTATCATTCTCCAGGCCCAGGATTACTTACTACATATATGTTATTATATCAATTCAAACAACCACCCTATAAAGCAGAATGAATTCTGTGAGAAAAAGAGTCCAGAGAAACTTGTCTAAAATTTTAGAGCTATAAGTAGATGAGCCATGAATAGAATCCAGTTATGTCTGACTCTAAGACTATTCTATTTTATTGCTTCCTTTTTTATTTCTTTAATAGATTTTAACTAAATTTTTAGGTTCTGAAAGTTTTGGTGATCAAGACAATGAAGCTGTTATGAGTTTTTTTTTTAATATGGATATGACATCTTACTGTTGGTTTGCCTTTTAGAGAGAGAACTTTCCAAAATAAATCTGTAGAAAAGTAGGGAGTGCACATGTAAGAGTGATTATTTTCAGAATTCCATTGAGTGCTTATACTTTCATAATTAAAGCAATAATAGGAACACAAAATATTTTGATAGCAGTTAGTTTTCTTTAGAGCAGAAGATCATTTAAAAAGAATCTATTTAATAGAGACATTTACAAGTTGAACAAATGCAGAACTTCCTCTCCTAGCCCGACTAGAATGTCAGCTGTTTGCACTCAGTGTTTGAATGACGGGGCTGTCATTTAGCTTGGTATCTGAAGTCAGACTATTGCTGTGAATGTCTAAATTACAAAGTGAGAGAATGGCTGGTTTATCAGGAAGATATAGTAATTATCTTCAAATACTTCCCCCTAAATGTTCTTGTTTAGAGGTCATGAAATATTTTCCTTGATTTTGAGCAATACCAGACCACTTCATAATTGACTAAAAAATAATTTCCCTTTTTTACTAATATTTACTCAAATTCCAGGGTGTATTTAACACTGTGCTTGATATTATGGGGAATATACTTTTAAATATAGATTAAGATACGGTACTTGACCTTAAGAACTCTATAATACAGTTGGATTTGCAATATACTGTTGAAATAAATGTATACTAGTTTTAATAGATTTTTAAAGATTAGGAAGAGGAAAACTTCAACTGTAAATTTCACAAGCAAAGTTCCTTTTTAGTCTGTGGAAAACTTTTATTGGGATACTGTTGTCTAATTGGAGAGCAATAGTCATATCCTCAAATAGAAAGGAAAAGACTGATGTAAAAGTGATGGTTCCCACTCCCAGTATACGGCAGAAACTTACCAAGTAGCTAGGTTGCAGTACTTTAGGACACACTGAGTCCAGTAGAAAACAGAAAGGTTCCTAGTGTAGTAAGCACGCTCCTGAGTAGGAAGATATTTGACTTATCATTTTAACATTCTGAGTATTATTGAAGGCATACATAGGTGTGTTGGGGGTGGTATTTGTGGGACAGGGAAACAAATGAAACAGATCAGCCTATGGGAAATATATGCAAAAAGGATCTCAACATTACATCACTGAAGACAATAAACAGTATCACCTTCTAACCTCTCACCTTAAAACTATGTATGGATTTATAATAAGAGTTAGATCTTAGATTTTTTTCACTTTCCCTATAATTACTAGGTAAAACCATGCTAGTTTGGTGGTTGTCTTATCTGTTAAAGCTAGATAGTAGATAAAGAGTTAAGATACAGTTGTTTGGGTGATGAGAAGGAAGAGGGAGTTATACAACATTTTACAGTGCAGAGGGTATTTGGTTTGCAAGCTTGTGAAAGCCTCCTAGTGCTGGACTGTGCCTGCTCCATCACGCTGGCAGGTTCATAAATGTTCCAAATGTCTTGTAAACCAGGGTGGTCTCTGTCCTTGTTATACTACCCTTATGACCTTAGGGGAGAAGAATGAAATGTTTTTCTTATATTGAAATAAATGTTGGCAATGGTAATTTTCCACTCAAACTTAGGCATTTGGATGCAGCCTTGAGAAATTTCGCAAAAAATTGAAATTCTTGGAGTGATTCTCACAGAAAGTATACTTTATTTCATGTGCTTTAGCTCTGTTATCGGAAATCGAAAGAATCTGATCTTTTCCATCCCTTTGTAAAAGAGGAAGTTTATAAGTGACATCTTGGTTTTTGCTGACTAGGTAAAACTTTCTTTCTGAAATCTGGTTAATGCTTTTCTGATTTGCTATGTTCTACACATTAAAGATCAGTTTGCTAGGCAATTATGAAATATAGCAGTCTCATTTTTTATTACTAATAGGTGAGATAAATTTATGGGTGAACTAATTAGTCTAAAACAAAAACTAGATTTTTTTTCTTTAGTTAATCCAGTTGCTATTTTTTTTTGCTAGGAAAATGTTATGTGATGATTTACAAGTTAAATATAATGCTATATAATTTTTTTTATTTCAGAAAGTCTATCGCTTTTATGATTTTATGTAAACATAGGAAAAACACCACGATGTATAATATGAACAATTTTAGAAAATTTTGAATCAATTCATTTTCAAGATAAAAAAGATAATAGTTAAGATTATCATAAATATAAGTAAATTAAATTTCTTAAGGTAACAGTCTTTGTCCTAGTGTCATTTCCATTTATATTTTTATCTTTTTTTAAATGGCATTTTTTTCCTGCTCTCTTCCATGTCTGTCTCTTACCACCCTTATTAATCAAGTCAATCAGAAATTAATTCTGCTAATCTCTTTGGCAAAATTTATCAAACCTTTAGCTTTTTGCTTTCCTTTGCTATCATTTGAATCTAGGCCTTTATTTCCTCTTGCTTAGATTATTGCTTTTTTTCTTTAAAACAGTTTATTTCTCATTAATATTGTTCCCCTATAGGTCATATATTATTCCCCTATAGGTCATATTCTGTATAGAGGCCAGATTAACCTCCCAAATGCACAGTTTTCATTAAGTCCTCTTTTGCAAGAGCAAATATTTCTTACACTAAATTACAATAGCAATTAGCTATGCTAATCTTTATGCTAAAGACCCACTTTCTTTTCCTATTATTCTAAGCCCTTCCTTTCATTCTGCATTCTCAACAATATGCTCACTTTAATCCCTTCCTGTGCTGCAGCCAAATGGTTTAACAGCCATAACATTACATCTTCTAATGTGTTCTTTACCCAAACTCTTTCCCAAGCTCTACAAATTGTATTGGATTCATTTAATTCTATCAACATCTAAGGCACAGGTTTTATCATCTTGATAAATTTGGGTGAGACTGTCTTGTAATGCTTTCATCTAACTCTGAACTTTCAAAGCACTTACATCTGTACAACTTTATAGTAGTTGGGAGGGTGCACATGTTTGTGTATATCTATGTTTGTGTGTATATTTATATAAGTACACATACACATGTATTTCTGAATACACATACATCTCTTTCTCACATACACATATATCTGGGTTTGGGGTCAGGCTTCTGGGTTCTCATTCTAGTTTTGCTGTTTACAAACCATGTGATCTTGAATGAATTACTTAACTTTCCTGAACTTTAGTTTATTTATCTATAAAATGGATTAACAAAAAATACTCACCTTTATTAGTCTCCTAGGGCTGCCATAACAGGTGCTACAAACTTGGTGGCTTAAAACAACAGAAATTTGTTCTTTCGTAGTTGTGGATGCTGGAAGTCTGAAATCAAGATTTGGGCAGGGTCATGCTCTCTGAAGTTTCTAGTGGAGGATTTCCATTTGCCTTGGGAATCTCCTGGTGGTTGCTGGCAATCCTTGTCATCCCTTGGTTAGAGACACATCACACTAATCTCTGTTTGTCTTCATGTATCATTCTTTCTCTGAGTCTAAATGCTACTGTTTCCTCTTCTTATAAGGATACAAGCCAGAGGTTAGGGTCCATTCCAATTCAGTATGAACTCATTTTTACTAATTACATCTACAAGGTCCATATTTTCAATAAGGTCACACTTTGAGATTCAGCAAAGACATACGTTTTGGAGGGACAGTGTTCAAGCCAGCACATTACCTCAGAGTTGGATTAAGGATTTAATGAGATAATTCATGTAATGTGTTTGATGAAGTGCACTGGCATGTGGCGAGTACTCACAAATTTAGATATTGATATTATATTACTACTATTAGTATTTGACAAATTTCCTTCTATAAGAAATTCAAGGGGGTTAGCCTTTTGATTGTGCTTGTTGGAAAATTTCTTAAAAATTCAAAACTTGCCCTGGCTGGCGTAGTTCAGTGGATTGAGCGCGGGCTGCGAACCAAAGCATCACAGGTTCGATTCCCAGTCAGGGCACATGCCTGGGTTGCAGGCCATGGCCCCCAGCAACTGCACATTGATGTTTCTATCTGTCTCTTTCTCCCCCCCTTCCCTCTCTAAAAAATAAAAAAATATATATATAAAAATAAATAAAATCTTAAAAAAACTTTAAAAAAATTCAAAGCTCAAATATTTAATAAAGAGAAAACCATTCTCTACAAAAGGCAAGAGTTATCAAGATTTTGAACACTTCTTGTTATCATGGTAGAGTTACATCTCTCGACTGTTACTTGCAGAGAGTTTTTAGAATTCTCATGCTTATTTTTAATAAAAACTATTTTAATTCTATTAGCAGCTCTTGACTGAGAGCATGTTTATAAAAAGATAGTATAAAATACAGAAAAGGGGCAAAATTACAGAGGGATATTGGGGTGCTTTTTGGTTGAGTTGTTTTTAGGTGCATTATCAGGAGTTTTTTCAGACCTATGATGATTGAGAGTTTAAACATTAGCTAAAACTACTGTCAGAGAAAAATGTTAACATAGATGTTAGTAATGTGTAAGATATATACTGACTGTAGAATGATATTTAAAAAGGATAAATGTAAAACACTGGACAGGAATTAAAGGAGGCCAGAGAATAAATGGGTAGTTAGACTGTGTTTGGGTCTGTGACATATTTGGAATGAGATGAAAATTTAACTTTTGTCTTGTCATAATAATTTATAGTCAATTATGAGTGTTAGAAATTTAAAGACAATGATCATTTCACACCCATTAGGAGGGCTATTACAAAAAATAAGTATTGGCGAGGATGTGGAGACGCTGGAACCTTGTGCCCCGTTGGTGGAAATGTGAGATGGTGCAATGGCTGTGGTAAACAGCACTGATGTGCCTCCAAAAATTAACATTGAATTACTGTATGATTCAACAATTCCACTGTTGGTATCTATCAAAAAGAATTGAAAGCAGGATCCCCCAAATATATTTGTACGCCTACATTCATAGCAGCTTTCTTCACGTTAGCCAAAAGGTGGGAGTGATCCAAGCATCTGTTGACAGCTGAATGGAGAAGCAAAATGTGTGATGCACATACAAGAGAATACTTTTAAGCCTTAAAAAAGGAAGGACATTCTGACACAAGCTACATCATGGATGATCCTTGAAGTCATTATGCTAAGTGAAATAAGCCAGTCACAAAAAGACACATAATGTATGATTCTACATATGTGATGTACTTAGTTAGACTAGTCAAACACATAAAGACAGAACGTAGAATGGCAGTTACTGGGGGTGGAGGATGAGGAGTTGTTGTCTAATGGGTGTAGAGTTTCAGTTTTGCAGACAAAAAGAATTCTGGTCATGGATTGTGGTAACTGCAAAACAATATGAAATGTGTTGAATACCACTGATGTGTATACCTAAAAATGATTGATAATAATTTTTCTTTTGTATTTTACCACAATAAAAAATGAAATGAAAAGTAATTACTGAATAAATAGATGTATAATCTATGACATCCTACCAACAAAGAGAAAATATAATACTTTAGTAATTCCAACAGAAGAAATAAAAATGAAAAATAAAATCAAATAAAGAGAAAGGTAAAAAAATAGAAAAAATAGGATGATAGAAGTCAGTAAGATAATTATCCACACATTATCAGATATGATGTTAAAATATTCTCTCATATGATACTGACAAGCAAAAGACCAAAAACAAAACCATACAGAAAATTTGAACATAAAGAGATGTAAAAGGATGTATTAGGCTGTAGGGGACCAGCTTGTTTTGGCCTGGCAAATGTGACTCAGCTCTGTATGGAAAACCTACAGAAGTGAGGTGGTGGGCAGGAGTCAGACTTTCAAACCGAGTTTTCCCATGGGAATCAGTCCTGAAAAATGCATACAGACTCTTATGGCTTGCTCTTACTAAAACTCCATCACCTTGGTCTAAAACAATAACTGTGTATTGTCTATCTTCAAGGTAATTTCCAAAGCTTTTGTGAATTTTCCCAAGGACAAAACAAATCAGCTCACCACCTTTCCCTTCTGCATGTTATTTTCATTTCCTTGATTGTACCTAAAATGTAGACAGTAATATTCTATGTAATAGATAATAAATCCTTCTTTGATATAAGACCCGAGAAAAACAATAAACGCCTATCTAGGCAAGGGTCGGGGCGCTCTCCTCTGGAGAGAGTGGCCGAGGCACTCAGAGGCACTCTCGCCTTGAGAGAGTAGCTGTGCTGTCTCCCTTTTCCCCACAGGATTGCTGTCGCCTGTGCATTTATTCTCATCCTCAGTCACAGCAGGTACACTCTGCTGGCCAGAGTCCGCCACATTAGGCAAGTCTGAATTAAAAGAAAGCAGCTTTTTAATTTGATGTAGTCCCATTTATTTATTTTTTCCTTTAATCCCTTGCCCTAGGAGATATATCAGCAATAGCTATGTGGGATGTCTGAAATTTTACTGCCTATGTTTTCTGCTAAAACTTTTATGGTATCATGACTTATATTTAAGTCTTTGTCCATTTTGAGTTTATTCTCATATATGATGTAAGTTGGTGATCTCGTTTCATTGTTTTTTTTTTTACATGTAGCAGTCCAGTTCTCTCAATACCATTTATTGAAGAGACTATTTTTTATCCATTGTATGCTTGTCCCACTTTGTCAAATATTAATTGACCATAGAGACATGGATTTATTTCTGGGCTCTCTATTCTGTTCCTGTACTGATTGATGTGTCTGTTCTTATGCCAATACCAGGCTGTTTGATTACAGTGACCTTGTAATATAGTTTTATATCAGGTATCGTGATATTTCCACCTTTGTTCTTTCTCAAGATTGCTGAGACTATATGGGGTCTTTTTTGGTTCCATATAAATTTCTGGAGTATTTGTTCTAGATCAGTGAAATATGCCATTGGTAATTTTATAGGAATTGCATTGGATCTATAGATTTCTTTGGGTAGTATGGACATTTAAATGGTATCAATTCTTCCAATCCATGAACATAATGTATGCTTCCATTCATAAAGAAACCAGCATCAAAATGAAAAGAGAACTAACTGTACGGGAGAACATCCTTGCCAATGATACATTGGATAAGAGTTTAATCTCCAAAATGTATAAAGAACTTATACAAATCAACACCAGGATGACAAACGATCCAATTAAAAAATGGGCAAAGGACCTGAATAGACATTTTTCCAAGAAGAACATACAGATGGCCCATAGACATATGAAAAAAGGCTCAACACTGCTGGTTATCAGAGAAATGCAAATTGGAACCGCAATGAGATATCACCTCACACTGGTCAGAATGGCCATCGTTAATCAATCAACAAACAACAAGTGATGGTGAGGATGTAGGGAAAAGGGAACCTTAGTGCAATGTTGGTGGGAATGCAGACTGATGCATCCACTCTGGAAAACAGTATGGAATTTTCTCAAAAAATTAAAAATTAACTGCCTTTTGATCCAGCAATTCCACTGCTGGGAATATACCCTAAGAATCCCAAATCACCAATGCAAAAGAACTTAACCACTGTTTACAATAGCCAAGTACCAAAAACAGCCTAAGTGTCCATCAGTAAAGGAGTGGATCAAAAAACTGGTACATTTACATAATGGATAACTATGCAGTAGAAAGAAAGGCATTCTTACCTTTTTGTGACAGCATGGTTGGAAGTGGAGACTATTATGCTAAGTGAAGAAAGCTTGTTGGTGAAAGACAGGTATCACATGATCTCACTTATTAGAGGAATCTAATGAACAAAATAAACTAATGAGCAAAATTGAATCAGAGGCATGGAAACATGGAACAGACTGACAGTGACCAGAGGAGAGGGGCAAGGGGCGGGGGAACGGTGGGAAGAAGGGGAAGGCACTAGTTAAAGAACATGTAAGAATGACCCATGGACATGGACAATAGTGTGGGGATTGACTGTGGGAGTGGGGGATGGGGTGGGCTGGGTGGAGAAGAGCAAAGGGGGAAAAATTGGGACAACCATAACAGAATAACAATAAAAAGAGAAAGAAAGCTGCTATGTCAAAATTAATATTAGACAAAATGGAATTTAAGGCAAAAAGCACTTATAGGAATAAATATACTATATCTTAATAAAAAGTAATCTACAATGAATATATAAAACAATTATTTATTCAATGATTATTTGTTGAATGTCTGCTAGATGCTCAGCATCATTCTGGATATTGGGGAGGAAAAGTCAACAAAATGTCAAAAATCCATGCTTTCATGGACAGAAAATGGGCAACTTTGAAAATGCTACAATATTATGGGAGATGTTATCACACTTTATAAAATGGAGAAGTCAAGCATGTGAAAAATTGGATTTAGAATGTTTGAGCAAGAAAACTAGCAAGCTTGATTTAAAACATATTTAAAAACTTATATCCCATTTGTATAGATAGATATATATTCTTTTCAAGTGCCCATAGAAAAAAAAGTGAGTAGGAATAAATTCAACAAAAGTACCTAAGATTTTAATGGGAGAAAATGTGAGATATTATTGAAGTTTTAAAAATCTGATTAAGTGCAAAGATATAAAAGTGTCATGTATGGGTCAGGTAATTTGAAAAGACGCATATTATTAATCTATAAACTTAATGCAATTTCTTTCTAAACTGCAACAGGAATTTAGCTAGACAAGAAGTTACTAAAGTGTACATTGAAGAGTGTGATACCAAGTACAACTGAAGCAATTTGAAGGAGATCATGTTAGTATGGCTTCTATAAGGGAAATAGAAGCAATAAGGCATGCATATAGAAAGAGATTTATTGTGAGGAATTGGTTCATGCAATTATGGAGGATGAAAACCCCCTTGATCTGCCCTCTGCAAGCTGGAGACCCAGGAAGCTGGTGGTATAATTCCAGACAGAGTCCAAAGGCCTAAGAACCAAGGAAGACGAGGTATAAATCCTAGTTCAAGGGCATGAGAAGACCAAGACCCTAGCTCATGCAGGCAGGCAGGAAGCAGAAAGGGCAAATTCCGGCCCTCACCAGGTTCGATGATGCTGGATCGCTTTGGGGAGGTGACTGCTTTACTAAGTTCATTAATTAGGATGCTTACCTCACCTGGAAGTACTCTCACAGACATACTCAGAAGTAGTGTGTAATCCAGGGACCCCTTTGCCCAGGCAAGTTGAAATAAAATTAACCATTGCAGAGAAGAACATGGTGAGGGTTCTTCCCTACCAGACCCCAAGGCTAATTAGTAAACAGCAATCTAAACAGTATGGAAACATTGTAGCATTATTTCAGGGATTAAATAGAATAATGTAACAGAATAGAGTCCTAAAATGCATCATTCAAATATGACAAATGCCAGGGGTGACATTATAAATTGGTGGGGAAAGATTGGGGCACTTAATAAATGATACTGAGCAAAGCTTGTTTTTGTAAATAAAAAGTAAGATCAGGTTCTATCCCATATACACAGGGATATGTCCCAGAAAAATGAAAAAGATGAATATGAAAACCAGAATTTTAAAACTTTTAAAAGAAATATAGGTTCTTAAATATACCTATTGCAGGAAAACATTGTTTAGATGCAGTGAGCACAAACCATAATCACATTCATAAATTTTACTACATTAGTGCTAAAAATATCTGCACAACTATAGATCAAGTTATAAGTCACACATTGGAGAGTTTGAATGCTTTATGTCAGAATACAAAATAAAAATTTAAAAAGGAACAGAGTAGAAACTCAAGATAAAAAGAAGATAAGTATGTAAACAGGCAATTTATGGATAAAGAAAACTTAATGGACAAGCACTGTAGGCAAAGACACTCAACCTTGTTGGTGATTAAATAAATGCAGATGGAACCACAATGACATGTATGTATAATTCCCACCAGAGTGGCAACAAGTACAAAGTCTTACAATACCAAATATTGTCAAGATAGTGGAGCGATGAAGCTGTCAGCGTGTGTATAAGTTCGCCCACTACAGTGCTAATCGTTATAGTGCTAATTGTTGAAGATACCTCTTTTCTACAGCCATGTACTTTCTTTCATGTCTAGGTTTATATCCTGGAAAATCTCCCATGTGTGCTCAAGTATATAGATTTTCTCCTTCCAGCATCTAATATTTTTGTTGTTGTTATTCAAGGGTTAAAAATGAATTGATTGGAATTATATATATCAATTCAGGCAAGTCTCAGAAGTTAAGTTGAATAAAACAACTTTCAGAATGTGACACTTATGTGTATAGGGTTTGGCAAAAGTATAATAGGTTTATAGATGTGAGTATGCAAAACAGTTTACTCTTGTATTATTATTTGTTAATTATTGTGTTATTTTCCATAAGAACACCTGTAAACCTACTTTCCCACCACCTTGTGTGTGTGTGTGTGTATGTATGTGTATTTATTTATATAATGATCTGTCCAGAAGGTATCCAGCCATGTAATATAAAAAATAAAGACATTTATTGAAGAAGATACAAGAAATATTGTACATAGGACAATGATGCCTAAGTCCCTTTCAAAGTAGGCACTTTGGGACCTCACACAGTTCTCCCAGTTGCTATCAGCTGCCCCACTGTTTTTCCTAAATCTCATTGATGGTCTGACATCTCTTCCCTTGCAAAGGTGATTTTAGTTTTGGGAAAAGTCAGAAGTCACAGGATGCCAAACCTGGGCTGTAGGGGGAGCTGAGTCACCTGAGGGATTTGATGTTTTGCCAAAAAACTCCACCAGATGTGAGGCATGAGCAGATGCATTGTTGTGATGAAGCTGTCAATCACCAGTTGTCCGTAGTTGTGGCCTGCTGAATCCCCTGAATAGTTTTCATGAAGGAATGTTAAGCTTAATGTAAAATTTTGATGCAGATTTGTTGCTCTACTCAGTCATTTTAAATTCAATGACCACACAATACACATGCTCACTCAACAGCGTCTACTGCCCCCCACTGACTAGTACTGTGAAGTTCACACATGCGCATTCCAGTCCGCTCTCCTTGGCTACTAGGTTACATTGATGTTGCACAAACCATTCTTGTTATATTAACAATGGCTTGGGAGAGAGAGAAGGAGATAGAATTTGAAAGGATCACACAAAATAATTCAACCACTATTTGTGAGGTTTAGGTTGTTTGATTTACTCTACTCCACTTTGCTTTGTTTTAGTATTTAAAGCAACATGGAAAAACATGAAACTTACTAGAGTTAGTTGGTTTATGAGCATTTATTTTATTATCTTAGGCTTTTATGTTTAAAATATTTCATAATAAAAGTATATTGTAAACGTATTTTAACACTGACCCAAAATAAAATGAGGAACAAGACAAAACTTTCAAGCCAGGTTCCAAAAGCCAGATCCAAGAGACTGGCTGACCTAAGAGTTCAAGAAAAAGTCTCATGGCATTTAATTAACTGCAAATCTCTAGAGATCAAAACTAAGATAAATGCAGTCAACTCAGTAGAAGACAGATTTGGAATCAAAAAAGAAAGAATACAGTTGTCCAAACTGGATGGGCTAATGACAGGAAGTGACCTTTTCTCAGAAGTGTTCAAACAGAGCTCGTGACCCCAGCCAGTTTGGTGGAGGTTGTGGTGGTATTTTGGGTACAAGAGTGAATGAGATGAGTACTAGGGTCTCTTCCAAACGACTGATAAAAATGATCCTTTTTTTTCCTTTACTGATGAAACAGGAACTCCTTACAGAGTTTTAGGGTTATCTCTTTCCACGCGAATAGTCATTATCCAGTGACCGTGCCGTGCAAACTTTCTAGTCTTACCTCAGATGGTCTTAAATTTGGATTGGGCTTTGTGGCTTTCAAAAGTTCATCTTTCCTGTATGAGCAGATTTTTGGTTTAGAAAAACCTGGTTAAATCCTTGCTGTTTATTCAGTAAAGTTTCATAAGCACTTCCAGAGCGCTGTACTCTGTTTTGCTATGCTGCTACTCCCTCAGCTTTGTTTCACTTATCTCTTTAGATTAGAAATCGTTTTTAAAAGTGAGGCATATTCAAGTTTTATTCACTTACATAGTTTTTCAGTTGTTGAAGTCAAGTTATTTAATGTATTAAAAATCAGCAGTGTCAATATTATTGCATTGTTTTAGAGGTAGAAGTAGAACACCTAACATTGCTTATACAGCTTAACCTGCAATTTATTTTCCTATTTGTGTAGAAATAGAGAAGCTGACCTTGGCCTCTGTCTCTGGAGATCACTTGAAAGAAACAAAAGCATAGTCTGCTAAGGTCACCCTAAAAACCCATTAAAATTTTATTAAAGACTTGAGTTAGTAGTAGGCAGATGGAAAATATAAGTATCCAAGTAGAAAATAGAATATTGTGGTGTAGCAGGAAACACAGGTGTATAGCCATGAAAAATCAATGGGACTAACTTAAAAAGGTAATAAATCTCTCTTAAGAAGTATTGTCATGTTGTCTGAGCCTGCAACTATGAACTTTTTATCTGATGAGTTAAAAGTTCCTTGCACTTTCATATGTAGTAATAAATTAAAAGTTTGTTTTTTTTAGTGATTGAGTGATGAGATAGAGAGTTTTTTCTAAAAAAAAAAATCATCTATTGAAGCCCTGTGTAATTGTTCTGATACTATCTTCGCTGCAGCCTAAACAAGGAACTGTGTAATCAGTTTCTAGCTTTTATGGGCAAGGTTATAGTGATGTGACCCACTGGGCTTTCCCCTGTAAGGTCCACAGCCCCTGTCTCCAGATCACAGATGTGTAACCAGAATGGTATTAGCTGCCCGGATGAGTCAGAAAACACATAAAAATGCATTAAGGTACGGTGATGGGGGTGGGATAGTTGTCATGTGTGCTAAATAGTGAACTCCAAGAAAGAGAAATAATATTTTGGAATGTCTGCATATTTATTCACAAGATCCGGAAAGAGGTCTACTCACTTTGCTTGATAGTATTGGTGGGTGTTTTTTATTTAACCAAGAACTGAAAACTCTGTTTCAGTTCTGATTGGAAACAATCTTGCAATTTGTATTTAAATGAACAGCTAGGGTCTTCAGAAGTCTGTTATAATTCATGCTCCCTAGACTGGGGAGTATTTATGTCTGTCATTTTTTGGTGCTTGTATTTACCATGATGACCTACCTATTCACAGAACCATTATGGTAAAGACTTTTTTGTTTGTGAATTAAAATTTATTTTATAAAATGTGATACCATAAGAGAACTCACCACTTCAAACCACACTTTTTGACTAAAATTTCCAGGTGTCTCCAAGCTGTTTTTAAATGCTTTGGATCATGTAAACACAGCGGCTTTGAAAGTAATGAAGTGAAGCCTTCCAAATAGTTTGACAAAACTGGCAGTGTTTCAGAAAGGAGGGAGCCAGATGAAAATGTCCCTGTGGAAACTGTGCTCCTCAGACAATTGCAGGATAGTGGATTACGGCGGGACAATGCACATCGTGTTTTCCTTGTGTATCAAGGCCAGAGAGAGCGCCTGTTGTGTGATCTTCAGTTATGAACCACACTTGTACTGTACACTGACAGCTCTAATTTAGTTACATGGACATAATAGATTCATTACCCTTTCCGTTTCCTAGTCTGAAAAATAACGTAGACATTTCCCCTTCAACAGTATTAAAATTCAGTTGCTTGTGAATAAAAGATATATTGGCTTTACATGAAAATATTGTTTCAGTGAATATAGCTATGATTCTTGTGATTTTGACACTGAAATGTAACAACCATATTTCTATTGCATCCAGAAGTTATTCTAGACAAGCTAATGTTGTAAATAAGGTACTTCCTGGTCTATCGATTTGTGACAGAAAACTTTGTTTTATTATTCTATCTTGTGTCTTTTTTAGGAAACCTTTTTCCAGTTGCTCTTAATATTATTAAAGGGGGGCAAGATTTTCCAGTTATGACATTTAATGCATCCTTCATGACTGACTTTTTGGAGAGCAAAATTGCCAGTTCTTTCCTACCTTCATATTTAAGTGGAAAACAAAAATACATACTTTGTTTTAATTCTTCAATAGCCTAGGGAAGTAAAATAGTTGATGGAGTGGACTGGAATCGAATTTCAGCCCTAAAATACAATTTTGTAGACATTAATGTCTTCTACTTCAGAGGAGAGACATATTCCATTCTAGTGTAAAAAGTGCTTCATTGTGTTTTTTTAAAGACAAAAGTTTTTGGCAGGAGGATGGAGGTGCACTGTCACAGCGAGGATAATTTGATTTGACTTCCCCAACATGGCCAAGGAGTGTGACTCTCTGCCTTAGTGAGGAAAACTGACTTTGGGGAAGACTGGAAAAGGGCTGATGGCCCTTTGTATGTGAACAGAAGTAAGCGTAAGATGGAATAGTGGTTTTTGTCCTATTTGGTCTTATGTACCTTTTTGAATTACATTTTTTATTGTATACTGGTAGACTTTACCGTTGCTGTTGGCGAATATGGACAGAAGATAAACTCCATGAAAGCTTTCTTTTCATAAGTTGTTCTCTTTCTTTTGCAGAGAAAGTTATACACACATGCACGTAAGCACACACATACCCTAAACGCTACAGCAGTGCTTACAATAGATACATACTCTCCCGCCTCCTGCCTCCCACTTCTACTCACAGAGCTCTAGAGGTGATGGCTTCTAGCTCTTTGTAACCTCTTTGGGTTGTTGTTTTCACCTCCTTCCTAAATGTTTATTTACCTGCTTCCAGATTCAGACATTAAGCTTCCTCTTATGCTAAAGCTGTAGGTGAACTATACTCTTTGTCACCTCTTTCCTCCCCTTTTCCTGGTGGAGCTATAAAACTTCTCATTTCTTTATTTGTTCCTTTTATATCTTCAAATGGTATAATTAAATCTCAATGTTTTGTTTTATCTACTACAGAACATATTTCTCCTCGTGTGTGTTTGTTGATATAGTCCTAGTCAATTCATTATCTAAGGTCAAAGGGAAGGTTCAAAACCAATGTATTTAATTAGCATGCATCTCTGCGAGTGTGTGTGGATGCCAGTGTTCCCAGTGAGCGGTTTTTCCATGGTGCCTAGTGGACCACTGTGAGCATCTTCAGGGGCTTCACAAACAGCGAGCTTTTCCTTCTGCCATTCAGCAGGTCTTCCATCTTTTTGTTTTTTTATGTCATACACTGGAGTTTTATTTAAAAATAAGATCACTTCTCAGGAGGCTTGAGGTTTAGCCCAGCTCTTCTAGTGACGTGCTTTGTAACCTGACTAAGTCATTTGTGGTGTCTGAGTGTTGATTGCAACAATAGCCCCAAATGACAAAAAGGCAGAACTTGTAGCAGTGTGCCTAGGCTGTCATTCCAAAACCCCACAGTCTGGGGGCTTAAAGAACAGAAACCTATTTGCTCATAGTTGTGGACACTAGAAGTCCAAAATCAAGGTGTCAGCAGGTTTTTTTGGAGGCCTTTTTCCCCCTTGGTTTGTAAATGGCCACCTTTTCATTGTGTCTTCGCCCTCTGAACATGTACACCACCTAACTTCTTAATCTCTTCTTTTCATAAGGACACCAGGCTATTGTATTAGGTCCCACCCTAAAGACCTCATTTCAACCTAATTATCTCTTTAAAAGCCCCACATCCAAATACAGTCACATTCTTATGTATGGTGCCCATTGGGTATTGGAAGCATCTGGGGGAACATTTTGTAAAGTATGTGATTATATGACTGCTATGCTGTAAACCTGAAACTAATACAAAAAATGTTGAATGTAAACTGTAATTTAAAAAAGAGAATCCATTAACCACACACATACAAAACCAAATATAGTCCATTCTGAGTTTTTCTGCACATGAATTGTCAACATGTATATTTGGTGTGGGGAGGCACAGTTCAGCTCATAACAGAACTGGTAATCTCAAATTCCATTTGGCTCTAAAATTAAAGGAATATTGCTCATTAGGAAATAGCAAGTTGTTCACATTTAAAAAAAATTGTATTTAATTTGTAGATTAAGACACTACAATGCAAAAAATAATCACTGCTTTTTACACTGTGTCTTATTTACATAATAGGTATGCTGCCCCTAAATTTTTCCCCCAACTTGAATGCTCAATTACAATTTTTATTTTTATTTATTTTTTATTCATTCTATTTTTCCTCATTTATTTCTCTCTTCATTTTCTCACTCCAAGTTTGACATAGTAAAAATTACAGTGGATTTTCTTCCAATATTTTTTTTTAGTCCCCTTGTAGTTCCCTCCCTGTAGCAATCACCACACTGTTGTCCATGTCCATGAGTCTTTTTACTTTTTTTCTCAATTTCTCCACCCCCTAAGCCCCACCCCCACTACCTGACTATGCTTTCCATCTATGAGTCCATCTGTGTTTTACTTGTTAGTTAATTTGTTCATTGGATTCCACATATCAGTGGAATCATATGGTATTTGTCTTTCTTGGACTGGCTTATTTCACTTAGCGTAGTGTTCTCCAGGTCCATCCATAGTGTTGCAAAGGCTAAAAATTTCTTCTTTTTTATGGCTGAGTAGAATTCCATTGAGTAAATGTTCCATAGTTATGTTATCCACTCATGTATTGATGGACACTTGGGCTGCTTCCATATCTTGGTGATTGTAAATAATGCTGCAATGAACATAGAGGTGCTTACATTCCTTTGGATTAGTGTGTTGGGTTCCTTCAGATACATTCCCAGAAGTGGGATTGCTAGGTCAAAAGACAGATTCATTTTTCATTTTTTTGAGGTATCTCCACACTACTTTCCATAGTGGCTGCACCACTCTGCATTCCCACCAACAGTGCAAAAAAGGTTCCCCTTTCTCCACATCCTCACCAGCACTTGTTATTTGTTGATTTATTAATGATAGTCATCCTGACAGGTGTGGGATGGTATCTCATTGTGGTTTTAATTTGCATCTCTCTGATGATTAGTGAGATTGAACATCTTTTCGTATGTCTGTTTGCCATCTGTATGTCCTCTTTGGAGAAGTGTCTATTCAGGTCCTTTGCCTAATTTTTTATTGTTTTTGTGTGTGTGTGTGTGTTGAGTTTTGTAAGTTCTTTATAAATGTTGGATATTAACCCCTTATCAGATGTACTGGCAAATATGTTCTCCTCTTTTGTGGGTTGTCTTTTTATTTTGTTGATGTTTTCTTTTGCTGTGCAAAAACTTGAGTGATATAGTCTCATTTGTTTAGTTTTTCTTTTGTTTCCCTTGCCTGGGGAGATATACCTGATAAAAAATTTCTGTGAGCAAGATCCGAGGTTTTGCTGCCTGTGTTTTCTTCTAAGATCTAAGATTTTTATGGTTTCAGGTCTAAAATTTAAGTCTTTGATCCATTTTGAATTTATTCTTGTGTATGGTGTAAGAAGGTGGTCTAGTTTCATTTTTCTGCATGCATCTGTCCAATTTTCCCAACACTGTTAATGAATAGGCATCTATAACCCATTGTATGTGCTTGCTTCCTCTGTTGAATATTAATTGACTATAAAGGTGTGGGTTCATTTCTTGGCTCTGTTCTCTTCTATTGATCTACGTGTCTGTTTTTATGCCAGTACCAGGCTGTTTTGAATACTACGGCCTTGCAGTATAGTTTGATATTAGGTAGCATGTCTTTCTTAGGGTTGCTGTTGCTATGTGTGGATTTTTGTGTCAATCAAAAATTTTAATTCATGGATTAGCATGAAAGGCTGTATCTAATGTTGGGTGGTAAAAATCCAAACATTAACCAAGGCAAGTTGAAAATGCAGCCCAGGTTTGTCCAATGTAAAATAAATTATTGGATTGAACAGCTTGAAGGGGCAATGGAGCACAGTGTCTTACTGTAGATATAAACAAATGATCGAAGGCTAATTTATCCTATTTAACTCACCAGACCTAGATAGAGTACAGCCCCAAATCATACTCCATCCTAGCTTACAAGACAACCTTTAACATTCTTTTCTCACAATAACAGAGGTTATTATCATTTGAACATACCCAGATAATATAAGACCCGCTATCTATTTAATAAATTTGTGGGCATGGGTCTGCTGCTCTAACTGCATACCCAGTATGAAGAGAAGGTCAGATATGCAAAAGATATCTTTTCTATTGTTTTGTCTTTAAGATTGAATAATCTTTTGCATATTTATAAGAGAAATCTTGTTTTTTACTTAGTCTTATCATTTTAAGTGGGATATTTAGGTTTATTAACATTTAATATAATTATTAATATAATGCAATTTTGTTTAAGTCTACTATTTCCTATTTATCCCAATGATTTGTGATCTTTTATTCTTCCTTTCTTAGGGTTAATCAAATAACCTTGTGTATTTAATTTTTTCTTTTGGCTATAACTTTTTGCATTTTTAAAGAAGACACTGTAGGGATAACAATATTACACATAAATTGTCACAGGTTATTCTGAATAAATCTTATAGTACTTACATATCACATAGCAAATTTAAACAGCATAATTTCATCTTTTCTCATTCTTTACACTATTATTAAATATTTCACTTCTAGATTTGTTTTCTATAGAGTAATAGTCACAGGTTTTGGACATGAGTACTCAGATATATCTTTTGGTGGGTCACCATTCAGCCCACCATACCAATTCTCTGTTTAAAACCCTCCAATTGCTTCATATATAACTTAGAGTAAAAGGCACAGTCCTTACAATAGACTGCAAGTTCTTATAGAACCTGGCTTCTCCCTGTCTTTCTTCTTTGACCTCATATCTAATTTTCTTTTTCCCCTCTCTACCCCAACCACACCAGCACCCTTTGATGCTGGAACACAGCAGTCATGCTCCCCACAAGGCAGTGAACTTAATGGAAGGCTTTTGCTCCAAATTCCAAGTTCACTGCTTTATTTCAGAACTTTGATCAAAGGTTCCCTTCTTATTGCTTCTTACTGAGGTTATTTTCCTAACTTTCTATTTAATAATGCAACTCCTTCAAATACCCTTCACTATTTCTCACAATCACTGTCTTTGCTCTTGAAAATTTTTTCCACAATATATCACTTATCGCTAATATCTTTTTTATTTGGTATTTTGGTTATTGTCAATCCTCAATATTGTCTGCCCTCATAGAACTTACATTTTAGTTTATTTTTGTCTACTGTTTAATCCATAGCACAGAGCAAATACTCAAATATTCATTCAATGGATGAATAAGTGTCTTTTAAGAAATTAAATTTATTAGGGTGATGTTGGTTAATAACATTATATACGTTTCAGGTATACAATTCTATAACACATCATTTTTTTATTGCATTGTGTGCTCACCAACCAAAGCCTACTCTCCTTCTGTCACTATATATTTGAAGTCCTTTCTCTTCTTCATCTTCCCCCGTCCTCTTCTCCTCTCGTAACCGCCATGCTGTTGTCTGTGTCTATGAGTTTGTTTGTTTGTTCATTGCTTTCTGTTTTATATCCCACATATGAGTGAAACCATATGTTTCTTGTCCTTTTCTATCTGGTTTATTTCAGTTAGTATGGTACTCTCAAGATATATCCATGTTATCACAAAAGGCGATGTTTCATCCTTGTTATGGCTAAATAGTATTCCATTAGGTATGCAGAGTGAGGAAACATAGGTTTACCATTGTAATACAAATAATTAATACAATAATTAATAAATAATACAAAAATAAACTTTATATTTCATGTACTCACAACTGTTAACCTACTTTTGCCAACCTCTGTATGTACCACAACCTAAGCATCCTTCAATGAACGACTGGAATAAGAAGACGTGAATAAATGTGTTATGGCTTCCATTTTTGCTTTCGAGAAATCTGTCAGTATGTTTGTTTTTATTTGGTGGATAAAAATACTTTCCGACTACTTTAAAGATATTCTTGTAGTTTCTTGTTTCACTGCAAAGTATATATACATTTAGTTTTATGTGTTATTATTATAGATTATACTCTCTTATTTCTAGATTCATTTATTTCTTTAGCTGCAGAAAATTTATAGCTATTATTGCTTTAAATATAGCATCTCTTCTGTTCTATCTCGCCTCACCTCGAACTCTGAATGCATCCTCTTTCCATTCCTTCTTTTTCTCCACTTCCTACTTATTTTAACTTTTTTTCTGAGAGATTAAAAAATGCCTAATAAACAATTGATGCTTAATGTTTGTTGTTGCTTAAGGAATGATAATTTAGTAAATGCCAACTCTTCTCTTCCTATCCTCTGTGTGTCTTGTCTTCTCTTTCAAATTTTCCATCTACTTCAGCAAGTCTCTGTATTCATGACTTTCGTTTTGCCTATTTTGATGTTTACCTATTCATGTTTTTATTTCAGCTATGTTTTATTTTTTTAAAAAACAGGTGTATTGAATCATAATTGACATACATAAACTGCACATATTTAATGTATATAATATAATTTAGTAAGTTTGGATATATGTACATACCCATGAAACTATCACCACAATTAAGGAGATAAAAATATCCATTGCCATTAAAAGTTTTTTGTCTTTTTGTGTGTGTATTTGTGGCAGGAACACCTAATGTGAGATCTACTCTGTTAAAATGTTTTAAATGTGTAATAGAGTATCATTGACTATAAGCACAGTGTTGTAGAGCAAGTCTCTGGAACTTATTCATCTTGCTTAACTGAAACTTTATATGAATTAAATAACTTATTTCCTTTTCCCCTTAACTCCTAATAACTGCCTCTCTCTGCATCTATGAGTTTGAATATTTTAGGTAGCTTATAAGTGGAATCATACAGTATTTGTCCTTCTGTGACTGACTTTTTTCACTTAACATATGTCCTCTAGGTTCATTCGTGTTGTTGCAAATGGCAGGATTTCCTTCTTTTTAAAGGCTGAATAATATTCTATCACATCTGTATACTATATTTTCTTTATACAGTCTTCTATTTGTGGACACATGTATTGTTTCCACAAAGTCTTTTTATTTCTAAAATTTCTACTTATTTATTTTCTGTTCAGATTTGCCTGATTGCTTTTGATAGTATTTTATAGCTTCCTCATTCTAAAAATTTAATTATTTCTTTAAATATCTCATCCATATGTATATTATAATCTCTAGCTGACAATTGCGATACTTCAAGTACTTGGATATCTAAAACTGTTGCTTATACTTTTATAGATTTACATACATGTTCACTTGTGTTCTTGCATGTTTGGTGATTTTGATTTTCTGTGTATGGTGATTTATGATCTATAAACACATATATTTTTTATATGTTATGAGACACACACACACACAACCTGTAAGTCCAGAATATAGAAGTTTTTCTCAGAGAGGATTTGCATTTGTTTAACCAGGCAGCAGGAATGCACAAATCTTCAGCTCTCTTCCCGGAGCCCTGGCTTAATCCAGGAATCTTTCATTCAGCCAGCTAGCTTTCTTTCTTTTCTTTCCCTCCCTCTCTCTCTCTCTCTCTCTTTCTTAAAGCAAAGTTCTTCACTGCAGTGCTAACATTGACATTTCAAAGCAATTCTGGCTTTGATATTTGGCTTATCAGTTTCTGCCCTGGTTTTAGTTCTCTTTTTTTGTTTTTGTGTCCTTGATGTATCCTTTATCTCCTCCAAGCCCATCAATGCAACCGACATTACAGATAAATATGTTTATTATCTATATTTATATATGTGTATCTTTTTGTCCTCTCATGGGCTTTCATTTCTCTAGAGAAATGACTTGATGTATTTTCTCTACTTTTCTTTGAATTTCTTGTGGAATTAATAAGGATTTAAGGTAAAGGGATATCAAAACTTGGATAAATAAAATATTGTTATAACAATGCAGAAGCATTTCTCTGCAAGTCTCTGAGTTATTTGCATTATTAACATTTAATTCTCACGTGTTTCATGATTTCGGGTGAACCACTATATCATTCTATTTGTATACCCATTGAATATTCTGGACAAATATGTAGATTAAAATCTATTTTTCTTTTAAACTCCGATGCTTTAAACTATTTTCCCTTGATAGGAAACTCTAAATTATCAGTATGTCTCCTTGAAAACCACTGTGGATAAAATACCTACTGTTGTTACTTGTTGGCATGGAGATATTATCCTGTTGCTTTGTGACATTAGCTGAGGCCAAGTACTTCCTTACTGTATTCCTATTTTTTTCTCTATTGTCTGAAAATGTATCCTAATTAAGCAGCAGTCAACACCCTGGTGTAGATTTTAGACTTTGGGATAAATTCTTGCTATGAAATTGACCTACAGAGGAAGTCAATGAACTTTTATGGAGAAAAGAGCCTCACGTGGAAAATAGAGGCCCTAGTGGTGGCTGCTGGTGTAGCAGTCAGGAGTATTTCAGCAATTTCACATCTGGCCTTTCGTAGTTTTGGTGAAGTTGTGCTCATAAGTTCTCTGACTTACAATGAATCTTTCTTCCATCATCTAAGAAGTTCACTGACATTAATTTTATTTTTATGAAATAAGAGCAAGCAGTTATTTAGGGTTACATATAGGCAATATGTAATCTTTGGAAATCTTTTAAGCTCTACCCACAAAAACCTTGGACTTGAGAGTTTTTACTGTAGAATTTCAATCTTTCCATTTTCTCTATGTTGTACTTTCACACCAAGATAATTTTAAGTGTGGAGTTCAGAGGTGGAAGAGGGACTGCAAAATATCCTGCTGAGGAAAAAAGAGGCTGTATTCAGAAACATCTGGCTAAAGCTAGAAATAAACATCTGGGGTCCCTAAGCCCCTACATATTAAAAACATCCAGTTAAAATGGTAAAATAAATGACAGAATATTTCTCCATATTTTAGACAGATGGGCTACATGTTTAAGTGGACATCTTAATTTTTATATGACTGTCAAATTGTGCTATCAACATTTTTCAAGTAACACATTTAAAGGTGTATATTTCCTTTTTAATTATAGATATTTTACCTTTTTTGCTTAAGAGTGTGATCCCCCCATGTGATACCTAATTTCATCCCACAGTATACAACTTAAAATGCTAGATTTTGCCATTGTTTATGGCTTTTATTGGTATTATCCAGAAGGAGGAAGTTTTGAATCTTATTCCTTTTATGTATTGAGAGAAAATCAAGAAAGTTGATCAAGAGAGTGGGAAAGAAATGCAAGATTATGATCCTTAAAAGTGTCAGTGATTAAAAGTATTTATTCCCTTTCTACAGTCCAAAAATTGATAGGACTTTGGGGCTGTGGAAAATGTGCAGTCATTAGGGAGAGGGTTGGGCCTTTAGCCTGCTGTATGAAAACCCTTGTTCTCTTTGGAATTCAGACAGATTTTACCTGGTAAATATGGGCATATCAGTTCTTACTTATTTACTCATTGTTTGCATGGAAGTAACAGATTCTCAATTTGTGGTTCCAACGTGTAACTGCAGTTCATTTCTGAACTCTTGAGAACTTTGCCAAACCTTGATCTCCTTTCATTATTTCTCATTATTTTTTCCGTCTTCCTTTTCCTCCATCTATCTTGTTTTTTTTTCTCTTCCAGCAGCGCCAGCGACTTGGAGGTTGTAGTTAAAGGCAAAGAAATAACAGGCAATGCAGTGGAGAAACTCTTTCAGATTCTTTTCTCTTCTTAACTTCAGCTCAAATTTGAATTCAGTTTTGTAGAGATAGAGTTCGTAATGCCTCAAAGACCATTTACTGAGATCTTCCTTTTATAAGAATACATTCAAGGGGAGAGTGAAAGGAAAAGAGGGCTCTCTAGAACTTGGATGATGTGGCTGGCCATTGAAAATTGTATCTAGAAAATATATTCTTCCTCATCACATGAGAACAGCACTATCAAAACAGTGTGTCCTGGGCCTCAGTCTCTTAGGCACCCTCCCTTTAAAAGCCATGCAAGTACTTGGCTGTTAAAAGGTCTGTGGAGTCAGAACTGGGTAAAGTTAGTTTTCATCTTTAAACCTTAATTGGTCATCTGTAAAATCAGGACATCAAGTCCCCAATTTATAAGATTTTTGTGATGTTAAATGAGAGTATTACTAACACATAATACAATTTAAAGAATTAGTTTCATGCTTAATAAGAGCCTAATAAGAGATGAGGTATACTAACACAAGTAGAATCAGCAAAATCACACAATGTGATTCCTTATGAAAAGCCATATATAGGGAGGGAAAGTTTCATTTTGTTTTAGCTATAAGAATGTCATTGTGTCCCATCATCATAGTTTTGTTTTAGCTATAAGAATGTCATTGTGCCCCGTCATCTCATTGATGCTGCTGCATGGAAGTATGCCTGTGTTAGTCCGCTTAGGTGTTTCCTTAGGCTTGAGCCTAACAATGTCTGGTTAAAAAGGGGGGAGGGGGGAGTTCAGTGAAAGAATTGGGTAATTACAAAGCTTAGACATGGGGATAATAAAGTAGTGATCTTTTGCCTTTTTTGTTTTCATGTGGAGGTACTTATGACCACAGATGACTGAGGTCCTGTCTGCGCAAAGGAGGGACAAAGCATTGGTGGTCTGATGGAATTGTCTTAGTGTGTTTCTGAATCTTTGGGTTTACCTAATTTCTTAATTGGGGGATATTTTAATTTGTGTTTAGCTGAAAAGAAATAAATTCTGTAGGTTATTCTATTTTTTTTTTTTGTGATATACTTGATAGACATTTTACCTCTGAGTGTTCTTCCTAGTGCCCAAAACCATATGAATTGCCTTTTCATGTGCTTTCAACATCTTGACTCATTTGTTGACAGCATTTGTCTTTTTTTCCAAAAATTTCCTAGACTTGCTGGAAGTTCAAAATGACTGAAATTAATTTTATCCACTGAAAATTCCCTCTGGAGATACACTTTTACCCAGACAAAATGTCAAATCTCATGCCAACAATAAATTAGAGGTGGAATGAACCTACTATGCTGTGACATCTGTCCAAGCAGCGAGGGAGACATGCATCTGTCAGCACATTATTTTGGTGTATAATTTATCTCATAACAGCACGTGAAAGAAGTTTCAATGCTTCTGCAAAATTGTCATGTGTCAGGGTGATTTTATTTAAAAATTTTTTAACACATTTATCTAAAGGGAAGAGTGTGAACATATCAATTAGTCAATCTAAGTTGACACGTGTAGAGTGAGAGGGAAGGAGGGCAGGGCAGAGACCAAGGGCTGAGAGAGAGAAGGGGTGGGTGGGGCCCTGCAGCCTGCGTGCAGCCCTCTCCCCTGTCAGGAAATGGCTGTATTAGCACAGGTGAAGGCAGTCAATTAATGTAGCTCCTGATAGTTACTTCTGATATTTCAGTGAATTTGATTGCAATCTACTTTTAAATGTTATATATTTATAGGCATGTATACATTTGATTCAAGGTATAGTGGGGTATAGCAGGGCAATCTATTTGAAATGTTTAAAACATGCTTCTAAGTAATTTATAGAAGTATTAAGGTAATACTTCTATGAACTTTAATAATACCTCCACAATATGGATATATGCTGACTCCTGTTTCTCTGGTGGTTTCTTTGCACACAGGTTTTTCCTTTTTAATATCTTCCACAATATCTATGGTGCAGTACTGAAAAGATACCGTGAAACTTTTGTACACAGTATTTCTGTCACAGTGCTGAAAACACACAGTATTTAAAGTTCTTGAATAAAAGATTCTTGAGTAAGAGAAGACCCTAATATAGAACTTTAAAAATGTCTGGAGGGCATCATGACCCATTAATTGACCTGCACACTCGCTTTTGTTGACCTATTTCCATCTTCGAGTTATGAACCTACTCCCTAGCCCTCCCCTTGTACCAGACAGAATTTCCGGTGGCTCTCAAGTCACCGCTTCCCCTTGCAGCTGAGTCTATAAGTTAAGGCACCTACTTAATCCTAGCCAGGACATCTACAAGGTTCCTGCTGCTTCAGCTTCAGAGATATTCTGAATGCATGCCATTGTTAGGATGGGACATCTGAGCAAGAGCCACTAATAAGAATCCTCCCCCTATCATCTCACTTCCTATAAGGACAGTTTCCTTTTGCTTTCATGTGCCTTGCTGATTAGCCACCTGCCACTTTTTAGGGCATTTTGGTTTCCAGGTGCTATGCTAGGTTCTTGACAATTCAATAGATAAAAAAAAAATATGTGCACTGCCTTAAAGTCACTAACAGTTAAGCTTTTTGAGTATTCCTTCCTTTAAGCTTCTGCTTATGTTGTGTACCCTCTGTTTTTTTTTACAAAAAGATTTTATTTATGTGTTAGAGACATGGGAAGGGAGGGAGAAGGGGTGGGTGGGAGGGAAACAGCGATTGGTTGTGCATGTGTCCTGACAGAGGACGGAACCTGCAACTCAGGCATGACTGAGAATCAAACTGTAACCTTCCGCTTTGTAGTCGGACACCCAAGCAACTGAGCTACATCAGTCAGGGCAATTTTTTTTTTATTTTAATTTTTTATCTTAGAGAGCAAGGAAGGGAGGGAGAGAAACATCTATGAGAAACATCGATTGGTTGCCTTCCCTAGTTGACCCAACCTGGGGCCAAACCTGCAACACAGGCACGTGTCCTAACCTGGAATTGAACTGAAATCTTTGGTGTGTGGGATGATGCTGAACCAGCTGAGCCACAATGGCCAGTGTGCCTTCTTTTGAATGACATTATTTTCTCTTAGGTTGATGACTTCCATCCTCTCTCTTACACTCTGAGCTATTGTTGGCTGTGTATACCATATATACACTGACTACTCCCAAATGTATGTTTCTGGCCTCTTGTTTCCACTGAGCTCCAATTCCTACGTGCAACTCACTACTCCCTAATTGTTATCTCCATTGCATTTCGCAATTAAGTTGTCCAAAAACCAGACACTTTATAACATCTCACCCAAACCTGTTGCTTCCACAGTTCTCTCCATCTCAGGAAATGGCTTTTTCTTTTCTGTTGTCCAGGTAAAAAACATTGCAGTCCACCCTCACTTTCCCTTTGTATCAGTCATTGAATCTTGTTGCCTAACCACAGCCACCAGCATAATCTGACCCACTGTTGCTGCACAACGAATTAACACTAACTTTGCAACTTAAAACAACACACATTTGTCATCTTACAGTTCTGCAGGCCAGCATATAGGCGTATTTTTACTGTGCTCTCTCCTTTTGAGTTCCGAGTTCCCTTTCTTCAGTCCAGGCGATGGCCTGCAGAGCAGTGCCACCTGAGGCTCACCTAAGGAAAGATTTGCTTTCGAGTATCCTCAGGTTGCTGGCAGAATTTCTTTCCTTCTGGCTGCAGAATGGAGGATTTGGTGTCTTGCTGGAGGCTGCCCTCAGCAGTTCAGGGCCCCCTGCTGATTTCTGACAGGAGGGCTTCTCCAACTAGCAGGCCACTTGCTTTGTGGCAGCTCCCTTCCCCAAGGCTAATGAGGGGAGGGTCTCCAATGGCTCTGCCTGCAAGACCAGGTCTTATGTATATAGGAAGGTAATCATAGTAGTGACATCCCTTTGCCATCTAATGTAATCTAATCACAGGGTGACATGTCATCACCTTTGCCATGTTCTTTTGCTTAGAAGCAAATAGGCTCCACACCCAAAGGTGAAGATGACATGAAGGTATAAACACCAGAGGAAGAGGTCATCGAGATTGACCCAGATGGATTGCCTGCCACAGCTCATGGCTTAGGCTAGGTGTTTGAAATAGTCTCCTGACTCGCTTCCCAGTTCTATCCTTTCCAACCTGCATTCCTTAGTTAGAATGATCTTTTTAAAAATGAAGCCATATAACATCATTCCTGGGCTCAGGAATGGCCTGTATTTCAATCATGCCAAAAGACAAGTCTTTCTAACGTCTTCATACATGATCTGAACATTTACCTCTCTGATATCTTCAGAGGAACTGGCTATTCACGGTCTGAAGTTCTTTTTTTCCCTAATTATCTGCATGTATTACTCTCTCGCCTCTTCCAAGTCTTTACTCAGACATTACCCTCAGCAAGGACTTACTAGGGCCCCTGCACCCTATTTAAAATTGTGACCTTCTTGTCCTCACCCTACTCGGCTAGTTCTTTGCTCTGTTTTCCTCTTTAGCACTCGTCACCACCTGATACCATGCATGTTTGCTTTTTAAATTTATATTACCCACTGCTCCACTTGGATATCAAATTCGTAAAGCGTGGCTCCATGAGAATGGATCTATTTGCTGCTGTATCTCTAGCATCTAATTAGCACCTTTCACAGAGTGGATATGACAAATATATGCTGAATAACCAAACGAATACACCCCAGCCAGGCCTCAGTTCCTCGATATAGGCTTTTTACTATCCAAATCCCTGGGACTACTCAGCCTGTAAAAATGGTGTGCAAATCATTTTCTGTTTTAACATTTTGGTTCTCTTTTGAGTTTATATGTATGGTATCATGTATGTCTAGTTTTATTTCTGATCATTTTGGTATTTCTTGAGGAATCAGAACAATTGCTCGAATTTCAGAATGGACTGTTGGTTTTCAGTAACTACTATATTTATTGATTAATTTTGAAGCTCTCACATTAAGGACTGGTAGAGTGATATTTTAATATGCAAATGTATGACCTTCTTTGTAGAAGTCCTATTTGATTATCACATAGAGAACTAAGTAACCTCTATCTGTGCTTTTAGAGGTTTACTTAGAAAGGACTCTTGTTGGCGTTGATGACTGACCAAAAATTTTTGCTACTATATGGCAGTAGAGGAAATGTCAAATTAAGTTTGAGATTTGATCTTAAAAATCTCAGAACAATACATGAAAAAGACTTTGTGGCTTTTGCAGAAAAATAGTCTTTTTATTTTTTAACTGTTTGTTGAGATATAATCGATGTATGATAAACTTCGCATATTTAAAGTGAACAGTTTTTTCTGCATTGACCTATGTATGCATCCGTGACATCTTTCCACAACTGAGACAGTAAACATACCCACAACGCCCAGCAGTTTCGTTATGGTAATCTCTCTCTCTGCTCCCCCCGACAAGTGTCTCGTGCTCCCTGGGTCCCCAGCAACTATTGATCTTCTTGCTCTTACTATAGATGTGCTTGCTTTATTCGGGGTTTTGTATAAATAGAATAATATAGTCCATTGGATTGGACTGTAGTATAATGGAATGATATTCTCTTTAGTCTGGCTTCATTTACTCAGCAAAATTATTTTGCAATTCGACCATGTGATGTTTATCAATCCCTTCAAATGTTGAGTGGGATTCCATTGTATGGATATGCTGCAGTTGGATTTTCCATTTACCTGTTGATGGCATTTGGATTGTTTCCAGGTTTTGGCTTTTTATAAATAAATATTCTATATATATTTGTGTTCAAATCTTTGTATAGACACATATATCAAGATGTTTTCCAAAGTGATTATGCTGTTTTACATTCCTAACAACAAGGTATGGGAGTTCCATTTATTCCACATTCTCCCAATATGGCCAGTTTTTTTCAATTTTAGATATTCTAAAAGGTGTAAATTGGTATTTAATTATGATTTTAATTTGCATTTCCCTCTTTGCTAATGATGTTGACATCTTTTTACATACTTGTTTGACATCTGTGTGTCTTCGGTGAACTGCCCTTTCAAATCTTTGGCACATTTAAAAATCTTTTTTCATCATTGAATTTTGAGGGTTCTTCATATTTTCTGGATACAAGCCCTTTATTAGATATATATCTTTTTATTTTAGTTTTTGGGTTGTATTTTTGCTCTCTTAACAGTGCCTTTTTTAAAAAAAAAAGATTTTTTAAATTTGACAGAGGGGAAGGGAGGGAGAAAGAGAGGGAGAAAAATATCAGTGTGTGGTAGCTTCTCATGCCCCCCCTACTGGGGACCTGGCCCACAACCCAGCCATGTGCCCTGACTGTCAATTGAATCAATGACTGGTTCATAGGCCAGCGCTCAATCCAGTGAGCCATACCAGCCAGGGCAACAGTGTGTTTTAAAGAGCAGAACTTGTGATGAGGGCCAAATATATCAATTTTTTTAGATCATATTTTTGGTGTTGAATCAGACTCATATTTTTAATCTTAAAGTGACATGATGAATTAAGAAGCACTGATTTGTTTAAGATACACTTTAACATAGAAATATGATACAAATCAAAAATTAAACTACAGTCCTGTTTTATAAGCCTTTGACATTTAAACAAATCTCAGTAAATTTAATTATATATTGTGCACTTAACTTTAAGTTGCCTATGATTTATACACATGCATATTTCCTTAGACCAGAGTTTCTCAGTCTTGGTACTATCAATACATTAGGCCAGATGATTTTTTTCCATGAGGACTGTCCTCTGGATTGTACAATGGAATGTTTAGCAGCATCCCTGGCCTCTATCTACTAGATTCCACTGGGAGTTTTAGTTGGAACTATCGCAAAAGTCTACAGACATCGCCAAATGTTCCCCAGTAGGTAAAATCACCCTCTCCTTCACTCGCCGACTTCTGTTTGCAAACTATTTAGTATACTGCGCTGATGGGCCTGATTCTGGTTTGGCTGTGCAGGCTAATTAGTACTTGAGGCCAGATAATAAACCACAAAAATGTTGTCCTTTTCTCCCTTGATTTGGCCAGTGGTGGCATACTGAGAGAGACAGAGGTGCCTCTCTGAGTTTATGCCTATGTAAATGGACCCCCAAATTACACATGAAGCTATTCTCTAATTGGATCCCTTTCCTATTCTGTACTTGAATGGGACTGGATACAGAAAATACTTGTGAGGCCTTTTCTTGTGGTGGACACAAAGTATGCTAGGTGTACTGTTACTCCTAATTCTGGGGATGGTTGCTATGTAGCTCATACGTTACCCAAGTCTCTTGGCCTCTATTTGTAGATGATGCATTTGATACTAATTTGGACATGATTTTTTTCTGACCTTTTACTTCAGGTAGAGTATAGGTTGTTGTTTAAACTGAACCCTAAATGATAGCATTTGTGCAGTTTTAGCTTGAAGTATGTTTTTCTAAATTATAAGAGAATAATATAGAAAATGTGGAGGGCAAGCAGAGGCAGAAGAGTAATCACCATCATTTAATACTATTCTTTTCAGTGTAATAATGGCAATAATTTTTTTCAAAAAATTATTCACTCCTTATTTCAGACCATTTATAAGTTTTAGAACATAACTTATTATTTTTAAAGGATTTTCAGTTCTCCATTTGCTGGGTTTCCCTTGGAGAAGACTGGGAATATCTTCTTAAATGATAAGGAGAGGATATTTCTACCACTCTACAGGTTTCAGAAAAGAGCTGAGCTTCCTGTGTTACATCATAAAAATACAGCATGTGAATTTCATTTTCCCCCCTTTGGGGATGCAATTTACAAATGACACAAGAGAGAGTTTGTAAGCAAGACAAATGCCAATGATGGGAGGAAATCTCTTGGAACAGGGTTCCGCATGAAATTGGTGGCTGAGACTGAACATCCCCCTCTGGCCAACATGTCACATTAAAGGCTTGTTAGTGCGGTTAAAGGAGCTCAAAGGGAAGATGATATGATATGTTAGATGAAGCTCATCTTGTTTTTAAAATTGGCACCTAGTATTTTGACGTCAGTGTTATAAGGACTACTGTGTGCAGTAGTGATCAAATAGTGGTAGCTAGGCTTTTCTGAAATAATAAATTTGGTAGCAAACCATTTATTTTCAGAGCAGGGAAGCCAGTGAATGGTGCTTTTAAGCCTTTAGGTCACCAACAGGCCTCACATTATTTTACTGTGTGAGCCCATTGTAATTCACCCAAATTGCAAGGCAAGTTGCTGGAAGTCATTTTATTGTAACATCCAGCTGAATGTGTGATGGCATTTTTCAATTCAGGCTGAGAAAGTTAGAAGAGACTGGTGATTAAATGCTGGGAGTCACTGCAAATGTGATCTAATTCCACAAAATGACAGAATTCAGAAGGCAGGCTCCTATCATCATTCCTTTCTCTATTTTTTTTCCTAGAGGGAGAGTTCTTCCTTCCTCCCTCCCTCCTTTATTTTCCTATTCAGTGTATCAAGGAATGGAATTTCTGCTTTAAAACTGTTCTCTTTTTGGGCTTTCTTTGTTCCCTCCTTTTTTTCTTAGTACCACTTTTCTTTTTCTCCATTTCTCTCTGCCTAGTTTCCTTCTCTTCCTCCCCTTCCATCCTCCTCACCTGGTTTCTTGTGCCACAGCTGCAGTTTGTGATAAAGGCACTAGGAATGCAAGGTTCTGTTTCTGTCCCAAGGAATTAGCCACCTGTATCTCAGAAGCAGTGTTGACTTTTCTCATTCTGGTTAGCTTCTCAGCATTTTTCTCTCAAATTATTTTCCTAATTATCAAAACTAGTCCTGCTTAGCCCAGTGCCACAAGTGTGAAATCATTAGCCACACACTGCCCTGGAAAGCCAGAAACAGGTGCATGTTACTTCTCAGTTCTCATTGAGAGAACAGGCATCACTTTATATTTTGGGATAAATAGGTCATATGGCTCAGCATAGCATGTTTTGTCCAAGTTACTTAGCAGCAAGGATGCTAATTTATTTTAGTGGACTTGTATAGAGTGAAAAATAACAAGGTGCCTGTTAATAATAATAGCTCCTTCCTTGCAAGCCTGTAAGATTATATGAAGTAATGCATGTAAGACAGACTACTCTGTCAGCTCAGGAATCAGAACTGTGTTAGTTTCGGTGCTGTCACTTGTGATTGTGGTACCTCATGTAATTTTTCTCTGCCTCTGATTATTCATCTATAAAGTCCTTCTGATACATGTGTGGTTGTAAAAGTTACTGCATAACAATATTATCTTTTTAAAAAATCAGTTTTACTAAAAATTATAGCACATACAAAGAAAAATTGGGACTATAAATGATTTTCCTAATAAGTGTTCTTTTTGTGTAGGGCTTTTTTTGCTCAATATTAGTTTGTAAGATTCAACCATGTTTTTGCATATAACTGTTATCTATGCATTCTCATTGGTGTTACAATCTTCTATTGAATAAATGTAATGCAATTAAATTATCCAATCAACTGTGAATGGACATTTAGGTTCAGTGCAGCTATGAATATTCTTTTATCTGTCTCGGTGCATGTGAATGAATTTTGGTTGAGTCTCTACGTAGGAATGAAATTGCTGTGTCATAGAGGGCAAGTGTTCAGCTTTAGTAGATAATCCCACACTGCGTGGAGTACCCATTTCTCCTCATCCTCGCTAGCACTTGGATTGTTAGTCTTTTTAATCTTAGCTATTTCAGTGGATGTTTAGTAGTATATCATTATGTTTTTTAATTTGCATGTCTCTGTGGATTAATGAAGAAGACCAGCTGTTATGTGACTGTGGGCCATTTGAATATATCCTACTATGTGGTGTCTGAATTCTGAATTTACACGTCCCTTATTGGTCTATGTATGAATTGCAAACAACATCTCCATTCTGTGATTTTTCCTTCAACTTTCATGATACCTTTGGAGAAAAATAATTTAACACAGTCAAAAATATCAATCATCACCTTAATGGTGAATGCTTTAGGTTTTCTGTTAAAAACAAAGATGTTTCCTTTTTCTTGAGGATTTTATAATATTCTTCTTTACTCTTCTGAAAGTTTTATCATTTGGTTTGAAATTCATCTGGAATTAATTTTGGTATGGTAGAAATGAGAAGTTTTGTCTCGTTCTCACATGGATATCCAACCATTCCAGCATAACTTATTGAAATGATTGACCTTTCCCCGTGGCGCTCCAGGCCATTTGTGTCATTTATCAGCGAAGAGTCCATGTCATATCTGTGTGTCTGTTTCTAGGATCTTTGCTTTATTCCATTGGTATATTTTCTCTCTTTCTGCCCATATCATACTGTTTTAGTAATTGCCACTTCATAATAAATAGACCAGGTCATTACTCCCAGTCTATTTTATTAAAAAATTTTTTTTGGCCAGTGTTTTCTAAAATGTGTCTGAGGCCCACAAATGAGATCCTTTCAGGAGGCACATGATCCCATCTTTTCTAACTACATACATGTGTGAGGCCATATTTTCTCGTACACTTCACCCGAACAGCATATGCAACAGATCTAATTATGAAGAAGGTATTAGAAACTAGTAGAATTAGTAAATATGCAAAACAGGGCCATTGTTTTTAATAATTATTTTTCTAAAAATGTAGTTTATGATATGTTATTTATTTTTTATTTACTCTTTTAATCCTCACCTGAGGATATATTTATTGATTTTGAGGAGAGAGAGGGAAACATTGATTGGTTGCCTTCCATTCATGTCCCAACCAGGGATCAAACTTGCAAACTAGGTATGTGCCCTGATTGGGAATTGAACCCACAACCTTTTGGTGTGCAAGATGATGCTCCAACCACCCGAGCTACTCACCAGAATGTATAATATAATTCATCCCTCTAGAGGTCTAGAGATAGTATTATTTTATTGTTCAACTGCTTTTTAAATGTGTTAGCCAAAAAATGTTTTTATTTTAACTTAATTGAATTCTCTATGATACCAGTGGACAATGTTTCTTTAAGCCATTTTTAGGTGACATTATTGAGGCCATATCTTTAACACTAAAGAAATTGTTTATATACCTATGAGCTATTATATATAATTCATCTAAGAATTTAGCTTTAAAACCTGTACTCTTGGATGGGTATATACTGTAATGATGAGAATACAGGCATTTCAGCATCAAAAGGGCTTTAACTCATGACTTACTAGCTGTGTGACATTGGACATATTAATAAATCTCTTCTAAGCTTCAGTTTTCTAGGTTGCTAAATGGGGTGGACAATTTTTAATATCATGAATTTAATGTGAAAACGGAATGAGATTATGCACATAAACTGCTTAACACATTGCCTGGCACTCTCCGAACACCTGTAGACCTTAGCTATTAGTTTTAATGTGAGGATGTGATATTATCGCAGTTCACTTCAGGAGAGGGCTGAAGGAAGACCTCATTCTCCCTGGCTCTATAAACATGTATAGGGTAAGGTCCAGCTTGAGCTGCTCCTCACTGTATTTTATGAGTTAACCTCAAGTCATGCACCTCTGACTGCGTGTATGTACACTTGCTCTTGAATCCAATACAAAGCATACATTGATGCACGTCCAATTTTATGTATTTGGATTCTTTTGATATTATGTTTACCTTTTATTCTTTTATCTCTTATAATAGTTAGCATGTTTGTCGATATATAATGGTGTTCATTCAGGTCATTGATGAAAATGTTACACTCAGTAGAACCAAGGTAATAGTGTAATAAATTGTGTGTAATAAAATCCGGCTTGAAAATCTTTGTAAGCAGTTCAGAAAAAGAAACAAATTGAACTTGGCAGGAGTACCACTCTGGTGGCTCGTACAGATCACTGTAGTCTTTTCTAAGGGTGAAGACTTTCTTGTTTAGTAATTACTCAAGATTTTACCTGGACATGAAGTCAATGAGTTAGGTTACAGTCTTCATAATTTGAGATGAGGACATCATTTTCAAATTTTGATAGCAGAATTTTGCTGGAATTTTTCCACAGATTATTGCCATGAGATCTGTTTTACACTTCTCACAAACTGATCATTTATGGCTGGGAAAATGCACTTGAAGGTCATTTGCTTTTTCCTACATTTTCATGAATATCCTGAAGCTCAGTCTTCCTTAAAAACAGCCAATACTCATACTAAAAACTTCTCATAATTTTTGTGACATATTTGTCTTAATGCTATAACATACCTAATTATGTGTTTTTTTATTACTTAAGGTGGTATCATCTCCCTCCCTGCCTTTGACAAATTATTTTGATGGCAAGAAGTTAATAGGCTTGGTGTGCATGTCGCTTTTGTAATAGATTGAAATATTTCACTTTAATAAAATTATTAAGTCATAACTGTTCTTATAAAAGCAAAGTAGAATTAAGTGCATTGAAAAACCATAAGGAAAGTATTATTTAAGATTACTGTCTGCTGTGTTTAAATACATATTAAATACATTAAATGTGCATATATAGTGCTAAGTCAAATAATTGAATGACTATTCAAAAATTATTCATTAAAGTGTCATATGGTTACTTAGAAAACAATATAATTTTAAAAGTACAAGTGACATTAGCAAGCACTGAATTAAAGATTCTTAGTTTTCTATGGACAAAACAGAAACCCAGAGAGTGGAAATAACTTGCCCTAAGTCATGTGGTTTTGGTGATGACAGGGACTATATCCTTGTCTCGACTTCCACTATATTTTGACCACATGCTTTTATAATCCCCAAACTTACCACATAACAAGAACTGGTTTCCTAATTGATAATATTATAATAATTTTGTATGGTGACAAATGGTTACTAGACTTAACATGATACTCACTTCATAAGGTATATAAATGTCGCTATACTTTAATAAAAAGGAAAGAATAAATTTTTTTGGTGTGGCAGAAGATTTAGTAAGTGGGTATTGTTCAGTCTTCTGTGGGAGGAAAAAAGGCAAAAATGGAACTTGTGAAATAATTGCTACAACAAGAAAAAGAATCCGCCAGTCAGTTTCTCCTTTCCTTTGATGCCTGAGTTTGCAGAAGTGACCTTTGGGATCAAAGAAATAAAAGATATATTCTAGTATCACCATGTGTGGAGGAGGCAGGATCGAGCTTGTGACAATAATATGAAGTTCTAAGGCCTTAAAGGTTTCTTCATTAATTATCTTTGAAAAGTTCAGTTGTTTGTTCTGAACAAAATGAAACCAAGGGCTGCAGGAACAGAATAAAATACCAAACTGTGGGGAACTACTCAAGATATTCCTCATAACCTTTACACTGGGCTCAGTAAAATGTAACAGTATTCTTGGTAGCATTTTTACTTCTTTTTCCTGTCTGTTTAATCTAGCTTGGTATTTTCTGTCTCTTGTCTGTCTCTCTGTTTCTGTGTCTTTTTCTGTCTCTCTTACTGTTCAGTGCCTTTTCAAAATCCATCTCTGACTGACTATCTGCCTTCTGCAAGCTCCTTGCTTACCCTTAGTCTTCTTCACAGCCCCAAAGCTGATTCTCAAAATTCTTCCTGAAAAACTGTCTCTAGTAGCTCAGCATTCTGGAAAACTGAGCGACTAGAGTATTCAAGAGCTGCATCACTGCTCTCTGACTTTGTTCTCTCCTGGAATGTTTGCCCATTCAGTTTTCTAAATGGCAAGTGATAAAGACGCAGTTTTAAGTCAACTAGAATATTCCATGATGAATGTTATGTTATGGAAAAGTGCTGTTTCCTAAGGCATTCTATAAAATGAATAGTCTTTATATCTTCATTATCTAGTAGACAGTAAAATTTCAATGTGATTTTATCTATATGCAAATACATCGAGTGTTTCTTTTGAAATCTGTCTCAGGAGTAATTATATTTGGAATGCAGAGTGTGTGCGCCTCCCCTTTTTGCTACGTATATGTTATCCTTAAATAGCATTGGCCATTGCACTGAGGTTACAGATAATAGTGAAGGCCCAAGCATTTTTTTTTTCCTTTCGGTCATACTTAACAAAGAAGTAACGTTAGGTATATTGGAAATAGCAATATTTCAGCTTAATTATACACATTGTTTCTCATATCTGCGTGGTCGAATAATTGGCAGTGCCTCTGTGGCTCATGCATTTTGCTGAGGCATGTCTTTCAATCATCACATAAATAACCCAGGCCTTCCTGGACAGAATGTCATAGAAGCCAAAGGAAGCCCATAACCCAGTAGATATGAATCCTATTTTAACTCCTATACATGTTCCTTTGCCCAACTGGAAAATAAATGTACTGATAATGATTAAAATCACTCCTAGAGAGTATTTTCTACTTTGACAAGAGCCTTTAATATCTTGATCCAATGGAGCGGTTCAAATCTTGTTCCGTTTTTGGTCAAAATGCTGTTGATTAGTAGCTCGTTTTACACAAGTGCCTCTATTTACCTCAAATCACAGCAAATACAGCCATCTGTTTCATCAGGAACAACGGTTAAACTGACAAGCCTTTTTCAGGATTTCCACGTCCAGCTGTCGTGTAATCGCACACTCTCCAGCTACTTTGTGAATTTTTGGGTGGGGAGAAATTGACTCTTTTTAAAAATTTTTTTTCCATTTTATTTAAATGGTTGTTCAAGTACAGTTTTCTCCCCTTTACTCCCAATCAAGCCCACCCACTTCCCCCAACTTCCCTCCCATTACCACCCTCCCCCAGAAATTCACTCTTTTATGAGAAAACTATTCTTTTCTTTTTCAGGTGTAATGAGATATAATTGACATGTTCTTATTGTTCATTGTGTAGGTTTAAAGTATACAGTGTGATCATTTGATGCCCCTATATAGTGCAGAATACTACAATAAGATTAACACATTTATTATCTCACATAATTACTTTTTTATGTGAAAACATTTAAGATTTACTGTCTTAACTTTCAAGAACATAATACAGTATTAACTATCTTCACCATGTGGTATATTAGATTTCCTAGGACCTGTTCATCTGGTAACTGGAAGTTTGTACTCTTTGACCTATATTTCTTCATCCTCCAACCTCCACTAATATATTCTGTTTCTAAGAGTTTGACTTTTTTTTTTTGAGATTCTACATACAAGTGAAATCATATAGTATTTGTCTTTCTCTATCTGGTTTATTTCACTTAGTATAATGTCCTCAAGGTCCATCCAAGCTGTCGTGTACTGCAGAATTTTCTTCTTTCCCCATTCACCTATTTGTGGCACTTAGGTTGTTTCCATGTCTGAGCTACTGTGAATAATGCTTCAATGTACATGGGAGTGTAGATACCTTGGCAAGATAATGATTTCACTTCAGATGTGTACCCAGGAGTGGGATTGCTAGATCATAAGGTAGTTCTATTTTTAATTGTTTGAGAAGCCTCCATCCTGCTTTTCATAATGATTGCACCAACTTACATTCCCACTGTGTACAGGGTTCCCTTTTTGAGGAGACTGTTCATAACTCCAGACCATTTTAGGTTAAAAGTTACTTATTTTTCCTTAATCCAAATTTCTTCTCTTACCTTTTCCATTTATTCTTCACATTTCCTGGTAAACTGCACAGACCTGGTTTAAACCATGAGACATTGGTGGTCTTGAAAACAGCTCTCTTTGCTGCTCAGCATGCCTTCTCCCTGAACCTGTCAGCCTCCATTTACAGAGCTGCCATTCAAGAGCCCTCACTTCCAGCCTTCACCAGCTAGTCTTTGCTCTCCCCTAAACGCACTCAAGGGCATTGAGTTTTTCTTTAATGTGACAGGAAAGATGTGGTATAGAAAGGCAGATAGGAAGACAGCGAGCTAAAGACGTACAGAGAAACAAAAAAAATGGAACTCGAGCACCAACTTACACCATACACAAAAATAAATTCAAGGTGGATAAAAGACTCAAATGTAAGTCACAACACCATAAAAATCCTAGAGGAGAACATAGGCAGGAAAATCTCAGACATTCCATGCAGCAATATTTTCACTGATATGTCCCCTACAGCAAGGGACATAAAGGGAAGAATAAACAAATGGGATCTCATCAAAATAAAAAGCTCCTGCACGGCTGAAGAAAACAGCATTAAAATGAAAAGAGAACCAAGCATATGGGAATACATATTTGCCAATGATATCTCAGACAAGGGTTTGATCTCCAAAGTATATAAAGAACTCACATGACTCCACTCTGAGAAGACAAGCAACCCAATTAAAAAATGGGCAAAGGACTTGAACAGACACTTCTCCAAGGAGGACAAACAGAAAGTTCACAAACATATGAAAGAATGCTCAGCATCACTAGCTATCACAGAGATACAAAGTAAAACTGTAATGAGATACCACTTCACATCAGTCAGATTGGCCATCATAAACAAAGCAACAAACAACAAATGTTGGAGAGGTTGTGGAGAAAATGGAACCCTAGTGCACTGTTGGTGGGATTGCAGACTGATACAACCACTATGGAAAACAGTATGGAATTTCTTCAGAAAACTAAAAATGGAACTTCCTTTTGACCTGGCAATTCCACTGCTAGGATTATATCCTAAGAACCCTGAAACACCAATCCAAAAGAACCTACACATCCCAATGTTCACAGCAGCACAATTTACAATAGCCAAGTACTGGAAGCAACCTAAGTGCCCATCACTAAATGAAATGGATAAAAAAAACTATGGTACATTTACACAATGGAATTCTATGCAGCAGAAAGAAAATAGGAGCTCCTACCCTTGGTGACAGCATGGATGGAACTGGAGAGCATTATGCTAAGTGAAATAAGCCAGGTGATGAAAGACAAATACTATATAATCTCACCACTAACAGGAACCTAATCAACAAAATGAACAAGCAAGCAAAGTATAGCCAAAGTTGAAATTGAGAACAGGTTGACAGCGACCCGGGGTGGGGGGAATAATGGGGGAAAAGGGTGAAGGGTTTACAGGAACAGTTATAAAGGACATATGGACAATAACAAAGCAGGGGTGGAAATGGGGGAGGGAGGTGGGGAGGGCTGGGGGCATGGGGTGAAAAGGCAGGAAAGTGTACTTGAACAGCAATAAAAAAGAAAAAGAAAAAAGGAACTAAGGAAGAGTGTAGCCATGGGCTGGGGTGGTGAGTATCTCCATTCCCATAGACTTCTCAGTCTTAATATTTTACTTCCTTTAATGAAGTCTCTGGCCAGTTTTGGCAATCTCATGTCACTGTTGATTCACATGGGGCTCTTAACCAAAACAACCCAGATAGTATTTTAACTAATGTTCATTGAGATCTGACTCTATGCCTGAGGATCCTTTAAATTCATTAATTCTACAACATTCGTAATAAATCAGTATGCTTTTTTTATTATACCCATTTTGCAGATGAGGAAATTGATACACAAAGAGGTTAAGCAACTTGCTTCAGTGCGTCCAATGAATAAATGGCACAACAAAGATTCCAGCCTATCCTGGGCTTGAACAGTTTTTGTAAAATCCAGACTATATTTTACTGTTCTCATTTTTTTTTTTTTTATAAACTTGGCCCATTACTTTATCCTGTCATTTTAAATTCTAACTCATCCTTTGGCTTGCATATATCTTTCACTGTCTTTTAATAAGCAAATAATAAGCATGTCACCTTTTCCTCTACAAAGCACTTGTGGACTTGATGAATGAATGATGCGGACAGGGAGGGAATACCATGGTATGGGCTCTGAGCCTTTTCTGCAAGTGGTATTGATTCATGTATCTAGACCCTTTAGATCAGGACTTTTACCTATTTTAGAGTTAATTAGGACCTAGATACATTTCCCATCTTATCATTGAGGATATTAAGATAGACTATTTCTGAAACTTGTCTGTAATTTATTTATACCGTGTTCCCTATTCTAATCATTTACCAGTTGTCCTATCAACATTTTTAGTATAATTATCTGTATTTGAATTATCCCAAGTAGTTTCAATGGGATAATTTTCAAAGGTAATTGACATTTCAATGATTTTGCATTATATAAAAGTTTTCTACAATTAGAGATTCTTCATCTGATCCTTAAAATACAGATACAAAAATATGAAGACCTGTGTATATATAGATGTGTATGTACACACACAAATCTATGGGCAGAAAGTGATGTGGACCCTGGCTTGTGGGGTCTGCGTCATTATGGATGAAATGAGACATTCACACGGACTACCGAGTCCGGTGGAGGAAAAGGGACAGCATGGCTCTTCTCTCAAGGGGAGCAAAAGCTTCAGCCCTTGCTCTAATGAGCTTTTATTGTCTTACTGGGCACATTACAAGAAGATCCTCATTAACTGCACAGGCTCGCTTTAGGTGGTTGCCTTTCACAGAAAACAAAGGAGCCAATGCTGCTAATCACATCACAGAAAAGGGATATTTGCAAATGAAAAGGCAAAAGTAGTTGAACTGGTTACACTCATCCTTGGAAGGTTTAGCATGGATTTTAGGATGTTGCTTTGCAATAAATGTCCTCAATTCAGAGTGAGGGAGTTTTAGCAAAAAGCAAGACTCATAGCAGCCTAGGTACATTGCGGGCCTGATTCCCCACAGGAGAATCTATCTGTGGCGTGGGTCCTGTGCATCTCCAAGTGGGAGCTGGGCTCACGCCATGCAGAGTGCTTTCCACAAGAAAGCATTCAAACCTGGAGCACACAACTTGCTCCACTGGCTCAAGACCTCCTAGGAAGGTCCTGGCCTGCTTTGGTCTCCACTCTAACTCAGCAAACACTAGAGTCCAGAAAGCTCCCGTCTCTACTCATGTGTTCATAGGGAGTGTTGCCCCTTCACCAGCTTTTGCTTTAACAAGCAAGTTGTCTACCTTGTACATATACCACGTCTTAAGAATCACCTCCCAATGAGTACTTCCCTATGCATAAAAACTTTACATGTATAGTCTTATTCCAACTGTATGAATTTTTAACTTTTGGAAATAGATATTCTTCTATTTATAGTATTAATTATAGTTCCAATCCTGGCAAATTTTCAGAACTGAAGTAGTGGAAGTGCTCAAGTAGTGAAGAACAGTATTCCTGTTATTTTTCTGCCCTTTCAAATCCTCCAAGTCCTAATCTTATATTGTAGTGAATACATGTTCTCCCCTTTTTTGAGAGAAGCTCAAGTAATAAGAAAGTGAATTGAATTTCCAAATCAAAGTATAGGTTATTTTAATCTTCTACCTTCACCTCTCTATTTCTTTTCAAGTGGACTATTAGAAAGTAGAATTAAAAATTACTTATGTTGCAGACAATATTGAACCTCTGACTTTCTGTAGGGGTGTTTGGACAAGTTACTGTTTGTAAGATAGGTATTAAGCTTCGCCTGGGTGTTTTATTAAGTGCTGTGCCATGACCAGAACTCTGAGAAATACTTGAACAAATGGCACCAGTTCAATGTCCACTGGCAACTGCATAATTTGTCCAACTGCCTGATCTTTGTTTCTGCTGCTGCTTCCTGGGATCAGAAAGGAAAAAGGCCTGTCCATTTTACGAGTAGAAGATGGTAGGAGGGGGAAACAAAATTAGCATGTACATCTGTAACTGATCACTCATCTCCCTTCCAAATGATTGCAAAGGACTCTATTTCTTTGCAGGATTAATTGCACACCTGCTTTTCAAAACACAAAAGCTGGTTTTGCCTTTGTACATCAGACGTGATTTGGAGAATGTGGGGATCATGCAACCATATATTTACATAATTAAATGGCAAATTGCAATTTATTTTAAGCTCATGGATTCTTTGTTTTTCCTTACTCAACAATCATGTACGTAATGCCAAAAGCGCTGGTGTCTGACACTTGGGGGGGGGGTTAAGTTTAGTTTGTCTAATGTGGTATCAAGGATACAGGGCAGGGTAATGGATACAAATGATTTAGGACATTCTACTGAAAATGCCTCCTATATTCTGGCACATGCCAAAGCCATATTTAGATTTTTTTCTATCTACCCACATTTGTGCACATTACAATTTGTGTTCCCTTGGGAGAAAAGTATAAGGTTTCTTGTTGATGATCTAAGAAATGTGAATAAAGTTGTTGGCAGATGGTTTGCGCATTTCATTCTGAAATATCTTATAGTGACAAATAACAAAGCGTATATAATTAGCTCTATGCAGATGGCATGCCCAGTGTTGATATTCATCTCTGCAGACTTTGTAAAAAGACACTATTTAAGAGTCGAGATGAAAAGACAATCCCTGAACCTTCTAAAGAGGAACTAATTTGATACCATGGCTATCCAATTAGCCTTTTCCTGATCAAGTGTCCCATCCTTTTGGTGCTCTATGGGAGGAAACTCCACAGTGAGTTGTGTCTACACACACGTGCTTCCACTGTTTTGATTACAATGGCAGAGGCAGGTGCCATGAGTCTAGGGGACGGTGTTCATCACATTAAAACTGTGGCACTCTTCTTTCTTCTCTGCCATGCAGCCAAGTTTTTGCACCTGCAGTTCTCTTTACCAAAAGTGTTCCTGGCTGCAGCCTTTTGTCAATCAGGCTTTAGTTTAAATGCCACCATCTCAAAAAGGCTTTCCCTCACCACCCAAACACTTCTGTCCCTTCCCGTTACTAGTTTCTCTCATATTATCCTGGTTTATTTTTTTTTCCAATTTTTATCACTATATTTGAGATAAGTGGTAAGTGAGAACCTTGGCCATCTGGTTCACTCTGTATGTCTGGCCTCTATTATAGTGCATGGCACATGAGAGCTCCTTAAATACTATTTACATGAATGGCTTTTATAACTCACTCCTCATTGGTCACAGTAATCTAAATGGTTAAGCTAATACCTTTTCTGTACTTACCCTGTATTAGTATATATGGCCGAAGTTAACACATTGAGCTAATATTACCTCTGCCATAAAGATTTACTACTTTTTTTTTCAATATTTGCTTTCGTTTAGTTTGAAAGCTACATATGGTAGACAGAGAATGTGGAAGCAGACCAGGATTGAATATAAATAGCAGAACTTGACATGCTTGTTTATTTTCTTTTAAGTTTTTCAAAAAAGTACTATGTTGAACTTATTTGTACTTTGTCTACTATCAGCACATGTGACTAATAGATACTTTGGTATTAATGACATGCTGGATATATTGGAAAGGCAAAGTGTTGTCTTACTGAAAAGATTTGATTCCTAGCTTTTCATTTGAGTTCCTTCATAAATATATTATAATTTAATAAAATATTGTGTGTTTGAGCTCAATCTCTATATAAGAAAATAGATGTATCTAGCTTTGGTGGGGTTAATGAAGAGAATATATTCAAAAAAAAAAAATAGAAGTAGGCATTAGGCCGTGGCTGATGTGTCTCAGTGGATTGAGTGCTGGCCTGCGAACTGAAAAGTCAACAGTCAGGGCACATGCCTGGGTTGTGGGCCAGGCCCCTGGTGGGGGGTGCATGAGAGGCAACCACACATTGATGTTTCTCTTCCTCTCTTTCTCCTCTCTAAAAATAAATAAAATCTTTTAAAAAAGAAGTAGACATTATTCTGGTTTTATTTTGAATTATTCTTTGAAAGAATAGTATTTCTGAGTTCCCATCTTAGTGATATAGTATTTTCTTATAAATTGTCATGTTTCATGATGTGAATAATTACTTAGAATGATTTTTTTCTCTCTCAGTGCACTGAAATTTTGGAAATTCTGTTTCTTTAAAGTTTTTTTGAGTGTCTTGGTTCATAATCTTGTTCCAGATCTCAAATATTTGCACCTCTGGTTTTAAGCAGAAATAGCTGAAAATTTTGAGAGCTCAGTGAACAAGTTTACAGGATCAAACTAAATGGGACATTACCTTCTTCCCCAGAGTCTTTTTAATTGTTAAATTTAAATGCTTCAGACTGAATATCCATAAAATGCAATGAGTGCCTCAGCTGGTATTCTGCTGTTTTCCAGTTTCTTCATGTATTTTTTAAAAATAAAACTGCTTTTGTTTTTTAAAATATTGCAAGTTCTCTGTATTTTCTCTATTCTCTAAGCTTTTAGTACACAGGGGATCCTTATAATAGACTTGTTTTCAACTCTTATTGCAAAACGTTGAACTCGTTAAAGTCACCAAATCTCTCAACTCTTCATCTACATGGATCCAATGGGCCTCTAACTGCTGGGAATGGGGAACAGCTGATCCTAATTGCTCCCTAATGGAGGGGCTTCCTGGAAAGCAGGTTTCTACATGGCAACACTTCAGAAGCCATTGGAAACCCAGCAAATGGAGGTGAAAACCAGCATCCACATGTTAAGTCTCATTCACTGGAGAGACACCAGTCAATATCTAGTTTGTGGGCCACTTTGGGGTGCTGAATGGTGATTGAGGCTGTGTTTTCTAACATGTACACACTACACTAGAATTTAACCACAGATGTTTTGATTTAGTTTAAAAAACTATGAAAGAATACATAAGTAAATTACTAATTTCTTCTCCCACCTTTATGGATACCCAATTTAATTAATTTTCTCCTGTAATAACTTGAGGTTCAACTGTATTATCTTCTCAGAATCTCCTAAACCAATCATGACCATAATAAAGTGAGTTTAAAAACCTGTCTGTTTCTTCCATTGATGAGCTTAGAAATTAATGGAGGCTTCAGAGGACACAGCTGAGTGATAAGATTGTCACTTAAAATAAATTAATTATAGTTGGTATACAATAGTATATTAGTTTTAGGTGTACAAGAAAGTGATTTGACAGTTATGTACCTTAATGTGATTACCACACTAATTCCAGTAATCATCTGTCAATGTGCAAAATTATCACACTAGTATTGACTATATTCCCCTTTTTACTCACCCCCCTCACTTTCCTCCCCTCTGGCAACCATTGGTTTAGCTTGATCTCTGTTTCTATGAGGTGTATTTTCTTTTTTTTGAGGGGGGAGAGGTTGTTGTTTTATCTTGCTTGTTAGCTTAATTTGCTCATTAGAGTCCACATATGAATTAAATTATATGGTATTTGTCTTTCTCTGCCTGACTTATCTCAGCACAATACCCTCTAGATCCATCCAGGTTGTCACAAATGATAAAGTTAAGTTCTCTTTATGGCTGACTAGTATTCTACTGTGTATGTATGTATCACATCTTTGTCTATTCATCTATTGGTGGCCACCTAGGTTGCTTCCATATCTTGGCTATTGTAGATAATGCTACAGTGAACATAGGGGTGTACATCTCTTTTTGAATTAGTGCTTTATTTTCTTTGAATAAATTCTCAGATGTGGAATTGTTGGGTTATATAGATTTATTTTTATTTTTTTGAGGAATCTCCATTGTTTGCCATAGTGGCAGCACCAAATTGCAGTCCTACCCACAGTGCATAGGGGATCCCTTTTCTCCACATCCTCAATAACACATGTCATTTGTTGACTTTTTGATAATAACCATTCTGACTGGTGTGAGGTGGTATCTCTTGGTTTTGATTTGCATTTTCCTTATGATTAGTGATGTTGAACATCTTTTCATGTGTCTGTTGGCCATATATCTTCTTTGGAGAAATATCTCTATGTTCTCCACCCATATTTTGATAAGATTGTTTATTTTTTGTTATTGAGTTATATGGGTTCCTTATAATTTGGATATCAACCCCTTAATCAGTAAATCATTTGAGAATATATTTTCCCATTTAGTGGTTTGTCTTATCATTTTGTTTGATTTCATTCCCTCTACAGAAGTTTTTTAGTTTGATAAAGTCCCATTTATTTATTTTTGTTTTTCCATTTTTGAGAGGACATACAAAAAGAGATAATTCTCAGACTGATGTCAAATAGTTTACTATCTATGTTTTCTTCTAGGGATTTTATTGTTTTAGGCCTTCCATTTAAGTCTTTAATCCATTTTGAGTTTATTTTTGTACTCATACATGGTGTAAGAGAGTGGTCCAGATTTTCCAACACCACTTGTTGAAGAGACTGTCATTCCTCCATTGTATATTCTTGCCTGCTTTGTCTTAAATTAGTTGACCATATATGTAAAGGTTTATTTCTGGACTTTCTATTGTGTTACATTGATCTATATGTCTATTTTTGTGCCAGTAACATACTATTTTATTATAGGTTTGTAGTGTAGTTTGAAAATAGGGAGCATGATAACCACTAACTTTGTTAGCCAAAATTACTTTTTGGTTACTTGTGCTCTTTTGTGGTTCCATGTAAATTTTAGGATAATTTTTTTTGGTTCTGAGAAATATGTCATTGGTATTTTGATAGGAATTGCTTTAGATAGAATGGTTATTTTAACAATATTAACCATTCCAATCCATAAGCTAGGTATATTCTTCCATTTATTTCTGTCCACCTCAATTTCTTTTTTCAATATCTTATAGTTTTCAAAGTACAGTCTCTCACCTCCTTGGTTAAATTTATCCTTAGATATTTTTTTAAATGAAATTGTAAATGGGATTTTCTTTAATTTCACCTTCTGATTGTTCATTATTGGTGTATAGGAAACTGGTGGATTTCTGTATTAATTTTATATTCTGCTACTTTTCTATATTCATTCATTAAATTTTTTGGTGGATTATTTACAGTTTTCTATATCTAGTACCTTACCATCTGCAAATAGTGACATCTTTACTTCTTTCCAGTTTAGATGTCTTTCATTTCTTTTTCTTCTCTGAGCTGTGGCTAGGATTTCCAGTACTATGTGGAGTATAAGTGGCAAAGTGGATATCCTTGTTTTGATCCTGAGTTTGGAGGAAAAGCTATAGACTTTTCACAATTGAGTATGATGTTAGCTGTGGGCTTGTCATAGATAGCTTTTCATATGTTGAAGTTAGTTTCTTCTATACCCACCTTGTTGAAAGTTTTTATCATAAATAGATGTTGAATGTTTGTCAAATGCTTTTCTGTTTGCATCAATTGAGATAATCATATTTTATGCTTGGTTTTATTGATGTGATAAGTGACATCAGCTGTTTTGTGGATGATGCCAAACCACCCTTGCACCTCTAGTACAAATATGACTTGATCATGGTATATAACCCTTTTAACGTATTCTTGAACTCAGTTTGCTAGTATTTTGTTAAGGATTTTGGCGCTTTCGTTTATCAGGGATATTGGCCTGTAATTTTCATTTTTGTAGTGTCTGTGTCTGGTTTTGGTATCAGGGTAATTTTGGCCTCATAGAATGAGTTTGGAAGCATTCCTCCTCTTCAAATTTTTGGAATTGTTTGAAAAAGATACATATTAATTCTTTTTAAAATGTTTGGTAGAATTCTCCTGTGAGGCCTGGGTTTTTGTTCATTGGGAGGTTTTTTTTTTGGTTATTGCTTCAATTTTATGGCTAGTAACTGGTCTGTTTAGATTGCCTTTCTTCCAGGTTTAGTCTTGGAAGGTGTTTTAGTCTCTTTTTAGTACTATGCCACTTCCCACATACCATGTATCTCTACATTAATGAAAGATCAATGTGCATTTGGTAAAGATAGAATGGAAAGAATAATATGTCAACATTGTATAGAGTGATTAATTGCAAAAAAAAGCTGTGATCTTCTTTGATGCAAAAAGGAAGGATAACAGTGTATCAGGGAGATAAACTACTGACTGGCACTAAATCCTAAAAGTTTTCAAGGCTCTGGTGTGTTCCGCCTGTCACATTCCAGGACTTAGAGAACATGTTGGTCTTATTAACCTGACTTAATAAATTGCTATTGAAAATTATGTTGAGTTCAGAATTGTGCCAACCTCTTTTACCTCTGGAAAATAATGCTCTAAAAATTGGAATGATTTTTAGAAGAGAAAACTATCAATTTCTGGTGAGCCAAGCCTAAACATAATTTTTGAGAATTTTAAGAACTCTAATGAAGGTCAAAAATAGAGATCCAGCCATTATTTTGGAGGACCTTCCCAGTTCAGACAGGTAACATGCTTTCCTGACTCCCCTCAACCCATCTCCCAACCACTTGCATGACTTCATCTGTCAGGAAATCATAAACCTATTTACTCAACATTTATTGAGCACTCACTGTCTTATAGGTGTTATTGTAGGTACTGAGGTTACATAAATGAACAAGACAAACATTTTTCTATATTCTAATTGGTGAGACAATAAAGCAGCAAAAGAAACTACTGAAAAAGGTAATGTCATATTTCGATTTGATTAAGTGTACTCTGGAGAATATACACTTCTTTGCACAAAAAGCTGGGCAATATGAAATGATATGGCTAGTAAAGCAAGGCCTCTCTGAATAGGTTATAGTCAAATTGATAAGCTATAGCAGCCTTTCACCTAAGGGTGGAGAAATCAGTTTAAGCAGGTGTGCCAATGAGCGCAAAAGCCCTGAGATAAATAAAAGCATTTGTGTTTTCTATGAACAGAAGTAAAGCCTATTAGGCAGGAACAAGGGGAAAAAAGGTAGGAGATAATGTCAGAAAATTAGAGTCATGATAGGCCTGGGAATATGGTTTGGGTTTTATTCTAAACACAATGTGCAGCCATTAGAGGATATTAAAATAGGATATTACATGATGTTGTGTGTGTATATATATATTTTTTGTTTGTTTTTTTTTACTGGCATCTCAGTCTTATTTATTCAAAGAAACCCTCAGCTGAGTAAATGGCAAAAAGTAATTTTAAGTCATCATTGTGCTATGTTGTATATTTTTAATGTGATTTTTTGACCACTCTTTGGAATGTGGATTATAGAAAGGCAAGAGTGGAGTGCATGAGAGGATGTGGTAGACTATGACTACAATCTGGACAAGGGTTAGGGAACTAACTGTAGCAGTCAAGATGAGGGACAGGTTTACTTTTGGGAGTGAAGAGTCAGGTAGAACAGACTAACTGAAGGATTAGAGGTGCATGAGGCTTCAATGAAGCCTCAAAAAATTAAAGATATTAAGTAATAATTTTAAAACTCTCTAAGTATAATCATGCATCACTTACCTACCAATGGGGATACCTTCTAAGAAATTCATTGTTAGGCTATTTTGTCATTGTGTGAACATCACAGAGTGCAGCTAAACAAACCAAGATGGTACAGCCTACTACACAGTGAGGCTACAGGCTTGTACAGCATGTTACAAAACAACATGAGATTAAATCAAGCACAAGAGAAAATGATGCAATTAAGAGACACAGTAAATACGCAACATATGGAGCTGGTCCTGATGTAACATGACATGCTATTTTATAGCAAATATTTTATAAGTAGGAAAGACTACACTATAAAATAATAATAAAATGTATAGTACAGTAAATACATAGGACAGCAATGTAATCATTTATTATCATTATCAAGTATTATCTACTGTACATAACTGTATGTGCTATATATTTATATAACTGGTAGAGAAGCAGGTTGTTTACACCTGTATCACCACAAACACATGAGTGATGCATTGTGTTATGATAGCTATGCCATCTCTAGCAAATAGGAATTTTTCAGCTCTGTTATAATCATATGGGACCACTGTTAGATATGCAGTCTGTCATTGACCAAAACATTGTCATGCAGTGCATGATATAGTTCAATCACAGATAAATGGTGACCCACAGATGAACAAATATTATTGACTATCTGGCACCTAAAACTATGCCTGGTAAATAGTTACCATTCAATACAAGTTTATAAATGAATGCATGGATTAAGTGAAATCCTTCCCAAGAAATGTACTATGAAATCTGGGCAACCTCATGATATGGTTTTTGAATAAATATAGCAAAGTGACCAGAAAAGAAAAAACCCATTTCCTAACAACTGTAGGTTGAGCATCTAGGCTGTTAAAATAACATGAAACATTTCATTCTCCTGGTGTAGAAGCAGATAGAGGCATCATTTCTTTCTTGAGTTTTGACAGACTGCACCAGAATCTACAAGGTTCTACTGAGATTGTTTTTGAGGTCCTTGACTTAGTGGAATTACAAAGATGCCCAAACAAAAGGTGTTCTCATTGGGCCTTATGTGTCAAACTCTGTACTTCGGGCCATGTGGGTCAGTCTCAACATCCATCTGAGTTCTTTTTGGTTTCTTATTTCTGAATTTACCTTGTTCTCCTAGGATTTATAAGCAAAAAGAGGTTTGCATAACATCATTAGACCAAGGTCTTTGTATAATTAAGTCCAGTCTTTGAATAAGGTTATTTATACAAATATATTATTTTACATGGTAAGTACTGAGACTTAGGTTTTTGTGTAAGGTCGTTAGGCCTTTAGGTTGGAAACTATGCCATTTGACAAATATTCTTTGTCATTAACCTGTTTATTCCCTGGTGCTTGCTTTGCTCTTGTATGTATATGTGCATAGTCTGGATTTATATATTTTTGCTGTTTCCTGGATTTTATTCCTTCTGTTGAATGTATAAGAGGATATTTCATAGGGAATAAATAGAGACATATGCCAAATAAGTCTCAATTCTAGAGCAAGTTAGCTCTGAGGGCTAATGGTTTCTTAGACCAGTGACTAATTTATGAAAAGTTAATTGGTCAGATTTGTCCTGGGTGCCCTATAAATCTTCCCTGAGAATCCTCCTTGTTTTGTTAATTTGTTAAAGAAGTTCCTTTTAGTCTGCATTTAAGCATTAATACAGCTTATTGATCATATTGAGCCTTTTGACCTCTGATTGGTAGGGAACCCAAGACACTGTTTGCAAGCACCTATGTGCCAAGTAATAGTAGCTTTTATTTCTAGTCTGGCTTGGGTTTGTCTATGTCAAAGCTACAACCTCCTATTGAAAGAACTCTTTGCCAAACCACTGTCTAAAATTAGCAGTTTGTTGTTCCTGATTAGCATAGCTCTCCATTATTATAAAAATCAATAATTTGTCTTTTTATTTCAGATGTTGACAGGAAATCTCGTAATCCTTTGGCAATTCTGGGTTTGTCAGTATCTGAAATCAAAGATAAATTTACTGCTTGCTAGAGTAAGGCAGAACTAAATTGGTTGGGCACAATTTACCCAAGGAAAGAAACCTGTTAATTTTATACAGCTGTGAGAAGCAAGGAGTTTGGAGATAGGTAGATTTTGGTGTAAATGGTTTGACCACATCTATAAGCGTAGTAACTGTTGATTATTTGGTGTGAGTAAAGTGTTTATTAAGATGAATTCAGTTCTGATTATTTGGCTTTTAAAAGTATGATAAAAGATTTTTAGTGATGAATAAATGGGTTTAGAGCTGGTTTTAGTGGCTACTTGTTAACACAGCCACAGAACACCCAGTCATTTCCAAGAAGTGTGGGAGCCTCTGTTTCCAGATCCCTGTTTTCTTTCTCATTCAGCCAAAGCTGCTTCTATTTAAGGGAAGAATTTTGTAACTTCAGCACTATTGGCATTTTGGATCAGATAACTGTTGTGCACCCTTGTGGTGGAGAGGTTGTTCTGTGCATTGTAGGATTTTTAACAGTATTTCTGGTCTCTACCTAATAGATGACAATGGCATCATCTTCCCCCAGTCATGACAATGAAGAATGTCCCCAGACTTTGCTACTGTATTAGCAAAGGCAATGCAAAATCACACTGGTTTGGAAAAAAAACAAACCCCAAACATTTATGTGTGTCTAGTAAACTCTAGCCTTAGGCAGGGACCACTCAGTATAGGCTAAACTGGAAAAGCCAAATCTTAAAATAAACCAGAAAGGTATGAAAACAAAAATAAAATAAAAGAATACACAAAGGGTTGTGTAACACACAGGAAAACTTGCTATCAGCAGCTTTTGCAAGGATCTTGAGTAAGCAGTAAATTTCTACAGCACGTCTGTTTCCGGAGGTTCACTGAAATTCGTGTTCATCTAAAGGGAGTAACGTTCTACTGCTGCTACAGGTGCTCCCATTTCCCCCCAGGAGACTGGATCTGATACACATAGTAAGGTTTCTGAGTAAAAGTCAATGTCTTGCATAATTCAAAATTATAAATTAGTATTTCAATTAAATGTATTCTTTTATTACTGGATAAATATGGTGGAATGTTCTAGGTAGGGAATACAAATCTAACAGTTTTTTGTTTTCTTTTTTTCCTTTATGAATATAGTGGATTTTTATAGGGACATGTTTCGACCAATTCAGAAAAAAAAACAATAGTTTTATATTTTAAATGATAGAGGCAATTAAATAACATCCACTTGGAAATACTCAATCATTCTTTATGGCATGGTTCTAATCCATGCTAGACCCTTATAAAGATATAAAAAGTATATAAAACATTAAGGGTACCTGAGATCCTGCCATTGTGATCAAACCTTGCAAATATTTGGTTATGATTCTTTCTCTCCTTCCTCTTATGTTCTGCATTCACACACACACATAAACATATAAAGTTATATATAAATGGAATCATGTGTTAGAAAACTTCTCATGTCAACGAATGTATTGTGTATGTGTACATAATTGTATCTAATATTTTTCATTACATATTTGTACTATAATTTAAATGATTAATTATCCATCGATGGGCATGCAAGTTGTTTACAATATTAATTTTGCTCAAATCATACTTCAGTAAATGTCCATTTATCTGTAAAATTTTACAGCTGTTGCTTACTATAGGGCCAAACTTTCTAGGTATTGAAATTTTGATTCAAAGTGTCAAAAGGCCTTCAGAATTTCCTATCTGAGTTAGTACTCCTAAAAAGATACAAATTGATAAGTTTATGCCATGGCTGATAAGGGCAGCTTGACTTACTCAGATACATTTACAAGGAAGATACCTGGAGAATGGGATGGATTAATTCGAAAGGAAACGAACTTTAAGGATGTGATTTTTAGGACTTCTTCTAAAGTCCCATAATAGGAACCACCATTTATGCCAACTAGGAAAGTGATAAATCTATATGGGCTGAGCAACATGGCGTTAGTGCAAAGGGGAAAGAATTAGCTAATGATCTCTTTTCTTTAACAGGTGTGATTTCCTCAAGGAATTGGTTAGGCCCTTTGATATCTCTTATTTTAATTACAGGAATAATAAGTGGGCAAGGAATAATAAGTGGGCATAAAATGGTTGAAATACTTAGAATACATCAACTCCCTTTTAAAACAATAATTTACATCTTTAATCTTTTAATTTTATTTTGATATAATGCTTGTGTAGCCAGATACCTCCTGGGAGGAATGAAAAAAAACAAACTACTATTACAAGGTGAATAAAAACAAAGGAGAGGATGAAAAGCTAGTCATTTCTATGGGGTGGGGTTAGAAATCAAAAAGGAATTGGTCACGGAAAAAGAAAACTTGATGGATTTTACTGGAAGGAATTACACATTTATTACAGAAAAGAATGAAAAATTAAAATTTGACCCTCTGATCACTGTAATTATCAGTAATGGTCAATTGTAATTATTATAATTTAGAAAAATGAAGAATCTGGCTGGTACTCAGGCATTTAATTACCATGTTATGACCACACCATTTGGAAAGCTTTCATTTGCATTCATGGAGATGAAAAATTTCTTTCTGATTTAATGAGAAGAAAACAAATTTCCTCCACTTTGCTTATATCTTATAATCTGCTGGAGAAATTTATTACTCAGATTCCTTTTATGCAAATGGTCTGCATTGTTATCACAGTTTTAGCTACTCTTTATCTCCATTGTTGTAAATTCTCTTTTGAGGGAAGCATTTACAGTCCTCACTTAGTGGTGAAAGGACCACAGTTCTGTCACCCGGAAGCTGCCATTGTGGGATATTGATTTTAGGCTGTTTATTAAGAAACAAAAGACTGAGAAGGAATCTTTGGCCCTAGCCCACTTTCCTGCCCCATGGATGCAGACAGAGAAATCTGCTCCAGGAAGAACAGTTTAGGATGTTGCCTTAGTCTAACCTGAGTTAAGTGTAGTAAATAAGAGGGCTTCAGACAGCTGACTGTTAGTTTCTTCCTGTGTCCCGTTTTTTCTTAGTTGCCTAATGAGGATGTGTGGCCATGTATGTTCCTTCTTCCTCAACTATCTATAAATTGCCCATTCTTCTGAAATTAAATACTCTGTTCCCCACTTTCTCCACAAATGTCTTTTATACCCAGTGTTGCCCCATTGTCATTGGAATTTTCATGCCTCTGTGAATTCCCCATGTGCATGTATTAAAACTTTTAAAAATATTTTTTATTGGTTATGTTATTACAGTTTTCCCATTTTTTTCTCCCTTTATCCCCACTCCACCCTGTCCCACAAACCCTCTAGCATTCCCCACTCTCCTTAGTTCATGTTCACAAGTTGTACATATAAGTTCTTTGAGTCCTCTGTTTCCTATACCATTTTTATCTCTCCCCATATATTTTATGCCTACTAATTATGCTTTTCCTTCCCTGTACCTTGCCCCTGCCATTCCTCCCTTCCCTCTCCCCACTGAAATCCCTCCACGTGATCTCCATTTCTCTGATTTTGTTTCTGTCCTAGTTGATTGCTTAGTTTGTTTTGTTTTAGGTGTGGTTGTTCATAATTATGAGTTTGCTGTCATTTTACTATACATGCTTTTTATCTTCTTTTTCTTAGATAAGTCCCTTTAACATTTCATAAAATAAGGGCCTGGTGATGATGAACTCCTTTAACTTGACCTTATCTGGGAAGCACTTTATCAGCCCTCCCATTCTAAATGATAGCTTTGCTGGATAAACTAATCTTGGATGTAGGTCATTGCCTTTCATGACTTGGAATACTTCTGTTCAGCCCCTTCTTGCCTGCAAGGTTTCCTTTGAGAAATCAGCTGATAGCCAAATGGGCACCCCTATGTAGGTAACTCTCTCCTTTCCTCTTGCTACTTGTAGGATTTTCCCTTTATTTTTAACCTTGGGTAACTTAATGATGATGTGCCTTGGTGTGTTCCTCTTTGGGTCCAACTTCTTTGGGAATCTCTCAGGTTCCTAGAAGTCTATCTCCTTTGACAGACTGGGGAAGTTTTCCTTCATTATTTGTTCAAATAAGTTTTCAATTTCTTACCATTGTTCTTCTCCTTCTGGCACCCCTATAATTTGGATATTGGGATATTTCAGGTTGCCCCAGAGGTTTATAAGACTCTCTTCCGTGAATATTGTGTTTTATTTCATTTTGGGTATCTTTCATTTGTTTTTCATTTTTCAACGAAGCTCAATCAGATCTTTGAGCATTTTGATTACCAAGGCTTTAAATTCTCCACCAGATAGGTTGGCTATGTTCTCACCATTTAGTTCTCTTTCTGAGGTTTTGCACTGTTCTTTCATTTGGGACATATTTCTTTGTCTTGGCACACCTGATAAGTTGTAAGGTGGTAGGGCCTTAGGAATGCGGCACTGCTTCTGAGGGAGGGGCCAGAGAGGGAACAATGCAGCTTGCCAGCTTGTCCCGAGCTCACTTTCCAATGGACTCTCATGTGAGACTGGGAGTTTCTCCCACCATAGCAACTGCCATATCAACTCTGAGTCTCAGTTTCCCCTTAAGTCAGCCCTACCTGTCCTATCATTTATTATAATAATATTTATACTATATTGATTTATATTCATATAAATAATATAAATATATAATAAATGATAGGTAAAGTCCACCACCTCACTGAAGTTTTTCTCTGCAGAGTTTAAACAACTATCCAAGTACAAAAACACCTTCACAAGGAACTAAGAATTCCAGGTGAAGGATTACAGCACCTGGGTGAAAGACAGGAATAAAAAAAGATGCATTGAGATGCATAGTGAAGATAGATTCACATTATTCCATCCCTCCACCCCCAAGCCCAGACAGCCCTGTGCAAAGAAAGGACCCCTCCCTTTGGAGAAAGAAGAGTGAAATCAACACCCAACTTCATCACAGACCCCAGAGCCAGCCCATCCTATTACCAGACCTGCTTCTGCATCCCTAGGTGGCTCCCCGCAGACTCCTGGGAACCTAGGCCCCACTCACCACATTATCTGCTGCCCGAGTTATCAAAATTCTCCCAGAAAAGAAAATACCAAGACCAGATGGTCTCACAGTGAATTCTACCAAACATTTAAAAAGAAGTTACATCATTTTTTTCAAAGTCTTCTAAAAAAATGAAGAAGAGGGAACATTCCCAAGCTAATTTTATGAGACCAGACTTCCCCTGATTCCAAAGTCAGATAAAAACACTATAAGAAACTAATAGGCCAATATTTTTGTGAATATGTATGTAAATATTCTCAACAAATTACTAGCAACTGAATTTAACAGCATGGTTAAAAGGATCATACACCCTCAGAAAACTAAAAATGGAACTGCCTTTTGACCTGGCAATGCCATTGCTGGGATTATACCCTAAGAACCCTGAAACACCAATCCAAAAGAACCTTTGCACCCCAATATTCATAGTAGCACAATTTATAATAGCCGAGTGCTGGAAGTAACCTAAGTGCCCATCAGTAAATGAATGGATCAAAAGACTATGGTACATTTACACAAGGGAATATTATACAGCAGAAAGAAAGAAGGAGCTCCTACCCTTTGTGACAGCATGGATGGAACTGGAGAGCATTATGCTAAGTGAAATAAGCCAGGTGGTGAAAGACAAATACCATATGATCTCACCTTTAAGTGGAACTTAATCAACAAAACAAACAAGCATGCAAAATATAGCCAGAGACATTGAAATTAAGAACAAACTGACAGTAACCAGAGGGGAGTTAGGAGGGGGCAATGTGGGGGAAAAGGGGAGAAGCGTTTTCAGGAATAACTATAAAGGACACATGGACAAAACCAAGGGAAGGCATGGAAGCAGGGGAGGGAGATGGGGATGGCTTAGGTGGGGGAAGGTGTGGTGGGGGGTAAATGTAGACAACTGTACTTGAACAACAATAAAATAATTAAATAAACAAAAGGATCATACACCGTGATCAAGAGGTATTTATCGCTGGGATGCAAAGATAGTTCAACGTATGCAAATCAGTAAATGTGATATGCCATATTAATAAAATAGCATGTGATCAATTTAATATTTTATAAAACTCAACATCCTTTTATAATAAATATGCAACAAATTGGATACAGAAGATATGTACCTCAACATAATAAAATGGTTGTATATGAAAACCCACTGCTAACATTATACTCACTGGTGAAAGGCTGAAAAATTGTCTTCTAAAATCAGGAACAAGGCAAGGGTCTCCATTTTAAGCCACTACAATTCAACATAGTACTGGAAGTCCTAGCCAGAGCAATCAGGTAAGAAGAAGAAATAAAATGCATCCAGATTGGAAATGAAAAAGTAAAATTGTCCCTGTTTTCAGATCACATTTTTATATATAGAAAATCCTAATGACTTCACCAAAAATGATTAGATCTAATTAACAAGTTTAGTCAAGTTGCAGGATGCAAAATCAACATACAAATATCAACTGTGTTTCTATAAACTAACAGCAAAATATTTGAAAAAGAAAACAATTCTGTTCATAATAGCACCAAAAACAATAAAATACTTGGGAATAAATTTAATGAGGGAGAGAAATATCTGTATACTGAAAACCATAAAACATTGATGAAAGAAACAGAAGACACAAATAAATGAAAAGATATTACATGTTCATGGGTTGAAAGAATTAATATTATTAAAATATATGTTCATATTGCTCAAAGCCTTCTATAGATTCAGTGAAATCACTATCAAATCTCCAATGGCTTTTCTTATAGAAATAGAAGAACACCTGAAATTTGTATGGATCCACAAAGACCCCAAATAGCTGAAGCAATCTTGAGAAAAAAGAACAAAGCTAGAGACATCACACTTTCTGATTTCAAATTGTACAGCATAGCTAAAGTAATCAAATAGGTATGCTTTTGGCAACCCCCCCCCCCCCGCCCCACAAACCAATGGAACACAATCAAGAGCCCAGAAATAAACCCATGTATATGTAATCAACTAATATTTAACAAGGGAGCACAGATAATGGGTTAGGGACAGTCCATCTAATTGATGGTGTTGAGAAAACTGGACAGTCACATGCAAAAGAATGAAATTGGATCCCAATATTGCCACTTAACAAAAAGTAATTCAAAATGGATTAAAGATGTAAATGCCAACAGGAATGAAGTTGGGATCACTCTACTTTTACAGATAAGAAAAGTAAGACTCACAAAAGTTAGATGTATGTCAACATCACATGACTAGTGAGTGAAAAACTTGGATTCTATTACAGAACTATCATAATTCAAAACTCAGGCCCTTAACCTTTGCTCTCATCCCAATAAATGTCCCCCTTGATCTAATATTCATGTGCTGTTATTATACCTTATATATATTGGCAAATATGATTAACTTCTTTTCCATTAAAAACTATTCCATGTGGTGATTGCTGAGGGGCAGGGAGTATAAGGGGACTAAATGGTAACAGATAAAAATATAATAAAGATTAAATTTAAAAAACTATTCCACATTGATAATAATGGCTTCTGCTGCTAATATTTAGTTTAATGATAATAACTGCATCATGTTTAGAGCAATCCTCTATTTCTGATCCTCGATGTTATACTTGGTGCTATAAAAATCATCACTTAGAAATGAAGGGAAAAAAGATACAGAGGGGATAAATCATTTGCCCATTTTCAAATAGTCATTATGGGGTAACCTGTCAGTTGTGCCTCAGTGCAATTCATTTGCTCTTTGCACTAATATATGCTGTCTCTTAATCACATTTTCTTCTTGCCTGTGAAATGTCAGTATGACTAACTGACATATGATAACTGGCAACTTGGACTTGTCACCTTCCAATCCATCCTTCATTCATTACCTCTTTAATTTGCTAAGCAATCACATATTTGCACATACAATGTGGCAAAATAATTCATGCCAAATTCTCTCCTTGGAGATGGTGTGACCTCAGTGCCTAATGGAGTCTCCATCTGTTCCATCTCACCCACCATTTTCTTCTCCAAAACCTCCTTCTTCAGCTATTACTGGGTGACCTCAGGTCCCCTTGCACAGCCATTCACCATATGCAATGCATTTCAGTTATCTACAAAGTCGGAGTTTAAAATAGATTTCCAGTATCCTCCCTCCCCTTCATTCTACCACAGCATCACCACCTGCTTGCTAGTCAGAGACTCTCTTCTGATCTCTGAAATATGAATGTCTGGGGAGAGGGCAAGCCATACCTCTTCATTCTAGCCTGCCCTCTGGGGCCCAGTTCTCAGTCATTAAAAACCTCAGCTGCACATAGTGAATCTATTAGGCATAAGGCACTGTGGGAGTCTTTAGAGAACATCTCACATTGACTCATTTGCTCCCCAGGTAGCCAAAGAACCAGAGCAAAGTTATATATTGTCATGGCATTTATTGAGCCTGATTCTGTCCTCAGTTTGCAGGAGAGTATCATTTACAGTTAAGAATATCCTAAAGTTGCCATTTATCTTACCCTTTCTTTAAGAACTCTCATTGCTTCTGCTTGAGTTTTGTAGAATTGTTACACTCTCTAAAATTATTTTTCCCTCCCCAACTTTTTATCCCTGTTTCTACTATCTATCTATTACTCACCTATTGAAACTGCACCCAGCACAATCAGGGCATCTAAGCCACATACTTGGTATCAAATGCTTCATCCTTCAGCTATCCATGTAAACCCCAAAGTCTGATTTATTGTCCTCTTATTTCTCCAGTCTCCAAACATATGGCTTCATATTTTAGTAATATTGACTGTACCTGTTCAGATTAAAGCTTGTGTGAGTACAGTTTTGTTTTTTATTTTTAAATAACAGCTATAAAAAAGCTGAATCCCAGTATTGCTATTCCCTAGGAGGATAATAAATAGAGGTTATATATTCTCTCTCTCTTTTTGAGTGTGTATAAGTTAAGTTAAGTGGTCTCCTTAAATTAAAGGGTTCAATTTTCCTCTGGAAAGGAGAATACAATGCAGCTATTATAATTTGCATCTGGTAAATCAAACTGCAATGTCTTTCTTAGGGGCAATGTTGAATAACTTTGGGAATAGTGGATGTTTGGTTTTCTTACAAGAGATAACTGTTCACATCACTATTAATTTCTATCAAGCTTGCCAAATGAATTTGCTTCATTTTTTCCCTGATTCATTGTCTTCTTATTGAGGATGTGACACTAAGGTGTACAGACCACAGCAGTGTCCTAGGCTATCATTTCTAGAATGTGATCTCCTGTGTCCTGCGGGCGACACAGCCACAGGGGAGTCATATAGCTTCTCTAAGACTCAGTTTGCTCACATAAGAAAAGTAAATAATAGTGCATTCTTCACACTGCTGTTGTGAAGATTGAATGAGCTCAGTTAAATAAACTGCCAAGCACAACCCCTACCACAAGGAAGTACCTGAAATATATGACAGCTCTTGTTAATAATGAAGAAGAAAGGAACAGTGGAGAGCTTCTCATTCCATTAAAATCTCTCTCTGGAGTAGGTTATGGCCTCTGAGGAAATACTGAGAACATTCCAGCCTGTGCTGGTCTGCATGTCCCTTATTAGAAAAGACCAAGCAGCCTGTGTGTGTCTGCGCCTGCACTTTGAAGCAAGTCACTGATGGGATAGAGAGTCTTGGCTGCAGCGGGATCTGTCAGCGGGTGGACCCACTCCTAGTTGGCACCAGGGTAAAGGAACAATTTCTCCAGCAGGTACCAATTTTATCAAACTATTCTAACAGATACTTTTTATATCATTGCCTTGTTTCTTAGAGAAGAATAGCAGGAAAATACACCATTTTGATCAACCCTAGGAGTATGCATGCCAAACTTCTTGACCAATACCAAACACATACGGTTCTGTATCTTGAAGAGCTCTCTAGACTAGGTGGACTTCATGACCTCGCTTTCACTGGATGGCTGTAGCTACCCTTGCCATCCAGAGGCAGTTAATGTCTCCTAAGACGTTCTTCTGAAACAACTCAAGAATCAGGAGATACAGGTTACCAGAGGCTTCTTGAACTGAAGAGACAGCAGGATAGACTCAAAAGCCCTGGGCCGGGGCCCAGCTTAACTACCAATAATCTGCCTGACCTTGACCAGTCACAAGGGCTCTGAGCTTCTAGTTGCTTTACCTGTAACATGAGAAGACTGGGCTTCATGAGCAGATCAGTATTTTTCAAAGTGTGTTCCTTGGAACATCAGCTCAAAGAGGTGAGCCATGAAAAGAAGTTTCTTTCATTAAATTAGTTTGGGAAATGCTGCATATATCAAGTTACTTTGGAAAAAGCTGTGGGCGTGTGTTTTAATCTGTGTTTATGAGTCCTTTGAGGTATTTAAACTTGTTTCAATCAATGTTTTTCTAACCTGTTTGACTACTGTTCCTTTCGGTTTTTTCTCGGATGCACTGCTGTCCACAATCCTCATATCTGGTACCCACAGACCAGTTCTGTGAGAGGCATGTGTCATCTCCTGGGTATCACCCAACCATGATTCCAAATCAGTCTCTGCTTTATGAGATTTCTAATTCTGATTTAAACTAATATCCGAGCCAAAGGCTACGCCACTGAGGCAGGCGCAGTCAGTGCTCTGGCACTCATTTCTACAGGCCCGAAGCCTGTTGTCTGGGATCAACTCAGACTATCTGCCCGAAGGTTTGATTTTTCATCTATGGGAGCAGACCCACAAACACGGGCAAACCAGAATTGGGAGAGTTAAAGACCCTGGAATCAGCTCATGACAAATGACAGAGGAGATCTGGTGAGAACACTCTGGGGCATGTTCTGCTCTGACCCCAGAATTACCCAGGGGTATTGAACTCCAGTTGACCTTAGTAGTAACTTTGTGGGTAAAGAATGATGTTATCCTTTGTTTTGTCTCACTCACCTCCCCCTATAATAGCATTTCCTGGGATGATTTCCCAAATGAACTATTGTCTGAGAACTCTTGTTACAATGTCTGCTACTGGGGAAACTCAAACTAAGACATGCTTCCATGCTGAGTAATGTCCCCAGGTTATAGTACTCCACTGACAAGGCATGCAGACTAAGTCTTCGATAGTCTGAGATTGCAAACTAAGGTAAAAAGTCAGGTTTCACAAGCTACCAATACCACCAAATAGAAGTTAGTAAAGAGAAAAGGTGCTTGGAAAATTTTTAAACTTCCTATTACATTGATGGGCCCCCAAGAGAGTGTAAACAGGGCTCATGGGACCATAATGCCACACACCTGAAATTTGTGCTTCTCATAAGTGCATAAAGATACTGGAGGGAGGGTTACCAGAACAAATTACAAGGGATGCTTTAGTTATAGAGGACATTCTGATGAGAGGAGAAGTTCAAAAGACTAGGAGGCACTGGCATAAAGACCATAATGACACTGACCCTTTTTTCCAAATATAGATAACTGAAAAAAGTTTCTAAAATCACTTATATCCCACTGATGTTAAAATAATCTGATATCAAGAAGGATTGTTCTTACACACAAGTAACTATAATTTGTAATTATGCATCAATGGTCATTTGTAAGAGGGGAAGATAGTAGCCTGTTTCCAACATCATTTGCATTACTTGGTGTGAAGGCAACACTATCATGGGGTTGGATATTCTCTGACCAAACCTTCCACACTATAACTTCACATTTCTAAACATCTTTCAGAGAACATCTTGGCAACAAGAAGCTCATTAATTCACTAATAGGGCACATTCCAATGCCGTGAGAGGCTTGCTTTTTTTATTGAGCTAAAATCTGACTATCTTTCTACCCATTGGTTTTTATTCCATCATAGAGTTAGAGATGCAACTAGTCTTATCCCATTTCAAAGCTCTCACTTTATATAGAAAAATATATTTTAATTAATCTGCTGAAAATGATAAATCTATGAAGTTTAGCTATTTTTTAAAATTAAAACACTATTCCCTTCTAACTCCTGAATAAGAGGTAATATTTAATGATGTCTGTTGTAACTCTGCTTGCTGACTGTATTATTCTAAACTTATCATAGTGATCTGCACCTAATTTTAAAGAATTTTAAGCAAAGACAAAGATATCCTACTACTTTATTTAGTTGCAGAATCCTGAGTTTCACTGTGGTATGGTTGTCTAACTTGTCTCTAATTACCTAATTTGATACTTTGAAACTTGGGATTCCAAATAGGAATTTGGAATTTTGCTAAGAGTCTCATAGAAATTTAATCTGCAGAGTATTAACTGGGCTTCTTAAACAGATGAGCTGGCCCCACACAAGTTCTATAGCTAATTAGGAACCTGATTCTCTAAGCTCCACCATATATGGAAATTTTAGAACCAAATGCCTGCTTGGTAGTACAGTGCTTTCATGACAGACTATATAGCCTGGGTCATTGAGAGCAGGGTAATGGAAAGACCACCAGAATTGGTGGGAAGTTTAGAGGATGAATCAATGTTTCTAACTGATAAATTTTGATTAATGTTATATGATGAAAAGACCAGAATTTAAAGACAGAATACTTGATTTTGAGTTATGATATCACCTTTCTAAATGTATATAATCTGGGGGGGAAAAAAGTGTGAGCTTGTTTCCAGATCTGTAAAAAAAAGAATATTAAAAAAATCTGTCCTAGGATTTCCAGCTAAAATGGATGCATGGGTAGATTCACTTTGCTTCCTTGCACAAACAAAAGAAGGACAACAACAAATTTAAACACAAAAAATAACCAGAACTGCCAGAAAATCAACCTGTATGGAAATCTGACAATCAAGGAGTTAAAGAAGAAATATTCAAACTGGTAGGAGGAGCAGAGATGGGCAGCTGGCAGACCAGGCAGTCCCGTATTTGCATGTGGATAAACCAGAAGGAACAACTGGGGAGCGAGACAGACCACACAACCCAGGGTTCCAGCATGGGGAAATAAAGCCTCAAAAAAGCTGTGGGGGTTGCAGTGGCAGGAGAAACTCCTGGCCTCACAGGAGAGTTTGTTGGAGAGACATACAGGGTCCTGGTCCTAGAAAGTACACAAACCTGCCCACCCAGGTATCAGTACCAGAAGGGCCCAATTTGCTTATGGGTAGTAGGGGAAGTGACTAAAAGCTGGCCAAGAACCCAGAAATCAGCACTGTTTCCTTTCAGGTCCTTCCCCCACATCCAGCCCCACAATGCAGCAAAGAGGGTTGCCCTGCATTGGGAATACCTAAGACTCCTCCCCTTACTACATAACAGGCCTGCCGAGACAATAAAAATATGACCCAAATAAAAGAACAGATCGAAGTTCTAAAAATAGAAGCAGTGAAGAGATAGCCAACCTATCGGATGCAGAGTTCAAAACACTGGTAATCAGGATGCTCACAGATATGGTTGAGTATGGTTGCAAAATAGAAGCAGCAGCAAAGGTTATGCAAAGTGAAATAAAGAAAATATACAGGGAATCAACAGTGAATGGAATGAAACTGGAACTCAAATCAACGTTTTGGAGCAGAAGGAAGAAACATTCAACCAGAACAGAATGAAGAAATGAGAATTCAAAAAAATGAGGAGAGGCTTAGGAACCTATGGGACAACTATAAACGTTCTAACATCCTAATTATAGGGGTGCTAGAAGGAGAAGAGAAAGAGCAAGAAATGAAAAATTTATTTGAAAACATAATGAAGGAGAACTTCCCTAATCTGGCAAAGGAAATAGACTTCCAGGAAGTCCAGGAATCTCAGAGAGTCCCAAAGAAGTTGGACGCAAGGAAGCACAACAAAGGGACAACATAATTACATTAGCCAAGATGAAAGATAAGGAGAGAATCTTAAAATCATCGACAGGAAAGGAGACAGTTACCTACAAAGGAGTGCCCATAAGACTGCTGATTTCTCAAAAGAGACCTTGCAGGAAAGAAGGGGCTGGAAAGAAGTATTCCAAGTCATGAAAGGCAAGGACCTATAAGATTACTCTATCTGGCAAAGTTATCATTTAGAATGGGAGGTGAGATAAAGTGCTTCCCAGATAAGGTCAAGTTCAAGCAGTTCATCATGACCAAGCCCTTATTATATGAAATGTTAAAGGAACTTATCTAAGAAAAAGAAGATAAAAGATATGAACAGTAAAATGACAACAAGCTCATGACTATCAGAAACTGAACCTAAAAAAAAAACCAAAAAATAAAAACTAAGCAAACAACTATAATAGGAACAGAATCACAGAAATGGAGATCACATGGAGGGTTATCAGCAGGAAGGGGGTAGGGAGAATGGGGGAAAAGGTACAGGGAATAAGAAGCATAAATGGTAGGTAGAAAATAGACAGGGGGAGGTTAATAATACTATAGGAAATGGAGAAGCCAAAGAACCTCTATATGTGACCCATGGACATGAACTAAGTAGGGGGAATGTTGGTGGAAGGGGGTAGGTGCAGAGCAGAGAGGGATAAAGGGAAGAAAAAATGGGACAACTGTAATAGCATAATCAAAATATATTTTTTAAAAATCTGTCATTATTTCAAAGAGATTTTTAATGCTTAAATCAAATGCTTCTGTAAAAATGTGTTGTTATAAAATGCTATACAAAAACACTATTTTCAAATTAAAATTCTTTAATATCTTATGCCTCCATATAACTGTCTTTAGTTAATGAAAGAGAGCTCATCTGAACCTAGACAGGAATCTTTTATATACCAGACAATCATTAGTTTATATTTTGTGGTCTCAGTATTTGGGTTTCTTTTATCATGTTCCCTGACAGTTGGTGTTTACCAATTCCTTTATTCACTTTGGCAGTCCAGCATGCTGTGGCTGGACATGGAGATCAGAGTGCACACGGCTTCAAAGAGTGAGTGTTCCTCTGACCCCTAAAGAGGAAAACTCCAGCTGCGTGGAAGGGAGCCAAGTTCCTCTTTTGTTCATACCCTCCGAGAGCCCTTTGAGGAAAAAAATTAAAAAAAAAGACATATGACCTTTATACTCCTTGTAGAACAATTAAATTTGGGAATGTATAAAATGTAATATTGACTTCAGTACATGCTCATGTTTAGTTTGGCACCAAAGATGTCACTGTGCTCTGAGACCTTTCAGTACCTATATTTGCACTGAGCCCAATAAAGTAGGCATGTACTTTGGGAGCCAGCAGATTGCAGTCACCAAAAATTATTTAAAAAAAAATATTGTATGATATTTTTAATGTGAGCATTAAAAAGGCTGGGACCTTGAACATTTTTTTGTCATTTGGTCTGGAATGTTGTCTGGCCATGTCTTTTTTTAAAAAGTCCTTCAGATGGTCCAAATGAACATAAGAATTAAATCACTGTTTTTGGATAGCTACCATCATTTGTTTTGTTTCATTTTATAGCCAAGTCTTCTCTGTGTGATTCAGGTACTTTGGAAGTAACTCTTCATTGCTTTTCATTACCAGCTAGAAAGTCAGGCTTTTGCCAAGATAAGATAGGCCACGTTTCTTCTCTCCTTTTAAAACTATTAAATAAGAGTAGACGATAGCAAAGGGTCATGCATGTTATGACAACAGTGTCGAGGATGAGAAGGGAGCTATTAGTGAAAGAGATTTCAATACATTTTTAGATAGTAAAGATCAAAATGGAGAAAGGCAACTGCTCAAAATAGAGGAAATTTAAGCTGAAACCACGGAGAGCACAGACACTCGATAGTATGGAAGCTGGACTGAGAATTGATGGAAGATAGAGCTGCTATGAATTCGACCGTAGTTAAATTGTTCAACTCTCCAGGCATAATTTTTCACAGTTGTCTTCTCCCAAGGCAAAACAAAACTAAACAATACCCTGTAAGAATTTTGAATTGGTCGAGAGAGAAAAGAATGATCTTCAGAATCTAGCGCTGCAGCATTCCACAACACCACGGGTAGTTTCCCACCTGCGCACTCTGAGGCAGACCCATCGAAGTACAAGCCTGTGAGTGTGTACACATCCCCCAGTTAGCTTCTTTTATTTGTTTGTATTGTCTCCTAAATATGAACAGAGAAGCAAATACTTCCTGATATTTGATGAAAGCCTACCCACTAAAAAAGATATGATGAATAAACAAGAAAAAATGGCCTTTTATAACAGAAATACATTAAGGACTATAGAGAATTCAAGCATTAAAATATTCAATGCAGAGCAGAGTAATCTAAGAAGACATTTTATTCACACATTAAGATCATGCTGTCTTGTGAAATAAGAAAACAAGAAGCATTTCTGAGAAAATAATCACCAGAATAACAAACTCATGACAACAGAATATTAAGTCAAGATAATTACTTAAAAAGTATTGGGAGGGGGTTTAAATAAAGGAATGGAGAAGCATTCTAGGAGTTACAACTGTAGCAGGGATTCCAAAAAGAAGAACAGAGAAGTGGAGAGGAAATTATATCACAAAAATGCCAAGTGAGAGAATTGTTTTCCAGATTAAAAGATTATACTGAGTGCCAGAATAATTAATAAATATACTTACATGCATAACTATGAAATTTCAAGACATCTAAGAAGAGATGCTCTTAACCTTGGAGGTAGACAAGATTAAAGGGTGGGAAGTCATTTCTTAAAAAGAGAGAATAAAAATGGAGGCAGCAATACTGCATGCTAGGAAAGTGGGATTATTCAAAATGCTAAGGAAAGATATTCATAACCTGTATTTTAAACCCAGTCAAATAATTATTCAGCTATAGTGTTTTGAGATTCAGGAGTCACTGGATTTAATGCAGAAGATCGGGGAGGGAGGCCCCACGAGGAGAGTTGTGCAGCAGTGTTAGTGAGACGCAGACCCAGACTGAAGCAGGAAGCTTCATGGTCCTAGGGCAGAGGTCTCCAGGAAAAAGAAAGAGGGGAAGTCGAAACAAAATGCCTGGTATAATAGAGTGTCTGAGGGAAACAACTAAAAGAAGATATAAGAAAAAAATAAAAGCATATAGAAAAATTTAGAAAAAACAAAAACTTGTGTCAAAAAAGTAAATCATGGCATACAACTTACCTTTAAAGTGAACCAAACACATAATAATATTCTAATCATTGTTTATAATTTAAATGGGGATATAATTTTACTGGAACATGGAGAACGGGATATGAGAGGTTATATAAAAAGCTAAAACTAATCTATCTATCATGGCAAGAAGCCAAAAGATTTTGTGTAAAACCATCACAATATTGGAGAAGATGTGGTGTTTAGGGGCAAGAAGGGACTACTGCAGTAGTTGCTGCAGGCGTTAAAATGATTGCATTTGGGGACCAGTTCTGAGAGACAGCAGAGTGTTGAAGGAGACTTACTTTTCATGAACAGTCTTCAGTAGTCTTAGATTTGTTTTAAGCATGTGCATTTTAATCACAATTTGAAAAGTACATTTTTGAAAATATGAAGTGTATAATGACAACTCTGAAAGACTGGAGGTGGAAATGTTACCAATGACTCTGGGGAAAAGGAATAGTTTTGTGGCATTAATGACAGATTCGAAATATTGTTCAGAGGTTATTTCACCCCCTTTACATACATGCACACGCACAATTTAAGATACCTTTACTTCAGTTATTGACACATAAACATTTGTTTTCTTGTGAAATTTTCTTACTCTCTTTTAACTTATTTGGAAATAATTTTAGATTTACAGAAAAGATACAAAAATAGTACAGTTCCCACATATACTTCACTTAACTTCCCTAATATTAACCACTTATGTAACCACAGTATAATTATCAAAACCAGGACATTAACACTGACTCACTAAATCTAATCTACAAATCTTATTTGAATATCACCAATTTTTTCACTAATTTCTTTCTTTTTTGTGTGTGTATTTTACAATCTTGGTGCTCTTGAAGAGCCAGCCACTCTGCAGAATGCCCCTCAAATTGGTTTTATCCATTGCATTTCCATGACGAAAGTTATGCATTTTTGACAAGTGTATCAAAAAAACCTATATTGTGCCCTTCTCACTGTAGCATATTGGAAGGAATATGATGTTTATGTGTCTCCTTAAAAGTAATTTTACTTAGGTAGAGTGGTGCCTGCCAAATTTTTCAACAATGAAGTTATGATTATTCCCTGTAATTAATATTTCATAGGGACAGGTCCTCAGCCTTCCTTAAATCTAACAATTTATTTAAGTGTTTAAATGTGCAGTGCATCAAACAGCTAGTTATTTAACTGTCCTTGTTTTTTGAAGACTTTAAATTCTTTTAACATCCATTCATTTATTCATTCAATGAATATCTTTTTAATTATTTAGGACTCTTTCCAGAAAATCCTATCTTCAGACTGGTGATCATTTATGCTGTGACTATGGCCTTCCGTAGGCTAATATAAACTTGACCCCATCATGCATAATATCTACAGATAATAGTATTTATCCTGAACAGATCTTCTAGCTTTGCCTATGACATGGGGATCTAGTTGATTTTTCTCCCTTCTCAACAGTTATTGTTATTCAAGAAGATGGGGGCTTTCTCTCCTCTGATTGAGCTCTACAATATGAAATCGATGCACAGTGGAGCAGATCAGACATACGAAAACTCTCCTTAGACACAATATTCTCAGATCAGCCTTCCTTGACTATAAAGTAATTGAATGCATTAACATAGTTAAAGGAAGAATGTGTCCATCAAAAAGGAATGCCTCTGTCTGTGGAAGCACACTGAAAGTCGCTTGCAAATACTTGCAGCATCTATGCAAGTAGGGTCCAAAGGAGTGGGATTTGGTGTCCTTTAGAAGGGCTGCACCCAGGCTTGTTGCAGTCAAAACTCCAAGACTAGAACCAGTTCCTCTTGTTTTAAACCCAGTAGACAGATCATGTATTTAGGACACCAACAAAACAAGGTTACAAAATATTACTTTGGAAAGAATATGATATTTGACATTTTAAAGAAAATATAAGATATTAGCCATGTGGAAAAACCAAAACTTTGCTGGGCTTTTCTTATTTTTATAGTTTTGTATTGCTTATATTTTGAGTAACATAAGAGAGGTGGGAGGAAAACTAACATGTTTATGGCCTTGAAAGATCTTAATCATGCCCTGTTCTGACCCCATGCTCACCAAGCAATCTTTCTGTTATAATTTAGCTTCTCATGCAGGAGTTGTTATATGGTTTGCTGGAATAGAAAGTTGACATTAATATTTCTGTCCTTGTAGTGACAATTTTTCTCACTGTAAATCAATAAATAGGTATTCTGGCCTTATGCATTGGTCTGTGCGTTTATTTAATTTGAGCCTGGCTCTGAGATATGATGTATTTTTAGTGAATAACAATATCGGGTCGCTAGGTCTGGTGATCTAAAACCAGAGTCTGGTCAATGTAGCAAACAAAGGGAGACCTAGTTCCTCATGGAAACCACTTTTCCATCAAAACTTTTATTTTTTAAACATTCATCCATGTTCGAAGATTAACTTTTCAAAATGAAAGCTCTCTATCAAGAAAGTACCATATGTTTCTTAATGTTGAAGAAAATAGAATCCCAAGTCTATATCTACAGGGATGGAAGAAATTTTAACTAATGTCTTAAGAGCAAGCTTAATTAGGAAAATAGACTTAAAAATAAACAACATGAGGGCCTAAATTAAGACCAAAGAGAATCATTCTCTGAATTACAGTATGTAGTTAGTGCACATAATCATCTTTTTTTCTCAAGGAGTTTAATGATAAGGTAACTAGATTTGCAAAACTCACAAGACAGAGATATTTTCATATCTTTGATGAAATATGGGCTGGGGGAGCTAGTTCTATATAAAGGAGATGCTATGTTCATGTCCTAAGAAGAACATAGATGTAAAGTAGGCTCCAGGTTTTTAAATACAGGGATATCAGTTAAGGGAGGGACATGGTAGACTTGGAAAATTATACTGGGTGATTTAGAGATCGTGAGATGGAAAAAAGATCAAATGAAATTCATACATGTGAAATCAAGAGATGGAAAGCCTGACAGTAATCTGCAGGTGGGTAATGAATGCTCTTAAAGTCATGTTTGTGATTTGATGTTTCATTGCAGATGTAAGTTGGGGAGGGGGAAAAATAATTTTCTGGATAGTGGGTGCTTGATGTAACATACATGCCCTTTTTCCCTCCTAAAGGACAATCATTTCTGCTAAGGGTAAAAACAGAAAAGAGATTCTGAAAGCAGAAAACTGACTATAGTTTGATGGTTTTCATTTTTTTTTAAATATTAAGAACTAATTTATTTTTGAGTGCCCAAAGCACCTGCCCCCCTTTTAAGGGAAATGTATTCCAGAAAGCTGTGTCCTTACTAATCAATCTGCAAACTCAAATTGAGAAACTGTAATGTGGGCAATTAGTTGAGACTGTAGAAAAGAAAGTAGAAATTTGTAAAATGGAAGTCAGCCCTTACTTCTTTATAATCTAGTTGGGAGACAAGATTTACACATATGAAATATTAACCAGAAATGTAAGACAAAATGTCAAAACCCTCAGCAAGTGATTTCATCTCTCTGGGTTTTATATTTTTTTGATCTGTAAACTTAGAACATTGTTTATTATTTTTGTGTTTTATAAAAAAATTTTGTGTTTTTTTTCTATTACCATTTAATGTTCTTAAACCCCATTCTGCCACAATCACCACACTGTTGTCCATGTCCATGAGTCCTTTTTCCTTGATCCTTCCACTTCCTAATTCCCCAACCCCTGCCGATAGCTGTCATCCTGCTCTCTATCTATGAGTCTGTCTCTATTTTGCTTGTTAGTTCAGTTTGTTCATTAGATTCCACACATGAGTGAAATCATGTGGTATTTGTCTTTCTCTGACTGGCTTATTTCACTTAGCATAATGTTTAAAAGTCCTAGGATTCTGAGGTATCAAAGGAATGTCTCAGATAATTAGGAGATGAGAGAAGAGAAGAAAGTTGTGGGCTGGGGTAGTCAGAAAGATCTTTCTTTAGGGGTCCCGAGTCCTTAAGAACAGGTAGACTGAGGTTGGGGAAAGTCAGGATTACAGAATAGTGTCAAGAGAATATATATTTTTGATGTATCTGCATACTCCTTTCCACAGTGGCTGCACCAATCTGCACTCCCACCAACAGTGTACAAGGGTCTCCCTTTCTCCACATCCTTGCCAGTACTTACTGTTTGTTGATTTATTAATGATAGCCATTCTGACAGGTATGAGGTGATATCTCATTGTGGTTTTAATTTACTTTGATGATGATCTTTTCATGTCTGTCTATTGGCCATTTGTATTTCCTCTTTGGAGAGGTGTCTATTCAAGTCCTTTGCCCATTTTAATTTGGTTGGGGGTTTTTTTGCTATTGAGTTTTGTAAGTTCTTTATAAATTCTGGATATTAACCACTTACCAGATGTATTGGTGAATATGTTCTCTCATTCTGTGGGCTATCTTTTAATTTTGCTGATGGTTTCCTTTGCTATGCAACAACTTTTAGTTTGATGTAGTCCCATTTGTTTATTTTTCTTTTGTTTCCCTTGCCTGGGGACACATATCCAATAAAATATTGCTTGAGCAATGTCCAAGGTTTTACTGCCTATGTTGTATTCTAGGATTTTTATGGTTTCAGGTCATTTAAGTCTTTAATCCATTTTGAAATGGATCTGCCTTTTGACTCACTGATCCCACTTTGAGAATGTATCTGAAGAAATCCAGAACACCAATTCAAAAGAATATAAGCACCTCTATGTCATTGCAGCATTATTTAAAATCCCCAAGATTTGGAAGCAGCCCAAGTGTCCATCAGTACTGAGTCAATGAAACAATGAGTACCACTTGGCTATAAAAAAGAAAATTTTAACCCTTGTACCAGTATGGATGGACTAAGTGAAATAAGCCAGTCAGAGAAAGACAAATACTATATGATTTCACTTATATGTGGAATTTAATGGACAAATTGAACCAACAAGCAACATACAGACAGACTCATAGAGAGCAGGATGGCAGCTATGGGGGTGGAAGTTAAGGGGTGGAGGGACTGAGCAAAAAAGAAAAAAGACCTAATGGACATGGACAACAGTGTGGTGATTATGGGGGTGCGGCAGAAGTATATGGGAGCTAAATGGTATTGGGAAAAAATATAATAAAATTGTTTTTTAAAAGAATGCATAAAATAATCTTTTCTGCTCTAAAGGAAAAATGCAATAGCTTTTTTTTTTACATCCTGTATCTACATTGACTAAAGTTTTTTTTCGAACACCCTTTTATTTTTTTTAATTTTATTTGAACGTCCTTTCCAAATTACACATGTCTAGCATCTATTTTTTTGAACTAGAGAGGTCTTTTAGTCACCCTCTTCGATCTTTCTAAACTCTTGTCCACTCTATCCCCTGACTCTCTCTACTCCTGTATTTACACTGTTGACTCTGCTTCCAACTCTAATGTTCTCTCCACCCTCGATTAGCTCCTGCTTTATGCTTCACATGTCCTCCCAATTTACCTTGCTTGTCTGGCAACCGCCTTCCAAATCACCTTTTGGGCAACCAGCAGAGGATACCTCCTCCTAATATGAAGTTGTGGCAGTACAAAAAATAACTTTTCTCCCATTGTCTAAGTTATTTTAGTTGGGCTAATCAAATAAACATGAGACAGACTAACAGGAGGAAAGGTCCAAAATTTATTACATATATGCATGTCAAGATGCCCTAAGATATAAGACCTGAAGACACATTGGGCAGTTGAGGTTTATATGCCATTTTGGACAAAACAGAAGGGGGTGGGCAGAGATCTGGGATTTGAAAAGAAAGTAGATAATTTACAGGTAGATGAGAAAGAGCAAATGTGGTAAACAAATTCTTGCTGGGCCAGCTGGAAACAACAAGACACAGAAGAAAATCTAACAGTCTTTGTTAGATTTTTTTCCCTGTCTTGGCCACATTTTGTTTATACTATGACATGAGGTGATACTCCCTTCCTTCAAAGCAGTTTTTCTATTTAAATTACTTTAGGCAGGTAAGGAGGGAGGGTTATAGGTACTTTATACATCCTTCTTAATAACCAACTTAAAATCAATACCCCAAAAGGCATATTTTGGGGGGTAAAACTTCAGTTCTCCTCAAAGTCTTCTGTGTCCTCCCTGCCCTGCCCCCACCCTCCCACCCCCTTGGAGAATTGATTGCTTTTTCTTTGGTGACAGACTGCATACTGGATCATGCTGCATCCCAATTACTTGCTTACACAGGAGCTTCCCTACTCATCTGTGAGTTCCCTTATACTAGGTGTTATATGGCTCATTTTTCATTTTTGCCTCAGTACCTAGCAAAATACATAGCACATAATAGATACTCACTGAGTAAATACATACTCACAAGTGAATACATTGAGTGAATAAGTTAAGTGAATCTTTAGGGTGCCTGTTACTCATCCCTTTCTTTCTTGCCCATGACAAATGTAGATAATAGATTAGAGAAGGTGTTCTCTTTTGCCATACAGAAGTGTTTTTTGCTAGTGTTTGCCTCCTAAAATATGTTTCAATAATAGATTGCTAACTAGGCATAAATGAAGGCAAAATGAGAGCTCCACAAAACCATGGCCTTTTTACAAAGAAACGAATTTTATGAATCATTGCCATTTTAAATTTATACCATAGTATTTTGTCCTAAGGGCTCTCACTAATAACATGGTGAGAGGAAACTGCAGAAAGAACGTTACCAGATCTATCAGCTGTGCTCACCACTAAAGCTATTGTCATGTTCTTCCCCACAAATGTTTAATAAAGGCCAAGTCAGGTTATAATTTAGCTAACACTTTTCCTTCCAGAATAAGCAAAATAAATGCCAAGTAGAGCAGAAAGTATTGCTTTTTTCATTCCCTAATGGACTGACGACTGTCTAACCAGCTTTCTGGAATTGACAACTTTCTCACTGCCCAGGACACATCGGGCTCGATGCCGTCCCTGCCATTTGAGGATAATGAACCATCATATTCTGTCAGAAATAAGAACTTAATGAATAGTAAAGCTGGCAATCATAAGCAAGAAAAGTGCTTCAGTAGCATTTCACACCACTGAAACACATCTAACTTCCTTTGTTGTGCTATTATATTCTCACCATTTCTCTAGGGTGTTTTTCTGATGCCTCTTTTTTTAGCAAAAGTTTCATTTTTTGACCACCTGTCTCATGTTTTCCCTTATTCTCTGTTAATGTTTTAAAATTCAACTTCCCCAACTCTTATAAAGTCCATAATTGCATATGCATGCAGGGTAGAGCGTTCTAAACATCAAACTAAGAAACATTTTCGTATCTTCTCCCTGAGTTGCCTACCTAATAATTTTAAAAGTACTTTGAAAATAGTATTCTAAATTATTTTACACAGAAATTTCATCAAACTCAAAAGAGTAGTGTTGCAACCCTCCCCTATTTAATTCATAATTATTTTCAGGTTTTGTTATAAAAAAAAATGACACTTTACCAGGGCCTACCCACTCAAATTTTGAATAGAAACTTAATCTAGGAATCAAAAAATAAATAAACCCTCCTATCAAAAAGGAAGGAGTAGGTATATATGTGTAAGGAAACAAAAAGAGGAAGAAGTATATTACCACTTAAATGCTTTTAATTGCTAATTTTTAGTACTATTTTATGTAATAATATTTTGCATAATCTAAATACTCATTGTGACCATTTATAAACCTTGAGATAGGTGGTGTGCTGCAATACCATAAGCACTGATGTCAAATCCCATTTTGCTACATCCTAGGAAGACTCTAGAGCTTATTCATCCAAGACAAAGAGCAAAATCTTTCAAGTCAGGTGGTCAAGGAGTAAACTCCCAGCTCTAAAGTGAACTGACTCCTTCCTATGCTTTCATCTCCTGCCCTGTAAGATGGAGATTATAACTGCACCTACTGTATACATAATTTTTGCATGACATAAATTAATTACAACTAGGATTTTCAGGGTGATTTACAATTTTCAGAACATTTTTCACATGTTCACTAGAGACATATTTAATAGGTTCATCTCTCTCGTAAATGAAGTATTGTGTTAATATACAAACTGAAAAACTTGAATATCTCCTCTTTTAAAATATTGCCAATAAAAATCTATGTACTATAAAATGTAAATGGGTAATACTGTTTAAAATGTGTTACAAAATAATACTCATGGTAATACTGAACATTTACTGAGTACTAGTAACTATATACCAGCCACTACGATAAATGCTCTATTTACATTGCCACATCTAATCATCATATAAGCCTCTGCAGAACTTACTGTCAGTAATGAAAAGGCTAAGTAAGTAAATAGCTTAAGGTTATGCAATTAGTTGGTTGTAGATAAGGCTTTGAACCTGAGCATTCTATTCTAGTTGTTGTGTTAATATAAACTTACTTTTCAGAGGCCATGTGTTGCCTTTTAAAACAAACCAGATAAGTAATTAAAACCATTATGGTGGACTTCTATTCAACATAGTATTGGAAGTTCTAGCCACAGCAATCAGACAAGAAGAAATAAAAGGCATCCAAATTGGAAAGAAGGAAGTAAAACTGTCATTGTTTGCAGATGACATGATAGTGTACAAAGAAAATCCTACAAACTCCACCAAAAAACTACTTGATCTAATCAGTGAATTTGGGAAAACAGTGGGATACAAAGTCAAAACTCAGAAATCAAAGGCATTTTTGTACACCAACAATGAAATACCACAAACAGAAATCAGAGGAAAAAATCCCATTTGCTATAGCAACAAGAAAAATAAAATATTTTGGAATAAACCTAACCAAGGAGGTAAAAGACCTGTACTCAGAAAACTACGCAACACTGAAGAAAGAAATTAGGACACAAACGGAAGCATATACCATGTTCATAGATTGGAAGAATTAACATCATCAAAATGTCTATATTACCAAAAGTAATTTATACATTCAGTGTAATCCCTATTAAAATACCAATGACATATTTTACAGATATAGAACAAACACTTCAAAAATTTATATGGAACCATAAATGACTCCGAATAGCTGCAGCAATTTTGAAAAAGGAGAAGAAAGTAGGTAGGATTATCATACATGACATCAAACTATGTTACAAGACCACAGTAATCAAAACAGTCTGGTACTGGCATAAGAACAGACACATAGATCAATGGAACAGAATAGAGAGCCCAGAAATAAACTCAAGTCTCTATGGTCAATTAATATTTGACAAGGGGGGCAGAAACATAAAATGGAATCAAAATAGCCTTTTCAACAAACGGTGTTGGGAGATCTGGAGAGCTACATGAAAAAAATGGAACATGACCACCAACTTATACCATACACAAAAATAAACTCAAGATGGATAAAAGACTTAAATATAAGTCATGATACCCTAAGAGTCCTTTAGGAGAAGATAGGCAGGAAAATCTCAGATATTCCATGCAGCAATATTTTCACTGATATGTCCCCCAGAGCAAGGAACATAAAGGAAAGAATAAACAAATGGGACTTCATCAAAATAAAAAGCTTCTGCATGGCTAAAGAAAGCATTAGCAGCCCTGGCTGGTGTAGCTCAGTGGATTGAGTGTGGGCTGCGAATCAAAGCATCACAGTCAGGACACGATTCCCAGTCAGGACACATGCCTAGGTTGCAGGCCACAGTCCCCAGCAACTGCACATTGATGTTTCTCTCTCTCTCACTCTTTCTCCCTCCCTTCCCTCTCTAAAAATAAATAAATAAAATCTTAAAAAAAGAAAGCATTAGCAAAATGAAAAGGAAACCAACTATATGGGAAAATATATTTGCCAATGATATCTTGGACAAGGGTTTGATCTCCAAAATATACAAAGAACTGACAGGACTCCACTCCAGGAAGACAAACAACCCAATTAAAAATGGGCAAAGGACCTGAACAAATACTTCTCCAAGGAGGATATACAGAGGGCCCAGAGATATATGAAAGGATACTCAGCATCGCTAGTCATCAGATAAATACAAATTAACACCACAATGAGATACCACTTTACACCAGAGTGGCCATCATAAACAAATCAACAAACAATAAGTGCTAGCAGGGTTGTGGAGAAAAAGGAACCCTAGTGCACTATTGGTGGGAATGTAGACTGGTGTAGCCTCTGTGGAAAACAGTATGGAATTTCCTCAGGAAATGAAAAATGGAATTGTCTTTTGACCCAGCAATTCCACTGCTGGGTGTATATCCTAAGAATCCTGAAACACTAATTCAAAAGAACCTATGCACCCCAAAGTTCATAGCAGCACAATTTACAATAGCCAAGTACTGGAAGCAGCCTAGGTGCCCATTGGTAAATGAGCAGATCAGTAAACCTTGGTACATTTACACAATGGAATTCTACACAGCAGAAAGAAAGGAGCTCCTATCCTCTGCGACAACATGGATGGAACTGGAAAGTATTATACTAAGTGAAATAAGCCAGGTGGTGAAAGACAAATACCATATGATCTCACCTATAAGTGGAACGTAATTAACCAAGTGGCAAGCAAACTATAGCCAGAAACGTTCAAATTGACAACAAACTGACAATAAACAAGGGGGAGGAGAGAGTGAAATAACATGGGGAAGACGGGAAAGGGATGTAAATGAACATGAATGAGGGACCCATGGATGGAGCCAAGGGGTTGTGGGATTGAGGATAGGAGGTGAGGATGGGAGGTGGGCATGAGTAGGGTGGGGGAAAGTGGTGATGGGAAAATGGAGACAACTGTATGCGAACATCAACAAAATCAATTAAAAAAACACTACAGTAGAATGATAATTACATATCTGAGTCAACTCATTGTTAACTCTTATTTCTGTTGTTTTTGATTTTTTCTGGCTACCTTTAAGATTATATTCTTTGCCTTTAGTTTTCTGCAGTTGTAATATATGATATACTTAGGTATGAATTTCTATTTACTTATCTTGATTAAAGTTCTTTGGACCCTTGGAGCCATGGAACTCTGTCTTTCCTTTCTTCTGGAAAATTTCAGCCGTGTTCACCTTAAGTGATGCCTCTATCCTATACTTTGAGCATCAAAGTTCTAGAAAATTTCTTCTAGTCCAGCTTTCTATACACTATTTTTTTTCCCAGAACTGTGTTATATGGCATTAAATCAATTTACTGAATTCTTAATTTGGGATGTTTCATTTTTAACTTCCAAAACTCCTACTTGGTTATTTTGGAAAACTATTTTACTTTTCATAATTTCCTGCAGATATTTAAAAGTGTGTCTGATATCTTTAAAGATAACAAGTGTGATCATTTGTTTTTAATATTTGTCCACTCATTCTAATCTATTTATCTTTTTTTTTCTGCTGCTTTTCTTTGGTGTTTGCTGTTGTTCGCTTTACACAAGGATAGGAAGATTATAGAAATAATTTGAGGCTTCTCATAAAGCTCTGTTTTTACTGAGAAGATTGCTGCTGTTTCTTTCTGTCACCTGTCTGGGGCTCCTTACCAGTCTGAGAACATTTCCCAGTTCATCCAGAGAGTGAGTATTTTGGCTGCAAGTTCACATAAGAGGAAGTTTATTTCCAGTTCAAGTTTCCCCTGACAGCATAGGCATTCAGAAGCTTAATATATCAGTTGGACTCTCCACCCAAGGTGACCCTGTGTTTGAAGTATTGTCCTCTTGGTCTCAGAAGACCACCAAAATAAAAGATCATTTACTTTGACTCTTTTTTCCAAAATGGGAAAAGGCCCTCAGGGAAAAGGTCACCTGACCCTACTACTCTGGTTTCTCATCTATTTCAGGATTTTGTCCTGTTCATTCCTCACTTTTTAAAAACACTCCGGTGCTTTTTTAGTTTGTTCTGAATAGAGTAGCCGCTGTAAATCCCATAGCCTGCTATAACTAGAAGCAGAAGTTTCAGTTCTATAAAATTTATTTCTGCTCATCAATTTTTATTTTTATCCTGAAGTTCAAAGTCATCTTTCCCTTGGGCTGATATCAAATATGCCTTCAATAAAGAAGAATACTAGCATCACCAATAGGTCATGCTAATATTCACCCTCAACAACTTACTAGACATGATGGCGAGACCCCAGCTTTGGCTTTGTACTGCAAAGTAGCCAACACCTATTCAGCATTTTGGTGTCTTGGCCCTTTTCTAGCTACACTGCTCCCAGGAAACTCTAATAATCCAAATTAGAGAATTTAAGAGGGATGGGTCCTTTAAGAAGAAAGGGGCCAGAACCCACATGATATTTACAATGCCTTGAGTGAGTGCTGACCCTTTACATGAACATGCAATGGATAAAGTCATCAGGGCAACAGCATTCACCTAAACAGTATGCCTATTCCCTGGTTTCTGGCAGCACTGGCTCTGGACTAAGGCCATGTGATTTCTGGCTCAATTGCATTCTATAGATATTTCCCTCATAACTCACCAACATATTTCTTCTTATGTCTTTGATTGAAGGAAAGTAACCATTAATCTGGGGAAACCCTGATACCAAAGGGTCACTTTTATGGTCATCCTAGGAAACACTTAGGTTTTAGCTCTGCCCAGCCCTGGGACATAAGAACACTGGTAAAATTGTTTTCACTTGCTTATTTTACTAAAATGTTTAGCCATTTTACCAAGAGTTTATCTCATGGACTTAACATTGTCATAGTTTTAAACATTATTCCATCTGCCAGATTACTCTTTGATTATCCTTTCCTAGGTACACTGCTTGATTTAAAGAAAAAAAGTCAAAGAACATAAATGCATATGTGCATAGTCCATGGACTCAGACAACAATGCAGTGAAGGCTGGGGTGGGAATGGGTTGAGTGGAAGGGGACAACTGGGGGGCAACGGGGGACATCTGTAATGGGGTCTACAATAAAAAATGTTTTTAAGTAAGCAGTAAACATAGGGTTTCTATCTTCATCTTTGTTAGAATGATGACTTACCTTATTAGATTTCATTTAGCAAATCCTCATGCTTATGGAAAACTACATATTACAGTATATAATTAACACTGCTTTCATCATTGATGAACACAGAATTTGATGGATATGAAGGTGGGTACAGATTTGACGAGTCCCAAGACAAAATGAAGAATTAAATAGGTGTTTGAGAAATTTTGAGAATAATAGAAAAGAACTCATTATTTAATCAAATCCTCACATTTTTGTCCTGTCCATACTTTTGTCCTGGTGAGCATACTTAATGCCATTTAAGAAGAATTTCTTGGACCATAACACTGTGCTCAGAATGGTGAAAAGAAAGTATAAAACTAGGTTTTTGTCTTCAAAAAAGTAAAAAAAAATGATTCATGTCTTTTGAAAGAATAAGATATACACACAGCTAACACGAGGAGAGGTGGAGAGGTAAGTAGCCGCAGGAGGGACAACACATTGGGAAAGTATGAAACGTGAGTTAAGTGTGAGTGCATATATTAAAAGCCTCTGCTGGAAAGTAGTGGGACAAAAGACTGGATAAAAAAGGCCTGACTTTACTAAGGAACAAAGATCTTTATCTGTGGAATTTGTAATTGATCATCAACCGTGGAACCATTTGAAATTTTCTGGACAAGAAAAAGAATGATAAATAAAAGTTTATGATCATCAGGGATTTTTCCATTATCATTGGCAATCAACTACATAGAAAAAAATTCTGTAATCTGGGAGGAACTGATCACATTTAATTTCTCTAGATGCACGGTTTAAGAAAGCAGAAATACATATTATCAAGTAGGTTATACTTGGGTTTTTGGGAGAAGTATTCTTTTCTAGAAGCATCTTCAGTTGAGTTAATCTTTAAAATGGGTCAATCTGGAAGCATTGACAATAAAAAGAAAAATCAGTTTGAAGTGCATGACCATGAGTCAGAACATTGTGGTCTTTTAATTAACTAATAACGAGTGAACTACTTGGAATGAGGGAGGAATACACAATTTCACTAGGTTACCTCAAGCAAGTTTCTTATTCTCCCTCAGCTTATTTCTTTACCTCTAAACTGAGAGAAGGACTAAATACACCTCTAAATTTATTCTCGTTCTAACCCATTACTGTATGACTGACATTCTTAAATTATCGAATGTGTTATTTATATTAGAATTAAAGAAGTGTGAGACGCTCATAAAAAAGCCAGCAAAAAAGATAATAGATAATATATCATAAATTATTATTCAGTTATTTCCTTTTCATGAATTAATGTTTATTTTTAGAAAAGCAGAGAAAAAGGAATGTTGTTATCATCGTTATTAATATCACTGTCATCACTTTTTAAAAGAATATGACAAAGTGACATTTGTCATTAGTATTTTTAAAAATGCTATTATATACATTTCATCAGCACAAACAAACCTTGAATTTCCTCTGGTACTTTCCAGATATAAATGAGACTTTCCCTATAGGATATCCAGCTAATCATTGATGATAGCCACTGAAATGTGTAAAAGATGATAAAATAGAATTATCATGGTTTCCTAAGTTATTAATTTCAATGAACTATATAAACATATACAACATTTAATGTATAAGTTTAATGTACACATGCACATGTCTTGCATTCGCACATTTAGTGCTACCATTACATGACTGTGCCTGTAATGGTGTCACTAACGGTGTCTTTATTGGTGGAAAGGGACATTAAGAGATATTCCATACCTCCTGGTAGTTGTGTGCTCTTAGATTTACCTTTTATTCCTCGTTATCCCTTCTCAGGGTCTTTCCTTCTAATGGTCACCTACATATCAATCTTGCTATCCATTAGAGGGTGTGCTCACCGCTAGCTTCCTCCCACCGCTCTTTAGGCTGCACGTGTGCACCAGGACACAGCTCACACCCATCTCTGATTGTTTGGCCTTCTGATCACTGGTCCAGTCAGTTCTCTTGAGTCATTTTGGATAATACATAAAACATGCAGATATGCCTATTTAAGAAAACTCATGAAACACTATTTTTGCTTCATTTACACAAAATATTTTGGTTGGGCCAAAGGTGAGATTATCTCAGTCAGACAATTGAAGTTAGGCAATTACTTAAAAACATTCTGTGTACTCTGGGCCATCTAGTCCCTAACTGCTAGAATGTTCAGGTTGTTTCCTAACACTGTGAAATGTTAAGGGACAGTGAAACAGATGTGCAGGGTCCTGGGAAGTCAGTTGGAAGGATTCTGAGCCTGGTCCAGAAATGTGTTTCTGAGATGTGCTGACTAGTTTGATGGACTGAAGAACCCCAGAGGTGACTGGGCTGAAAGAAAATACACAAAAGTTTCTTGGACTGAAGCAAAAGTGGAATGGACCAGACATGATCAGAGCTGAGCTACTCAGAGGAAGCAGGGGAATTGCTAAGTACGTTATGAGGTTGGGCTACAGTCTTTGCTGTGTGGTATCTGGGAAGAAGAGCCCTCTGCAAGCTCAGCATCAAGACCTCTGTCACTAGGATTTGACAGCTGTGCTGTCAGAATAGTCTAAGAAAGAGCTGGTCAGTAGATACTCACTCCTAGAAAACTGAAGAGAGAGAATGAGTTCAGGAGCCTAAGAAAGGCAGGCAGAGATGGGCAGAGGCCATTGACTTGGGCTCAATGTACTAGAATCACACAGAGAGTTCTGACTACCCACCTTCCTCACCTGCAAGTACCTGCAGAGTTACAGTTTTCTAGTTATACATGTCCACCTGACTCTCAGTATTCTCTAGCACAGAGATAACTGGAAAATATTACCTTGCTGATATAAAGAGTTGGGGACTGGAAATACCGACATTGGGTATTTTGACCTATCTTTACACATCAACAGGGGACACTCAAGGCATATTGGTTATACACATTCTATAACCAGTTTGGTCACAATATTTAAGCTAATTTTTGAAGACTTTATAATGTTTCCATTATGTCTCTAAGTGTTGCACATGGATTATCTAATATAATATTCAAGGTTAGATGTTCACACTTCTAGGTAGTTGGGGTTATCCACATTTTACAAATAAGGAACCAGAGTTTCAGAGATAAGTAATTTGCCTAATGGGTCATGGGTTATGCTTTTATTCATAATAACCAGTCGATTGTCAAAGCAGGACAATCGACTGGTTATTATTTCAAATGAGAGAGTAAATGAGAACTGCTTTTCTAAGACTACCTCTTTTGTACCTGCAGGTTGTATAGACCAAAGTATATATCATTTTTCCCCCAGTTCTTGTCATCACTGCCCCAGACTATTATGTCTACTTTCTCAATATACAACTAATGCCATAGGCCCATCACATAATGTAAATGGCTTGGGTAGCCAGTTCATTGGTAAGAAAGTGTATATACCCTTGTCTCATAGGAGAGAAATAAAATTGTTCATATAGCCAAGACATCTAGCAAATATCTTTATCTCACAAATCACTGCCTTAATGCTTTATACAGGAACTCTCAGAGGAAGACCATAGTTTCTGTTTGAAGTAGTATCCTCTTTTTCAAATAGCAGTTAATTTAGGGAGCAGTATGCTGGACACCTTTCTTGAACAACTCTCCCTAGTACACAGATCCCTTGACACACTTGTTCCTGTCACTGCTGCTAGCATAGAAGTACAGAGTGGGGCTCCGGACTCTACACAACCTGAATAATCATGGGATCCCCACGGCCCTCTCTGACATCATTTACCCAAAGCGCTGTCAGCGAGGATAGCCATCATCACTGCACACTCCATCTGTCATATGTGTCTCTGGTGAGGCCAGTTGCAGCCATACTTACTGTTGATGTATAGATAGTTACCTCTAGATTCATGAAGATTAAAAAAATAAACTTTTCTTTTTACACTATATTTAAGTCTTGTTGACAAAAGGAATTATGGAATCCATAGATAGACCAAGTAAGAAAGTAAGAAAATAAAAGTCAAACCACTCTGCAGCTGTTCTAATTTCAGCTCTTCCATTTCTCGTTAGCTAGCACTAATGACTATATCATGTACAATTTTTTAATCAAGGTAAATTAGTGAATTAAATAGAGCTCTATTACTTTCCTTAAGAATCACCTTTTACTGGATGAGCATATCACTTGTGTCTGTAATGAGACTACTGAGCTCCCTTTTTCCTTCTCGAGGGACAAATCAGATTATTAGTTTGCAATTCAGAATTGGTGCTGCTGTTGTCTGCTGCCATATTCTTGACTGGCATTGATGTATTAGGGAGAGAAGTTGCAGGCACTTCTGCACATTTTGAATGTGAGCTGAATAAATGAGTTGAGAAAAATCTCTCCAACATAAGGTGATACAAATACAACTTAGTGCTATTTCACTTGGAGTCAGGACAGGGAATAATTCTCTTGTATTATAGTCTTCCAGATTCTGTGTTAACTATTCCAAGTGTGTGTGTTTTAGGTAAAAGACTGTTTCTGTATTTTTTATTGAAATGAACAGCTCCCAGAAAGGTATCAAATAGACAGAGATTTACACTTACCCAAAGGGAGAAACTTTAAGTACAACGATGTTACTACAGTCATTAGAATGCAAATTGTGTGCTCCAGGGTTTAGAAGGCACAACTCTGACTTCAGAGGTTTCCAAGTAATGGAACAACACTATCATTTCCTAAGGTTTTCAGACAGCACTATGGCAAATTTAGAATACCCTATGGGAGCACCAAATCCAGAAGCATGTAAACTTGTGAATTAATAACAAAGATAATGGAATATTGCTTCGGTTTTCAATATAAAGTGTTTCTATCTTGGAGAGGAAGATACGGTTCAGTTCTACCAACAACACATCTCACTCAAGATCTTAATTTATTCATTAGATTTTATAGCATTTTGCTGGTGTTGTTTCCTCTTCTGTCTTTATTCTCCCTTTAAAAACTCATTTGTAATAGGTTAATCTCATGGGGTGATAGAAACCTTTTTAGTTAATGTGGCCTAGAAATTGTATTCATTGCCTGTGGGGCAAGACTATCTGTATTAGACTCACAGCATTTGCTCAGTGCCAGGGACTGTTCTAAGAGCTTTACAAACATTAAATTTTCTCAGCCGGACTGGGAAGGTGCTACTGCCATCTGCATTTTATAGATTAGGAAACTGAGGCATAGAAAAATTAAATTACTTGTTCACATAGGCAGGAAATAAAAGAACATGGATTTGAATCCGTATGGACCAGTTTCAGAGACAGAACTTTTAATTAGAGTCACTAATGCAACTTTTCATTCAAACTGAGATAACTTTGAGAGTTAAAGGGGGCCCTACTAAAAATTATACTGGGACAGTGGGTATAAATTGAGATGATCCTAGGCAAAGTAGTATAAGGGGTTGGCAAAGTAGGTTTACAGTTGTTTGTATTGAGAAAATACAGTAATTAATAAACAGTAACATAGGAATGAACTGTTTCATGTACTTATAACCGTAAACCTGCTTTTGCCCATCCCTGTATGTGGTCACACTGCTTACTCTCAGTCTTCATTCTGTGCTGCCCATGTTTATTATCACACTTTCTATGTTGCCAAAGAAGCATATATGTAGAGTAAATATGGGCATTTGTAGTAAATGTAGGCATTTTATCATCTATGGAAGTGATACACAGTAAGTCCTCATTTAATGTTATAGATTGAATCCTGTAACAAAACCAATATTACCACATGCTAATTGATACAAACAAGAGTTAAGTTCCTAAGGCACATTTCTGGTCACAAAAACATTGCCAAACTTTTAAATAAAGACACAAAACACTTCTAACATTAAACATTGAGATAAATGTGAGCTATGCATACATTTAGGAAAGACTAATAAAATCACATAAGATAATTATTTTTCTAACCTGCTTATTGCAATTCAGCATCACAGGTGGCCAGAGCCCATCCTGCAGATCAGAGGGCAAAACAGAAGCCCACCTTGCACAGCGTGCCCTTCCATCACAGGGCACGCTCACACCTGCACCCACACTCACTCAGACTGGGACAGTTTACACACACCGCTTCACCCAGTGTGCACATCTTTGAGATGTGGGAGGTAAGCAGAGTCCCCAGAGAAACCCATGTATGGACAAACGGGGAGGATATGCAAACCCCACACAAACTGTGGTCCTGCTGGGAGTCAATTTTTTTCTCATCAACGTTATAGCAAAAAGACATTGAACAATGTCTTTTCCTATAACAAAAAAATGCAAAAAAATGACATTATTTAAGGACCTGCTCTATAGATAACCAGTAAACAATGTTCACCAGTAATGAAGCTATTTCCTAGTTTCCACAACAATGCAGAGTATGAGCTGCTGTTAAGGGTACCCACCCTTAACTACTTATTTTCAAGTGTTCCTCAACCTTGTCATCAGAACAAATTAGCTACCTGTCTCCTACTTAAAAGAGATTTACTGCTGTGTGAATGAAGTCCAACTTCATAAATCCTATGGCATAGGCTCCCACCACAAAATAAAGCTAATGGCGACAAGTTGAAACAAATCAAGCAGTGTCAGCTTTGTTAGTCTTCTGCCATAACAGCACTGTTTTCAAAAAGCAGTCCAGGCTAAACTAGTGACTTTCAACCTCTTTCATCTCATGGCACACATATGCTAATTACAAACATTCTGTGGCACACCAAAAAATATATTTTTTGCTGATCTGAAAAAATTGGTATAATTTTGATTCATTCACTCTGGACGGCTGGCTATTGTTGTGCTGGCTATTGTCATTTTTTACTTTGACAATCTAAGGGAAAAGAGATCAGTGTCCCTGACCAAATAGTCAGGTATTGCATGTTTAAAAATTTGGTGGCCCCACAGTGTGCCATGGCACATTGGTTGAAAATCTTCAGGCTGAGTGATTGTTAGGGTGACATCACAGTACCTTCTTTTGGAAGGCAGCTATGCTCACCACTATACCACCAAGGCAATTCTTTTGATAAAAATACATTTAAAGTTTATTTCTAACTCACTGAATGTAGTTACATGCTAAGAGACTGATGGAGTTTTTCCTGAGGACAATTAGGATTCAATTGGAAAAATCTCATTTACAGAGAATAACTAAACCTCAGCTGATACTTGTAGAATTCAACTACTCAGAATCAGAGCATATTTCACACATGGGAACTTTTATTTAAAGGAAACATATGAAGCAGCCATAAGTCAAATGCAGGGTCATTATGTGCACAAATTAGTTCTTGTAATAAACAGGATTAGAGTCTCTGAGCTCATTGCAAGAAATGGGTGCATGGAGGAACTTATTTTAAAACTAATTAGAATGAATGTAGGTTCTATAGTCTGTTTACAGGAATGTGTCTAAAAAGCCTGTTTATACCCAACCATCATTTACTTTGATGTTAGACAGCAAGATGTAGCATATTTCTTTGTTGAACTGTAAGAAATAGCCATTCATTGGAGGAAGTAGAAAAAATACCCTACTTGTCTAAGCAATTATATATAGCACATGGTCATTTGGTTAAAGGTTAAAACATTCAATGTCAAGATATCAGCAGAAATGGTGGGGTAAAGACCTCTGAAAACATGCTCTCCATAAAATCAATGAGAATAAACACTAAAAACTGTCAAAATTGTATGGAGACTGAGACATCTACAAGGTGCTTTAAATTTTTGATACATACTTGGGGATCTAGAAGCCAGTGCACATGAGCAGGGCTAAGTGTGTGCCTTGGAAAGACCTAAGAATGCCTTAAACTTTCAACTCTGCAACTCTGGCTGCCTTGAGGCTTGGCACATGCACTTAGTTACAACTGAGGTAGAACTGTGAACTGCCTGCTGGCATGTTGAAGGCATGCTCCCTAAAACATAGAGTTCCTGATATTGCTGTGATGTCTTTCTTTTTGCTGATATTGTCACAAATTGCATCTATATAAATTGTGTGCCTGTCAATAGAGATTTGTAATTAGTGACTTATATAGTTTTAAATAAGACTGGAATAAAAAGGTTACAGAAATACATGCATATTATCTTTTTTTAGTCTAAACTGTATTACTTTACACAAAGTATAATCAGAATCCTCTGGACAATTGCAACATGATTAATTTTTAAAATATAGCAAGTGAAAAACAAGGAAATTAAAATGGTGTACCAAAAACCATCTCTTTAACACAAATCAAGGCACATTACAGGAATACAGAAACAACATTTCATGAAGCATGTAAACAACAATTAGCAAAATAGAAGGTGTAAATCATACCTTATCAATAATATTTTTAAATGGAAATGAATTAACTACTCCCATGAAAAGGCAGAGATCAGAAGAATGGATAAAAAAAGATTCAACTAAAAATGAAATAGAACCTATACACCAAATAAACAGTAAACATATATCTGCAGCTACTCTGCTAATATGAGACAACATAGAGTTTGAGACAAAAAAATTGCTACTAGAGAATTAAAAAAACATTTCCTAATCATAAAAGTGTCAGCCCATCAAGAAGACATACCAATGATAAACATATATAGACCTAACAATGGAGATTCAAAATACATGTGGCAATATCTGACAAAATTGTATAGAGAAAGACAACTCAACAGTAGTGGTTGGTTATGTCAATATCTCATTTTCAGTGATGACCAGATCGACTAGCCCAGGGGTCAACAACTTCAACACTGTGAATCGCCTGCACTTCATAGACATCTATGTAACATCCACACAACAACAGAACATGTATTTTCAAGTGCACATGAGACATTATCTAAGACAGACCATATATTATCCCATGAAACAGCTCTTAATATATTAAAAAGGATTGAAATTATACAACGTGTGTTTCATGACCAAAATTTAAAACAAATTAGAAATTAATAGCAAAGAGAAATTTGGACAAGTCACAAATATGTGGAAATTAAACAACATACTCTTAAATAACAAATCAATAAGGGATTCACTAAAGAAACGGGGATATTTCTTGAGATGAATGAAAATGAAAAGACAACATACCACATTTATGAAATAAAACAAAATCATTCCTGTCCCCATGAAGCTTTGATTGTAGCAGGTAAGGACAAACAAATATAATAAATAAATTGCCATATCAAGTAGCTCCCTTAGAGGCTACTACTATTGTGCAAAATAGATCCTATGTCTGTCACCATCTTTCATGACAGTTCAGGACATCTTCCACTCTGTCACAAAAACAAGGGAAATACTGGTTCTACATCCTCCCTCCTTCCTGGAGTGGGGATGAAAAATGCACCCTGATACTAGTGTACTCCTTTCTGGAGAACACTGCTGGACATGACAAATGCACCCTGATACCAGGAGAAGAATTCCTTCCTTTGTAAGTCTTCCTTTTCATAAGCAAGCATGGAAAAAGTGACTTTCAGTGGTGGAGTAATCCAAACATTTTGGTCCAGAGAAGTCTGGCTTTTCCTGCCACCACCTGTTTAGAGTTATTGTCTGGTTCCCAAACAGTGGGGATTTATAGTCTCCCCACTTCCATTTCCCCATGTCCTATCTGCAGAAGAGAGTTACCAAGCCACAGGAGGCTAACATGGGTACAAGATTCAGGACCCTGCTAGCTCATTGTTTAGGCAAAATAGCAGTAATTACACAGGACCTGGCACAAATAATGCCCCTTTTTATTATAAAATCTTTTCTTAGAAAATGATAAGCATGCAAATTCTGTAACATAATGATATCATACTCAAGCACACCATATTACATTTTAGTATGGATTGAAATTTAGGATTGAAATTATATGTTCAAGTTAATGTTCAAGTTAACTTGAAATGTTCAAGTTAAAACTAAATTATTACACCCATATTATTACCCTACCAACCACACCCAAGCAGGCGTTACTTCTGCAGAACCTTTATACCTCTATCCCAGTTTTGGCTCATGGGATTTTGGCTATTAACTGAATTAATATCCTAACTTCATATTAGCATATCTCAAAGATCCTATCATATCTTAAAATAAGAAAAAAATGTAGTTGAGCAAACTGTGGGGCTGAGAAAACCTCTCTTCCATCTTGAAATGAAGAGATGGCCCACGATGAAGACCGCATACTGACAGACGAAAGAGATTCCAGCTTCAGACTCTCACTCTCTTTGAAAACACTATTTTCATGGTACATTTAGCAAATGCTTTATTATAATTGAACTTCCATGAAACTACATATTATGCAAATAAATTAATTATCATTTGTAGCATTACAATGGCTGGTAAATCAATTTATAATTGTATGACACTTAAAATAAATAGAATAACACTCTTTAAATTTCTCTGCTGAAGTGCTAATACGTAATATGCTTAGTAGCAAAGCAATAAAACAGTAAAAGGTGATGCCACATTGTACCCTGAATCGTGGGTACTGAGCGTGAAATGAAGCCACGATGATTGCGAGCTCTGCTCTCCATCCCTCTTCACAGAAACCTTTCGAACACTCCAAATACCCTGGAGAACTGCCTATAACTTCATCTAGTATATTTTTATTTTCATGATTAGTAGCTGATATCTGAGGTCAGAACAAAGTATACTAGTTAAAATAACCTTTGTAACTTTTGCTGTTCTCTAATCTGGAATATTATTTCCAAGAAGCCTCCTATATTGAGGAGATTGCTTTGCCAAAAGAGAATAATTGATAAGGTGAAAAATAAAATAAGACAAAATAAAATAACATAATATAAAATAAAATGAAGAAGAATTCCTACCTTAGTACTGCATTTGGAAAACGCGTAGCTTGGGGACACTACTGCTGGTGGTGCTCTCCTAAGCATGTCAATGGTGTATTCGCCACTGACGAATTGCGTGTCAATTCGCTCTCTAGAAATCAAGATATAATCCAACTCTGAGGACAGACATCAGGTGAATCTGAGGCTCTGGAGAGACAGTGACACTAAAACATCAATAAGGAACCATTCTTTATTTTGCATTTCTTTTTTAATGTTTAAATTTATTTTCATTTATTTTTAATTTTTTATTTATTGATGAGAGAGAGAGATCAATTTTTTGTTCCACTTGTTTATGTGTTCATTGGTTGATTCTTATATGTGCCATGACCAGGGATCAAACCTGCTATAACCTTGGTGTATCAGGACAATGCTCTAACCAACCGAGCTACCTGGCCATGGCTACACTTCTTTATTTCCTTGTCAGTATTTGAGGATCCTGAAATCCAAAGAATGTCTGTAATCCAAATGTCAAGGGAAGCATTTGATGTACCCTAGAAGTCACATACATTTAAAGGCCTTCAATAGATAAAAGAACCAAGTTGGTTTATTTTGTCTACTGCCATCATAGACATTGCACATGTACATATACACTAGGAACCATGCTCTGAAGAGCCACTGAAATGTGTAGTAAGATGTGGCTTTGACATACTTGGTTTCTCCATTCCATAGTAAATCATAAGAATGGCAACAGCATGCTGTCAGAATGTAAGATAAATAATACTTTTCCTGAGTCCCAGGCACTCTGAACCTCTAAATGAGGAAGAAACCAACTTAGAAGCAGTTATGTTTTGTGAAGCATCACCACAGAAGAGAGTAGTAGCAGCAGGGGGCCTGGGTTCTCCAAAAAACCTCTCTGTGGCTTGGAAAATTCCTTTAGATCTTCCTGTTCTAAACTCTCTGAAATGTGAAGATTTGAAACCTTACCAATTTACCTCTGATAAATTGTTAAAAGCTTGAGATTACATAATATTAAAATAGTAATTAGCCCTGGCTGGTGTAGCTCAGTGGATTGAGTGTGGGCTGCAAACCAGCCATCGCAGGTTCGATTCCCAGTCAGGGCACATGTCTAGGTTGCAGGCCATGTCCCCCAGCAACTGCACATTGATGTTTCTCTCTCTAAAAATAAATAAGTAAAATCTTAAAAAAAATAGTAATTATTACCAATTGCCAGATGTGATAAAATTGTGAGTTGAAATTTTGCTAATCAAGTTTCATTTCATAACTTTAGAAGCACCCAATGGACAATTGTTTCTAACAGTTAATATTTGTCAAATGCTGATCATAAAACTAATCTTAATATACCTAAAATATAGTGGAAACTACCTTCAGGCTAGTAAAGGGAATAAAACTTTTTTGCAGGGTGCCTGGAAGCAATTAAAGGGCAATTAGTGGAGTCTGGGAAAAGTGGGGTAGTGAGTCTGCAGAGAAAAGTCAAAACTTGGCTTGGCTTTTAAAATTTGGGGGCTAAAAAGTAGGTGTGTGTATGTGTGTATGTGCCTTCTTGTCTGCTGGGTGGCCCGAGTTGTGTCGGGGCCATTGTCACACTCCTGATGTTGGAGTCCCTTAACAACACAGGCACTAAGGAAGCTCCATGCAGAATTGAAGCTCAAGGTATGAGACACAGTGCCTCTAAACTTCAGGATGTCTAATGCTGACCTTTTGCACTGAAGACACTAATGAAATTTGGTAGTTCTCAGACCAATTCAGAAAACAAAGCTGAATTGAAGATACTCCGTGATCTTGCTAAGCCTATCAGCTCTCTGCCTTCAGGAAAAAAAAAAATAACATATTCTGGCAGAGAAAGTTTCTTGAGCACATACATACATGCATACACAAAGCGTCATAAAAATGTTTTATTGACTCTTCCTTCTGTAGTAGGTTTTTGTGGAATTTGCAAGTAATAACTGTAAATTTTACTAAAATCTCTGTGATTGGATCCAATCAGTATAACAAAAACCTGAGGAGTGTGGTTTGACTTTGGGTGGTAAACACACAATGCAACAGACAGATGATGTCTTACAGAATTGTACACTTGAAACCTATGTAATCTTATCAACTGCCACCCCAGTAACATTTAAAAATTATAAAACATGTTAAAACTGACTATATTATTGCCATGCTTAGAGTCCCACTAAGTCCTTGCCACAGCCCAGATCCACGGCCTTGCTGCAGTGCCAGACACACTTAAACCTGCCAGACTGCGCGCACTTCCTTGCTTGGAATTCTCTTCAGATTATTCACATCCTCTGACCTCAGATTAAATGGCTCTTCCTCTGAGAGACCTTCTGACTGACCTCATCTCAAGTGGTTTGCCCGCTTACTTGTCACTCTGTTAACTTCACAACACTTAACACAATCAATACTTCATTTGTATAACATGTATTTAGATGTTTATTATATTTATCCCGCGCCAGCATGTTACCTCCATGAAATCAGGGATCTCATTCTTTTATTTACCACTGTGTCTGCAGTGCCTGGAACAAAGTTTTGCACAGAGTACAGATTCAATATTTGTTAGATAAATAGAGATGCCCTCAACTCTGCAATGTTTTTAGTACTGAAATTAACTCAGTCAGAGAGCTATGCATATTATAGAATATTAGAGATAGATCACAGTAGGGAACTAGATCACAGAGAATACTAGCTTCCTCATTTCACTATAGATGAAATGAGACTTTCTGTAGCCATGAGCTTTGACTGAGATTGCTTACCTAGCAATTATGTAGTTATCCCTGAGGCTAGAGTCCAAAAACAACCATATCACACAAGGAAGAAAGCTCCCATAGAACTCTACTGACTTAAGCATATAAGAGTCTGACGCATGTAAGCTTTTGTGGCTTAACCCTATGTATTTATGAAGGTCAAGCACATTATCAACATTTACCACCTGAATGGGAAAATCACCCTTGAGTCTGTATTCCTCCCTGAAACAGGATAAATTTTCTTACTTGGTATTAGCAATGAATTAAGGAAGTCACCCTTCTTTTTCTGTCATCCCTGAAAGAATATTCAAGATACTATCACAGGTCACCATAGCAACTCTAAAACAATAGAAGATCTCACTCATTTTGTATGGCATGTGCATTTAGAATTTTCTATAAAATTTTCTCACATAGAACAAGGGAGTAAAGGATTGCGTGTGTTCAGAGCTGTAATCCTAGGTGAAAGGACAGAAGATGATACTGTCATCACTTGAATGTAATTACAGTTGCCATAAACATTTCAAGTTGGACACATTCCCTTGCTATGGACATAACATTCAGTTGTATTCCTTGTTTGTTCTTTTAGGAATCCAACTGGGACAGACCTGGGATAGGAAGAATGAATGGGGGATGTACTATGTTACTTATATGTATTTAATTGCACATTATTGTAACACAGTGAAAGTAATAGCCAAAAAATAATCACAATCAAGCCACGTCAACATTACTGGATCACTAACACACTGAAATAATATATACCTATAACTTTTTAACAGTCTACTCTTTTGTTTTTTAGAATTCATCCTTCCCCTTTTATTATATTTCTCAGCTCACAATAGTAGGAGGAATTTTGTTTATATTAACATCCAACAGGGAAAATACTACTCTACAATCTAATATTTGGTTGAAATTACATTTTATCATTTTCTTCATCAAAATAACTACTCACTGCATAATAAATTTCACTAATGCCACATCAGCTGAATTATAAAGACAAGCATAAATTAACAAGATAACATCAAATTTGTGTAGATAGGAATAATTCTTGATACAATCCTGAAATACCTGAAGCTATTAGAATAGTAGCAACTTTCTCTTTAGAACCTTACTGTTTCAACAGAATGAAATGCCCATAGGTCAGCAAAGTCATCTCTGTGTCTCTACACAGAATTCTAAAATTTACAATGTGTACCATAAACATTCAAGAAACATGTCTAGAAATTTGAAGAGGGGACGAGGAAAGAACATTTTATTGCCTTATTCAGTTACCTGCTAAAATAATGATACCTTTAATTTCTAACTATAGAGCCTCTTATTGAGGTCATGATTGGCTTGTTTGCTGGTTATATTTAGAATCTTCTCATTACTAACACACATCAAACTTGAAACCAGAGTTAGGTAAAGATCTGAAACTTTAAACATGAAAAAATAGGGACTGAATTACATGCACATTCGAGAAATAAAACTATGAAAATAATTTGTGAAAGAATGATAAATTTCACACAGTAAAGTGATAAATTCATTAATCTGGAAAAGAAAAGGCAAATAAAGTACAGATGAATTCTATGCACTTGGCTGGCACCCAGCAGCTGGTTGGTATTCCAGCCTACTGTTTCATAGTCTATAAAACTGTCTCTACATGAATAAATATGCTCAGTGACTGTCTTTCATCTACAGCAGGGCTTTTGTGAGGAATAGCCAATTAAGAGTATCAGTTAGTCATTGCCATGAAACAGCAAATAGCCTTTCATATGAAATACACAAAGTGACAAATGATTTTACTTTTAATTGTTTTTATTCGAACTTGTGGACCATCTTGCAACATTACACAGATACAAGGAGTGAGAAATAGAAATGACTTACATTCTGTTTCTAGAACATTGGCTTACGTTCTGTTTCTAGAATGTTATAAAGAAAACTCAAATCATAGAAGACCATTCTATTATTGAAATCACTCAGAAAACCAAACTCCAAAAATTAAACTGCACTCTCTTCAATATTGCTACCTGAGTACAGATTTTCTGGATTAAGACATTCATGTCTGATAGCATTACATTCAAGCTCTGAAGAGAAACCCCTACTACCATCCTGCAAGGCCATCCCAAACCTGAAAGATTAATGGCTGGGATCTAGTCCTCCCCTTGACTGTAAGAATAACACTTTGGCCCTTGCCTCAAGGTATTCTGTTCTCACCCAAATCTCAAGGTATTCTGTTCTCACCCATCTCTCCACTGTAACATGACAATGAGCCAGAGATCAATATTTGGCCATAGGGTTGGCACAAGAAGCCTGGACTAAATCCATGTACAAGTATACTTAAACCTGTGCCTTTTCCCACTGTAAGAATAGCGATGATAACAAAAAATTGACAATAATTATCTACATTCTTCATGAAAAGATACACAAAAAGTAGAATGTGGACTTTCCACTTTAATATGAAGTCTACAATGCAGGGAGTAGCCAGTATCCTTGGATGTTGAGAGAATCAGCTAATGCTAGCATTCCCCCTGCTTAATTTGACTACCCAAATGAGGTGAAAAGAACTGTCTGACTTTTGAGAGATCCTATGAGAGCATGAATGATGTGATTGTTCCAAGTGTATTTTCAACAGCTAAACACACCATTGCTCAGCCTCAATATAAAAAAAAAAAAAAAAGAAGTCTATGGGGAAATGTGGTTCCAGCATTTCGCTGATGGACAGAGTACAAGGAAAACAATAAAGAGGCTTCAAGTCAAGAGCATTTACTGGTAGAATGTCTTATGCATGGAGCTGGATTTCAGGAACTGATTTGAGGTCTTTCCCTTCTCTAGAGGCTCATTACCTTAGGTTTTTCACTTTGTCTCAAAAAAGCTGGCTCCCAAAAGTCTGACGAGAGAAATTCTTACCTACTAGCCTAGATTTCTACATTTTTTAACCCCATTTTTTCTTTTTACTTAATTCTCCTTCTAAAGAAATTCCTTTTATTGCTGTTCCTGTAATTCAATAGGGTTGGTGAGATGTTCTTTAGAATGCATATTATTTGAAGGAGGGAGAACTGCATGTAAATACAATACAATTGTTAGCCATCCTAGTGAATAATTACGGTCCCTAAACAGTCGTTTTGTAGACATGCAACTGAAATTAAAGTGCCAAAAAAAAGAACCATTCTTATAGATGGTAATTGAAAATTAGTATTATTTTGTTTGTACTACAAAGCCTAAAATGTCTTTCTCGTATGTAATTTTTAATAAATCGAAATGCTCTCTGTCATCCTTTTTTCTGCTAAAATCTAAAAGAAAGGATATTTTTCTCTCTATGATTTATTTCTCTTTTATTTCTTAAAAAGTTTTTATTTACTTTTAGACAGGGGAAGGTGGGGAGAAAGAGAAGGGGAGAAACATCAATGTATGGTTGCCTTTTGGGTGCCCCCTACTGGGGAACCTGGCCCACAACCCAGGCACGTGCCCTGACTGGGAATCAAACCTGCAACCCTTAGGTTTGCAGGCCAGTGCTCAATCCACTGAGCCACACCAGCCAGGTCTCTCACTTTCGATTTTTAATATCACATGATATTTGAGCTTATAAGCCCTGTTGTCTTCAGAGTTCATTTTTTAATTGTTTTTATTTTACTTTCCAATTAAATTATAAACTGCTTGATGATATTTTATGTATCCCTCACAGAACCTTTTATTATAATCTAGATTAGTAATTGTTAATTGAAGTAAGCCATTAAATTTTATTGCCTATTCTTCTTCCAATTTGGACTAAGGTTTTATCTGAGGTTATTATGCCTTCATTTTCACTTAGAGTGCTTTATGCAAATCAGTATGAGTGAATTTAGGGATCATATGTACTTTTTCTTGCTCAGTTATGATCCTGTTCTATTATCTTTGGACCTGATCATGTAAATATAATTGGCTGGTGGGTCAGTGTTTAAATACCTAGCAAACTATTTTATTTTAATAAATAATAAACTTTGTATATAATGAGACTTCAAAAGATATAAAGTATTTTAATATAATATCCATATTATCATATGAAAAAGGACACTAATTTTTATCAACATGAAACTTCAACTTTGATATGTCTTATGATAATTCATACTCTTAATTATCTTATTAACAGCTTTTATAATAAAGACGATCTGCACAGCATCCATGATTTGGCATATATTACAGGAGAAAAAATGAGAATGAAGTGGTTCAATAGTAGTTCCAATGATAGAAACAGCTTTTTAAACACTCAGAAGGAGTTTGGGTATGTCAGAAGAGGTGGTAGTACAGTAATATAATATCACAAACCAACAAACATTTCTTCATTAAAATAAATTGGGCTTGAATCAAACCTAAAATAAATAAGAGACTATATACTCATCGAAGATAATTGATCTAATGAAATTAAGATTTCTGTAAATAAATAGAATTTTTTAATTATGTAAAATATGTGACTTTCATTTGGATATCGAATTGCATTAGTTTATAGTGTGTGCATTATCAGTCTGGCATCCAACTCTGATAAAAATAAGAATGCAAAGCACTAAGGTGGCATACAGTATTCTGAGAGATTCCAAAGTGAGGTTCCAGTCAATTCCATATACATATACCTCTGCTATCATCTTCCATTGCATCTATGTAGATCACATGCCTTTGCATGTATTCCACTAAAATACAGAACTCTTTCCTCCAGAGAAAAATCCAATCAAAGAGTTATTGGTATAACTTTAGCAATGAGAGCCAGAGACTCCTATTCTACCCCTTACTAAAGGCAAAAACTCCTTGGAGGTTGTGAAGGGAGAGGACATTTTTTTGCTATTAATATTTGTAACTTCATCCTGTCCCTAAGCCCTACTACCTACTGGTGCCCATCACATAGTTGTATAAATTAAGGAATTAATCTTAGAAAAATGAATAATTTTCTTTCTGGGGTCTAACATAAGCTTGACTAAAATAACCATCAGACAAGGCAGGAAGGATAATTTATTTCTTATTTCCTTATATAAGAAGAGATCATAGAATAGATCCATAAAAATCATAAGATGCTGTACTAGAAAAATTACCTTTATTCTAAAATTCTGTACGAATTGTTTCCCTAGGAAATTGCAAACTGAAGTGCTGAGATGCAAAGTCATAGCACCTGACTCAAAGTTTGGAGCCAAATTCTCTAATAAGCATGATGCTCATCTCCACTTGGGTCTGGCTGACAATGTGACAAGCAGACAACTGATGGAAGATTTTTGGACCTCTCCAAATGACACCAACATTAAACTGAAATTGCTACCTCTGTTACTACTGATTAAGTGACCTAGGAATGTGTGGATTTTGTCTCCTGCTTTCTTTACTTTAACAAGCATCAGTTGAATTTCTACCATATTCTAACTCATTGTGTATATGGAATAGTGGAATCTTAAAGGTGAAAATCTCAAATAATGGAAAATATAGAGCCAATCATTGTGGCTTATGCTCAGCCAAAATATAATGGAAAAAATAGGAACAATAATGGTTAGTGGAAAAGACATGCACACAACTACCTGTAATATGATTGGTTTATTAGCTTTCTGCTTTATTATTAGCTTTTTGGTCCCCAGGAGGGTGAAATACTAGCTGGGACAGAGTGATGACCACGGCAGAGCTGAGGGCGAAGGCAGTGTTTTAGCATCAACTGACCATAGTGGAAGGATGATAAATTGATAGGCAAATATATGGTAGAAAAGCATTGCTGAGATAACCCAACAAATTCATTGTTTGGGCTATGATTTCTCATGTTCTCATTCTTATTGAAACTAAACTGCTGAAAGCTGTGAAATAAAAAGAAACCAAAAAGTTAAACTTCTTGAAAACATTTTGGAGGGTCAGGTCACATTCTCAGAATTCAAAAAGTTAAGTTTGCCTGGGTCTTGAGGGAGAGGGTTTTAAGAAGCAGGCATAACTTAAAGAAATTCTCTTTTTTGTCTTGCCTATGGGAGTTCCAAGGGAGTGTATTTTAAAGACAAAAGGGCAAAAATTAGAAGCAGTAATATTAGACCTGTTTCTGAGTGTGCTCTAAGGTTTGAGAAATGTCCACTTTTGTATGAGACATGTCAGTCATTGGCATCTTAAGGCAGGCTAAATAAATAACTATTCTCAATTTTAAAAAAGATAAAATATAAGATCTTTCTTTGATAAAAAGTCTTTTTTTTCATTTGATTCTCAATTCAGAGGCAGAAAGATAAGACAAAAGGGCAGACTATATAGTTAATAAAATTAAAAGCATTGTTTGGTTAATACAATAAACAATAAAAGGAAAATAATGGACAACTAAAATTATCTAAAGAAAATATATGTAATGAGAGCTTATAGAATAGTATTATTCTGTTATAGTGTTATTTAGTTTTAATAGTTAATTTGTAAAATCTTAGGTGTTACTTGGAAGATCACATGCATCTCAGCTATTTAGAATCTAATACCACTTGTACCTCGTGGGTTTTACGACCCAGCTCAAAGGGACTGTGCCAGAAGGGAGTAACTGAAGAAACTGTGGAGGGTCCTAAAAAGACAATCACAGGAATGGCCTTGAGGGTTTGAAAACAAAGTCACATTTTCTTTAAGTAACTATTTGCTTTTAAGAAATCACTCCTGACTTAACACTGAGGCAGCATAGTGCTGGGTAAAGTTAAGAGTGCCATCCTTGGAGACAGACTGAGTATGAATCTTACATCTGTCCCTTATGAGCTATGTGACCATGGACATCATATTTAAACTGTACCACACTGTCTCTCTGAAAAATAGGGACAATGGTGGGACTTATTTCATAGTGTCAGTGTGATGGATGATTAAAGAAATTAATGTCCCTAAAGTGCTTATGAGGGTGTCTGATACATAGTAAATATCACATTCATGCTTCCTATTATCGTTACAACTGAATTCTGGTGGAAAATCAATGTCTGCCCTTGGGGTAACAAATGATCATGCCACTTGACATAAACTGTGTGTTGTCTGACCACCAAGTGCTAAAACATGCACAGAGGCACCCTTCATCAAACGACTGTGGTATGTATGCGATTGGGCTCAATCAAGGCCTAAGGAAGGAACCAACAAGAATTATGGACAGGTGGTGGTTAATGCTACAGGTTTACCTCCTCCTTCTTCATTGCCACTTTTTCCTCCACTCTTTATAAGAACTCCCCTAAAGCCGGTGAACTAGGAAGAGCATATTGGAACCTGGCTTAGAGATGGTGCTATATGATATTCCGGCCCCAGCTGAAAGTGGAGGGTTGTAGCACATCTGATTGTTTGTTTGTCAAAGGTTGGTCAGGGACCTGTAGATGATGAAACTGAAGATTTGATAAAAAGGAAGTCTTGAGGAGAGATGTGGATGAGACTGGCAGAATAGGCACATGTTGTATGGATGCCAAATCCCATAGGCACGTCATCAAAGAATGCCAGCTGCAGGAAAAGCTCTCAATGATCAGGTGGATAGATGACTCATTCTCCAGATGTCTCTTTACCTGGACATTTCTGCACTTGTTCAAAGGCTCATAAACAAAGTGGCCATGAAGGTAAAGATGTAGACTATGCAAGGGCTCAATAAAATGGACTTCTTTACAACACGGCTGACCTGACTACCATTACTGCCTGGTTTCCCAAAGGTAGAGATCAATGTAGCATCTGATATGGCATGATGACTCAGGAAAACTGGTCATAAATTTATTACTTTTTGATTCCATTTATCAAGATTAGACCTTCCTGGATTAGATACTTACTATGAATATCTAATTGCTATTATGGTATATTGGTGTGTTTACCAGTTCTTATTCTACATATAGAAGGACTATGTCTATACATATGCCATCTCTGCCTGTCATACTTCTTCCAGGAATGTTTCTACAATATGCAAATAACATCCTGTTTCTGGCCAGGGAATTTAATAGCAAAAGGAATAAGGCTGTGAGTGTGTATCCATGGCATTCACAGATCTTAGCATGTACTCAGTCATTCAAGACATAGCCCTTATGAACAGTTTAAATGGGCCTGTCATGGCTTCAGATGTGGGGCAACATCTCATTAGGTTGGATTTGGCCCCACCCTGGAAGTAATGTGTGCTGTCAATTAGGGATTGGTATGCATTTGCTCTTGAATTTTCATCTCTACCAAAGGAGACCACTACAATGACATATGATTAGAAAACACTGATGCTATGCAAATTATTGGTACTGGTGACAATTCCAACTATCTCTTATATATTATACAACATTGTTTCCCAAAGTATGTTTCACTGATTACTACCTGCCTAGGATATGTTAGTAAATGCACTATTGCTGAATTAGTTTGGAACATTTGGGGTTAAAGAAGGTTAAATGGATTTCTTTTTTATTATAAAACATTTGAGACTATACTTCGACAGTGTGCTTTGTGAATTTTCAAGAGGAGTATGAAGTAATATCATATCCCAAATTTATCTGATCATGGAATGCTATTTATTTATTCCTAAATACTTTTCTTATATTACTGTACCACTGGGAAACATTTACTGGAGAATTTGAAGAGATGTTTTAAATAATGATATCTGGATAGAAACTAGTCGAGCAAGTGGTATGAGAAAACTATTGCTATTATAGTTATAAAAATTACAAAAATTGTAATAAAAAGGCTTTAGATAGATAGGTTTGTTGAATTTGGTATAAACATAATGTTTGGCAGGATTGTTTAGCTTCAGAAAAGCCTGTATCTACAGGTGACAAATCATCAACCAGTGGTTACAGTCCCACATTCCCAGTGTCTCTATTTACTAGTGTTAAAATCAAAGCAGTCAGAAATATACTGTATCCTGGATTCGCAGGCATTTAGTCAAGGATACTTAGCAGTTTCACAGGAATTACATTTGCGAAGTCAAGGCACATTTGTTTTTATTTTCAGAATATTTTGAAATGAGGAGATGGCATTCAATCCTTAGAACCTGACAAGCTACAAGGTAAAATGGAATTGTCATTCATCAGCCTGTGTCAGAAGATACAAAAGTAACTAATTGAACAATCCTGTTTGATTTGGTTTGTTTTTGTATTTCTAATATGAAAGAAAAACTAGGGAAAGCTGAGTGATAGCCATGAAATGTTACTTATAAATGAACAAGTACTTTAAATCCATGAGCTGATGGAACATTTTGATTTTGTCTTTAGAAGAAGAAAATCATTAAACACTGAACAGTGCTCTTTTTGGGCTCACAAAATCTGACGTTTTTAACAAGTGATGCTTGTATATCCTATTCTGTGATGAAAAATATCACCTATTTCATATTCCCACTCTCTCTTCTTTGCCTATAAAAGTCTTTCTTTCCAAAATCTGTCAGTACTATTTTAGGAATTTAATTATATACTGTCTAGATTAAGTTTTCCTAACTAGACATGCATATAGCCTTTGAACTGGAAATCATGTCATTTAAAATGGGCCCTAAGTTCCTAGGAACAGTTACTTCACACACCAATGTTGTTGCCGGGCTTGAACAATTCTCTGAGATTTCTTATGCCAATACTTTATTCAAGTTTTTGACCAATTTTTACAAGTGTTCTTTTGTTAATGGTTAACCAATCACTGTGGCTCATGCTTAGCCAAAACTGATCGATTTGTTTGCTCAACAAGTAGAGCACAGTAACAAGAGAGAACACATAGCTTCCTTCTAAAGTTTAGTTTTGACATTGTGGAATACTACATGCTATCTGCTTCTGTAGTATGTGAAAAGCCAGGAACTAGCGAGGGGAAGGGAGAAGGTAAGGCATTTACCCAGCAGCACCTCCTACAGCTAGGCCTTATCCTCTCTGGTTCATATGAACACTATTTTTTATCTAATTTGTTATAATTAAGAACCTTAATTATACCAGTAGTCCCAAAGTTTTGCTTGTTGAGTCCTCTGTTTCTTCCAAAGACTGTGGCATAACGAATAATCCTCTCTTGGTCAATGTCATTGGAAACCAAAGATACATGTATGCACAAACACAAACACACATAGTGCAGTTTTTCTACATTCATAGCAAAAATTATTAAACCCTGAAATATCTGAAAATATTAAAGATTAATTGAATTCCTTGATTTAAATATTTAGTAATCACATTAATAAGCATATACAATGCCTAGATAAGATTTCAAAGTCCATTAGCTTTTGATAAGATTAATAATAATAGTAATTGCTGACATTTACTAAGTCTTTGCTTTCTTTTCATTTACTAAATTTCAATGCTAGGCATTTTTTTGTAAGTAATTTTATTCATCCTCACAAAAAATTGTTGAGATATACATAATGTTGTCTATATTACAACCAAAACTTAGAAAGACTATGTAACTTATTCAAGGTAAAACAAAACAAAAGAAACCCAAATGGTTATTGGCTACTATCAAGTAGCTATTAACCATCAGATAAATGAATGAGCAAAACTTTAGGTGACTTTGTTCCCCAGCAGTTGAGCGGCCCCCAGTGAACAGTGAGGCTGGGATGAGAACCTAAACTAGGGTTCCTAAAAGTAGAGTCCCTAAGCACCAGTTCCTGAAACAGCCTAGTCTTACGTTGAAAGAACACTGGATTGGTGCCTCTTATGGCACTGGTTGCAAATATGAATCATCAAACAGTATTGCTTTGGGGGGATATTTTAGATTTGCTTATCTAGATTTGAACAGAAATTAAATAATGCCTTAGTACAATGTTCTGAGCCAGAGGCCAGGAAAATGCTGATGTAAGAGAAGCAAAGCACTTCATCTATCATTCATAGTCTCCTGCAACTTGTCAGAAACAGCTATTTTCTTTCCTATAAAATCTCTTTTACTGAATTGGAAAATATGATGCCATCAAGTAGCCAGGCACCTGTGTATATAGAGCCCCTTATGGTGCGATTGTGGGTTTCTCACTGCAAAGTGGCTGGCTTAGAGGCACTTTTTCATTTGGCATATATTAACAAGCGAAAGAAGGTAATGAGAATATTCTTTGTTTTCCATGCCTTCTCCTCTCTTTTGTTTCAATAATGAGTATATTTATATTTTTGAATGTGGGAAGGGGAAGTCATTTATGTCTTCTTCAGAAAGAAAATAATTTCCTTAGATATAAATTTTCTTAGATATAAAATATGAGATCAGAGCAAAATCAGTGATGTTAGAAACATGTACACTGCAGTGAATTTATCATCCAATAAGATATTTTAAAGGTATAGAGACATTATGAATTCTCTCTCCACCATCACTGCCCATTTTATTACAAGAACTTGAAATAGTTTACTATTGTTAGTAGCTCCTGTAAGAAACTGAAGAAGCGGTGAGAAAAGACTGAGCTGTTCTCTTCTCTCAACGCATTATTTGTTCCCTGGGTGCTGAAGGAACCCTTACTCGCTCAGTGGTTCACAATTAAAACTAGAAAACACAACTAAACAATCAGATAAACAGCGTGACACAATATCTACTCTGGAGTGAAGAATTAGATTTTTAGCGATTATGGAAAATCACTCTTACATTAATTATTTCTTTCCTTAACACTATTAAACAGTCCTTCCATAAAAAGCAAGATTGAGAAGCAATTGCAATTTAGTTATGTACATCTATAAATATCTAATACTGGTCATTTGATCTACACAGATCACTCACCAGGTGCTGTGGGGCATAAAGAAATAATATAATAACCCTCATGGTCAAGAACGAGAAACTAAATCAAGGCCTGAATGCAGAGATGTGCTTTTAGGACTCAATTCTAAAACTGCATTTTCTCTGAAGCTCCATATACATCAAATATCACTAGAAAGCGGTTAAGCTCTCACATTTTCATCCCTTCTGAAATAGCTGGCTTATAACCAATATCAAAATTTTGTAAGGCAGTGATACCACTCACTCATAATGGGATAAAGAGCATGGGGAAAACAAACAAAAATGCACTTACCTTAATGAAAAAGAAAATAAAGCCTTGATATTTTCTTAATGGTAATAGGAATAGAAATGATAATGGTGACAAAAAAAAGGTTATCACTTCTTAAGCACTTATTATCAGCTAGGTGGGATATTTTGTGCTTTACAAATCTTAATTCATTTAAGCAAGCCGAGAACTATTTAAGACAGGAAAAGTCTTATTTTATTAACAAGGAAAGCAAAAGTAATGAATATAAATTTTAGGCAACTACCCAAAAGCCACAGAGTTGGGAAACAGTGAAGCTTGGGCCCCAGCCCACATGCTCTAATGCTACGCTACATGCATATGCTTATGCATGCCACTCAGTGCTTTTAAAAAGTTCAAATAATAGCATATTTAAACAGATTCCTAAACTGATTTATATTAACTAAATCCTATAGTAGAAATCACTCTATAGACTGCCAGTCATCTTCATCAGCAAAGTTGGATCATATTACCTGTTGCAATGGCATTTCCCGAAGGTGGCAAAGCCAATATATCCCACTGCACAAGCTCTTTTAATATGCAATGTAGACTCTTTCATCTTGGAGAGTGGTCTATATAACCCTTCCTTGAATAAGGCCAGGTCTGTAACTAGGGCATCAGTGACCCAATGTGACTTCTCAGTCTAACTGTTAAAAGATTATTTAGCTTCTACCAGGTTCTCATGAGATATTCACACTTGGAACTCAGTCATGATGTTTAGAGCCACATGGAAAGGTGGTCTGACCATAGCCCTGGCTGAGGGGATATTTACTTTCTAGCATCAACTGTCAGACAAATGAACGAACAAACCTTTAGGTGACTTCACTCTCTAGCAGTTGAGCTGCTCCCAGTGATATCTTGTGGAGATGAGACAGGCTGTTCAGATGTCAAGTCTGTGAACAAAATAAATGTTGTCATCATTTTATGCCACTAAATTTTGGGCCAGTATGTGACACAGCATTATATATTCATAACACCTGTCTAATTGCACATAAGATAACACATGCAGAAAGATATTTTAAAGAGCTAAAAAATTATATCATTATCATTGCTTTTGTTTTTATTATTATAATTGCCCTGTAGAGTCACTTCAGATGATTAAACTTGTTTCAATATGCTCTGCTCTTACTACAAAAACATAGTCCATGGACCAGCAGCCTCAGCGTCACCTGGGAGATGGTTAGAAGTGCAGAATCAGAGGTCCCACCCTACACCTATAAAATCCAAATCTGCATTTAACAAGACCCTTAGGGGATTCCTATGCCTATTACAGTTTGAAAAGCACCGAATAGACTGCCCGAGCAGGGCCATGACTACGGGGCATGTCCTTAGTCAATCAAGCAAGTGTGCTGGTTGGCCGAAGGGAGTCACTACTCCTGTGGACAGACACTAGCTCCTTGTTTTCTATAGATACGTATGTTAAACCAGTAAAAGAAGAAAAAAAACTCTATGCATTTCCATGGGGAAAATTCATGAAAAATAAACTTCAAAAGTTCTGTCTCTCTTTCAAGATGAGCGGAACACTGGCAGAGGCGACCCAGCGTGATCTGACAGATGGTATGTGTCAGATGGATGAGTGGAAAAGAAGAAAAAGGGTCTTTCAAAGTACCTGATTGTAGTTTTAGCTAAAAGCTACCTTTATGCCAATTTTCCAGACTCTAGTAGTTTTCAAATGTTTTGAATCAAGTGTTCACTATGCCAGTGTTTTGCAGGTAATTGGCTGGCTAGATTGCCAATTACCTGCATAAGTAAAAGTGAACATCCTTGTCTGTACCTTCATTTAATTAAAATTGTTAGTTTGAGAAGCAAATATAAGCCATTATTAATATAGTGCTGTGAGATCAGAGACTCTTCAACTTTAATTTAACCTGGTGTTTCAACTCTAAAATTTCCAATCAGATCTTAATTTCTAACTGTATTTGGCCCTTACTCTTAATCGATATATTAGTTTATATAGTTTTACTTGAAAAAAAGTGAATGTATAAGGTTTATATCATTGTTTAGACAATGTAAGCATTATTTAAACCAGTGGAAAAATAACTAGGACTTCAAAAAGGGCAAATAGTTTTGAAAGTAGGAAAAAAGAAAAGCCAAGACTATGTTTTCTTTAAACTGGGTTTTAAAACATGACATCCTCTGTAATCAGCACCATCATGGAATTGCCAAACAAAGTGGGATTCGGCCACCTGCCACCATATACAAACATAACTCAATAACAGGTGGGGAAGAAAAAAGGTTTTATTAACAGAGCACCCAATTTGGGGGAGTGAGGACTTCTGGTTCCAAGCCAATCTCTTCCACAAAATACAGAAATCCTCTTGTTTCCAAACAGAATGAAATCCAAATCCATGCTCAGAGACCCCATTCCATTCTGATCTGTCCTTCTGGAGTCTGAGGCTGTTATGCAAATAGTCTCTGTCGCTCCAGCTCCAGGTTCTCATTCTCATTCTCATTCTCATTCTCCCTCTCTCCCTCCCTCCCTCCCTCCCTCTCTCCCTCTCTCTCTGGAGTGTGCACTTGTGGGGCTGGCAACTCCATTGCCCCATCATAACTTTATCCCTCTCCTGGGCCTGGGGTGTGCTGCCACATCACTGCAGCCAGTCATGTGAGGGGCTCCATCTGTGAGACTCTGGTACCCAAGGCTGCTCACACCCTTGGAACCTGCACATCTGTGCACTGCTCTCAGAGCAAGAGAATGGGAGTGGTCCAGGATGCATGCCCTGTGGCACAAGGTCACAGCATCTGCCGAGGCATGCATCCTGTGCAAACCTGCTCCCCACCATGCAAACAGGACAAGGCAAGAGCTATGAGCTGGACTGGGCATCTGCTGGGTCCAGAGAACACTCTGGCAGGATAAGGGGAATGCAAATAAAAGGGTGAGTCTCTCCATTTAATTTTTTTGCCCCCAAAACCTATGCACTGTGGGAATGTCCACTTGTCAGCCATTTGAGGCTAACGTTCACCATGTACATCAGCCCACACAGTATCCCTGCCCCTCCTTCTGTGGCCATGTTCCAGGAGTGAGAAGGAAGGTTTCCAGCCAAGTGCAGGGGCACAGCGTCTCTCTCCAGGGTGGGGTGTTGTAGTGCTCACCTTCATGATACACGTGTGTTGTGACCTCCCAGCTCACACATGCTCTGTGTAAGCTGTGTTATGAGCTGCATTAGTTATTTACCCTTTCCCAGGGGTAAGGAAACCTGTCATGAGGTCTTGGTTACAATTTCTAGCTATTGATTTCAGCGCTTCCTGACTCCTCTTGGGTGTCCTTCCCCTCTTCCCAGTGATCTGGCCAGACCTGTGTGTTATAATGGTAATAAACTTCATAATTATAAGGTATTTTTCAGCTTTCTGTTTGGCCCTTGCAGCAGCCCGGTGAGGTTAGCGGACATCTATTTTGTTTTACAGATGAGGGAGGTGGAACAGAGGAGATCGATATGGGTAACATCACCAGTTATTTGTTTTGTGGTTGAGGAAAAACTAACATTCATATTTGCTAACTCCTTGTGGGAATACTCCTGTATGAAAAATAGAAGAGTTGCCTTAAATTTAAGTAAGAATTATAGCTAAAGCCATATGCAGACTATAACCACAGCCTCTAGCACAGTGCTGTCCTGTTTCAGCAGGACTTTCTGAGACAATGAGAATGCTCTCTATCTGTACTCTATCGGTAACCACTGTCTACATGTGGCTATTGAGAACACTTGGCCTGTGCTTATTGTCACTAAGAAATTGAATTTGGGGGCATATTCAATTTTAATTAAGTTTTTAACATTTAAATTTAACTTTGATTAGAGCAGAAGCATGAAATGCTGAGAGCCAGGCTTTGGAAAACCATCCTCCAACAATGGTTTCTAGGCATGTTCCAAACAAAGCACCCTGTGACTCCGACCTACAGAGACCCTGAGATAAAAAAGAAAATACATTAGTAGAGTGGCCAGAGGCCAATGAGATGGGAGGCTGAGGAGCCCGTTTAGAGTCCTGAACTCTGCTCTCTTGTTTGAAAAACAAGAAAATTGGAGTTGGTAAGTTTAAAGGCATTTTCCAGTTATAAAATTGTGTGATTTTTAGCAAGATCCCAATAGGTTTCTCCGTATCCCCCTTCTGTCCCCTACTTTCTCTCCTTTTAACATCATCTTGAGATTTCTTTTAACTTAGAAAATTCAAAAACACATTTCCAATTTGCAATTTCATGTTTCCCTTTCATAAGCCAATTAAGAGTAACTTGCTCGTGGTTACCACTTTCCATTTTCCAGCGGTTAGGTAGCATATTCATGCTGCTTCTGCGATGCGATACGGTGAAAGCAACTAATTCAGAGCATGACCTTGCTCTTCCTATTCTCTTGTCGTTTAAGAATCATTAATCAGGGTTATTTAGATTTGGTACTTATACTTGCTTTGCCTGAGGATGTTCCAATCTTTTCTTTACAATGGTCTCTTCCACGGCTATGCTAAGAAATGTGCTCTATGCCCTAGGCAGCTCTTTTTTCCCTCTGACTTTACATTAAATGCAAAAAGCAAATAGTGGTGTAAAATCCCCCATTTCCTGATAACTTCTCTTTAATTCTCCACTCTTCAATTTTACTAAGGCTACTTTTATTTCTCATATATGCTCCAAATACATTTGCAATGTTTTTTTTTTCCTTAGTAAAAATGTCGTCTGAATGACATATTCCTTTTCCTATCCTTAATTATCATTTTAATTTGTTGATATTCACTCTCAATCCATCTCTTTTCCTATCAGCCTTCTGAGATTACAAACAAAAGTTATTTATCAGTTTTAATCAGATCATTTTAGTTTCCTATGTATTTCTGCTAACATTCAGATTAAACCCAATTTAAGAAAAGTTGCATTTCTTTGTTGAAGAAATGTGCTTGGGGATTTGAAATAATTTTGAAATGTTTTACTCTTGGAAAACAGGTTTCCTACAAGGTATCAAATCCTATAAATATATCTAGGGCATTTATTTTCTGAAAGTCAAAATCAATCTGTTTCTTTTGATCCTTGTTTTTTTTTAAATATGGAATATTTTTAAAAATTTTATTTATTTATTTTTAGAGAGGGGGGAAAGAGGGAAAAAGAGAGGGAAAGAAACATCAATGTGTAAAGGGAATATCGATCAGTTGCCTCTTGCACGCCCCCAACTGGGGACCTAGCCCACAACCCAGGCATATGCCCTGACTGGGAATTGAACCAGCAGCTTTTCCCTCTACAGGGTAGCACTCAATCTACTAAGCCACACCAGCCAGGGCTGATTCTTGATTTTTTTAGAATCATAGCCCATAAAAGCAGGAATCCAAGCTTCTACTTTCACCCTCCTGATGGTTAAGGGACAGAATAAAGGACACCTAAATCAAATCCATGGAGTTTCAAAAGATTCAAATCAGCCTTAATACATCTGCATTCTGGAGAACACTGAGGAGAAATAAGGTACATTTCATAGGTTTCCAGATCAAATCAGATCTAGAAAAGATCTTCAGGAAAAATTCAAACTGACTCAGATACTCAAGAATCTTAAACCCAGCCTATAGCTGACTGAGGAAAACACTGTCTCTAAGAACCCAAACTGGTCTGGAGAGAGCTGGACAGTGGAAATAGAGGGATTGAACCTTCAGCTCTCTCACTCTGAGGCGGATACCCGGCCAGCGGTATCCATTTCGTCTGTGGATACTCATCAAAACATGAGAAAAAACACACATGGACAATCAAGTCCTGTGGGGAAATAGGTATCAAACAGCCACTCCCTCTAGTGGGGTGCGCCTCGGCCACCCTCCCTAGGGGAGGGCGCCCTGCTCTCTCGCCCGAGCAGGCTTTTGTTGGGTTTGTTTACACAGGAATTCAGGTAAAGCTCATTACTCATTGCCAGGAAGTAAGGATCAAACAATAGATAACAAAGAACTCTGAGGGCCTATTTTGAGTCAGGGTCAGAGAACTGTAAAACTTTAAGGAACAAACTTACTTCTTCCTTGGACACTTATCATTTAATTGAGAGCATTCTAAACAAAGCAGGTTTCACAGGATTTTACATATTCTTTCTTAGGCCTGATTACCAGGGGAACCCGCCCTTTTCCAGCACAAGGCTGCACCACCCTCTGTCATTGTTTCAGGCTTAGGTGGAGTGAGGGAAGTAAGGCCGCCAAGAGATTAGGAGATTTTCTTGTAGACCATGAGGACTCAGGCTATGTCGAAGCTGAGGAGCGACGGTCCATCACCCCCTTTTGCCGAAGCCCCCAAAGTCCTCCTTGGGGGCCTCCCACGTGATTGTGCCTGTCTTAGGTCGTTCCCCCCTTGGGGAATCTTACCTGTCATTGGCTAACTGACCAAGCATTGGGAGCCAGTTATGGATGAAGTAAAAGGAGCAGAAGCAGTGCTCCTGCCAGGGAGATAAGCTTTTGTCTCCTTGCTGGCTTACAGTCCAAGGTCATTCCCTCAGCCTTAGCCTTGGTAGGGGTTACAGCTTCTGATATCAGGCAGGGTGGTTCCCAACATCACTATACATCACTGTAGCTTCCCACTCTCTTTATCAGTTCATTCCAAATTGCTGAGAAGCTCAGAATTCCTATGGATACTACTTCAGATTTTAATAATCAAAAACTATGTTGCTATGGTCTTTGATCTCACCCACATAAGAATTCTAGCTCTGTCAGGAATTTTCTCCATTCTTTCTTATCAAGTTCTCTCTTGTACTTCCTGAATAATTAAGAAATCCATGCGACCTTGTTTGCTTTTAGAGTTCATCATCAGAAATATTTTCTCTTTAACTGTCTATTACAGCATCGGAATATGAAAACCTGCCACTCATGAGATCAGCTATTTTCATTGTTTTCCCTCTGAACCAGCTCTACTTTTTAAGCCAAAATATTCATATCCCTTGCATTCTGCATTTTCGATATTATATTTCTCAAATTGAATCACCTGCATCTTTTCTATCCTCCAGGCACAGCTTGAGCTGGCAGCTGGTTTTCCCCAGCACATTTGACTTAAGGTAAATGGCCACCCCCACCTCACTGAAAGAGGGATTCTGGAACTACACCCACATGTGACTACTCCTCTCAGACTTCCCTGGAACCATTCCTCTCAGGTCTCATTAAACTGTTTTCATCATTCATCACCCAGAGGCCAGGCTTTCTCAGTCATCCAGCATGCCCAAGCTCTCTTCATATCCTGCTTCTGGGGGTTCCTGATTGGAGCCAATCCCCGGTGCTACCCCTCCTGACTCCCAAACACTTTATTTGGATTTCTAGAACCCCTGTTCTCATTATTGCATTTTAGTACAGTTTCAAGATTTTTTCCTGAATTTATTACCTATCATCAACCTCCAACAGAAAATTTGCCTGACCCAAGAAAATATTTCCTTTTGGACTAGGTAAATGTTAATTTTCCTTCCAAGAGGTTGACAAGTTTTATTTCTTTCTCCCTGCTTGATATTTATTATTTTTCCTATCTCTTGCCACATCTTCTGTGAGACATGATGCTTATAGACACAGGCTTCCAACTGCTAGAGTTCAAGTCCCAGCCCTACCCTTTACTAGCATTGCACCTTTAAAAACAGTTTTATTTCATTCTGCCTCAGCTTCCTTATTTTAAAAACAAGGTGAAAATATACCTTACTCAATAGAATGCTTAAGTCTTATAATATAAAGATGAAATAAGTTAACATGCAGAGTACTTAGAAGAGTTAATGATATCGAGTAGATCAGATCTACTTTCATTTTTGAATTAAGGGTTCTGAGAAGGCCTAAAATTAAATAAAAACATAGCTTTCTTTTATTCACCCCTGCACATGTATTTGACCTTGGCACACCTCCTCTGCAGGAGAGCCAGGTTGTGAAATTTTATGATATTCATATTATAGTGGTGGGGAAAAAACATAATGAGTTTACGGCAAGCCCCAGTGGGAGAATCACAGCACAGACTCTGTGCCATCTACAGGATTATCCCACTGTAGAGAAGGACATGCCTGGCCCTGGTCACCAAGAGATCGTGCGGCCACACCTTTCCATCATAAATCAGGTACTGTCCTGTCTGAACCACCAATTCATAAGGCTAGTCAGGGACAGGAAAAGTCCATTATAGGATGAAAACGGTACATTTGGGACTGAACACGAAGAAGAAGTTAATAAACAGGCTACATAAGTAGCTCAGATCCCCATGTATCTGCTCCTGTTGCAATAGCACCTTTTCCTCAGATTACAAAGAATGTGAGTGGGAACAACTCCGGGCTCTGCAGATTTGGGTGGCCCTGTTTCCGGAGGGGGTACACTCCCCTGCCACAGCACCAACAAGAGTCCCACAGACTGGAGAGAACAATTACAATTCAAATCTAACAAAAACTTGCATTCAGAATATATGAAGAACTCTTACAACTTAATAATAAAAAAAATGAATGAAAGTCAATGAGAAAATTCATCTAGTTTATGCAAAAAATAGACTGGTAAGTTAAATGGAGATGGGATGAGCACCACCACACCTGCATCTGCAGAGCTGTATGAGTGGCACTCAGTGTTGCCGTCCCCCTAGGATAACAATTTTTTTTTATTTTATTCTCTTGGCTAGGGAAAAAAAAGACAGGAGGGAAGAGGCTTCCACTTGGACTTTGCTACCACAATAACTTTCGTTCCACAGACCAGGAAACTTTGGGAATTGTGCCAACTGCTAAGTAGGTCCATTCTATTATACATTCAGAGAGTGAAGAAATAGCATCTGCCAGTGTTATGAATTGGTCAAATTAACACTTATTAAGTGGTGCACAGGGTGGGGGCATGGTGAACCACAGCTCAACAACAGACCCGAAGGGAAACTGAAATAGAGAAGTTGGGTATTCATAAGTCCTGGAGGAGGTACACGGCATGGTTCTGTTACATAGGATGGATAGTAAACCACGGCAGGGACGAGGAGAGAGACACATCTCACCCACTAACTCAGCAGTCCTGAGCCTGGTCCAGTAATATTGCCAGGTGTTCCAACATCACAAGAAGCACCATGCTAACACGGGAGGAGGGAAGCCCTGGAAAGTCTATGTATTATCTCCACTATTTGGGAAAGAAAGCTTGAGATGGTGCTTTCACTGCGAGGCCTGAAAGGCAGGAGAGGGTCCACAGTGCCCAAGGGAAGAGGCCCATAAAACAACTTTGGTCAATTGCCTACCTCTCGTCACTATCTGTTTTACAGAGAGTCCCTAATGCTTACAGAAAGAGCCCATACATAACTTTGGGTAACTACCCCAACTTTAATTAACTGCCTCCTGTCACATACTTGTTTTACAACAAGATGTACAAATGGAGTCTGGAGCAAGATAAGGATTTGGGCTAACAGACCCCCACATATACCTAAGTTTGGGTAGTCACATCCACCTGAAAAAGCTGGTACCGCCTCTACCTGTCAATCAGTGTGTAATTCCTTCACATCATCCTGCTAACTATGTAAGTCCTCAGGACCAAGGACTCTCTTGGCTCCCTGGCCACCTAGCCTCAGGCCATCCCAGCCTTTGACCACACTTGCTTTCACTACCCCTACCCTGCTTTGCCTACGCCTTTCACCCCTCCCACTCCTTTGCCAGGCTGTTCTCTTCCATGAGAATGGATCATCAATAAACCCTGCTTGCATGCTAATAGATTTATCGATCTGTAATTTTTCTACTGCCTTGACGAAGAACCAAGTTTCTGGGAGTTTCTCCCATAACAATTCCAGAGGCCCTACAGGGAGGTCAAGGTGGAGCATAAGCAGAGAGTAAGACACCTGGGTCACCTGCCTTCATCAGAGTCCATGTGTAGGTAGAGTGCTTTATGGTTCTTGGACTAAGGCTGACTTAGTCAATTCAAACCAAAAGAGTGGGCTTTTGGTAATCCCCATAGGGGTCTTTTACCTAAGGGGTGTGTAAGGGAAATGCATTGAAAGGCAAGGGGGACTGCTGATCACAAAGAATGCTGGGGAAGGCATAAGGAAATTATATTTACTTGTGGCTCTGCAAGCTGCTATCTAGGGTACGCACTTGCTTGAGGGCTGGTACCAGTTCAAGGTCACTGCAGGCCCCTTGGCCAAACAAAAGGGATGCTGAGAACGATTCCGTGGAGCAGCTTAGCTAAATTCTCAGCAACCAGGGCTCCATTTATTACTTACACCCTGCATTCCCTTATTCTATCAAGGGGGTCATGATGACACTTTAGGTTTCCAAGTAGCAATATCAACATGGACCCTGTGTTCAAGTCTTTAAAATGTTTGGGAATTACCCTTTCCTCAGTACCTATTTACTCTAGTGAATCCCAGTTCTTCAGGGAAGATCTGGAGGAAGTCAGTGCTGTTTACACTAGCTGTGACATGGCTGTGCGCCGCTTCCTGAGGACCTCAGCCCTTCCATCAGCATGTTCTGTGTCCTAATCCTGGAGCATGTCCATTGGAGAAGGGCTTGTGACTTTTACTGGGCAACTTTCCTCAACTTCTGAATCATCCCTTCCTGATTTATTCTGATGGTACTAATTAAATGGTAACCTTTTTGGCTACTTTTCTATTTTGTCCCTAGAGTTCTATGTCCTATTAACCATCCCCATAACTCTCTGTGGGTCAGGTCTCTTCCATGGCATTCATTAGTATAGTATGTCCACCTAGCTTCTGAAGGTTAAGCATTGTATTCTTGCCTCTGTTGTTGTCAGATACTATCACCATTGCCCCCATTGCTATTAGTGGACTGGTTTTCATAGCTAAGGCTATCTCTGAAGGTAGTGACAGCTACAGGCTGTCTGTGGTCAGCATTCCCAGCAGCTGGGCCAAAAAAGCCCTTCATAGAAAGGCTTTCTGGGACACTGCAGTGTCCACTGTGTGGAGAGAATTCTACTAAAACGATCTCCATTCTTTCTCTGGCACCATGCCCTTCTATATAAGAGTTTACAACACATTGTATGGAAGTAGGCACTTCCATACAAGTTTTGTAAAACAGGGAAACTACCTGGGGGAAGAATGCTACGTTGGTTTGTCAGCCTGGCTCTCCTGGAGCACTGAGCAGCCATGGAAGGAGCCTGACTATCCTCCGGAGAGGTCCTGTGGAGACTCTGAAAATATGTGTAAGAAGGAGAATGGCCCAGCTGAGCTTGGCCTTTCAGCCATCACTGCTGAAGTAGCACACAAATAAGTGAAGCATCTTGGTCCTTCCATACCAACCCAGCTGTAAACTGAATACCATCAAGGGATCCTGGGAAGTGACATGTGGACCAGAACAATCAGCCATCTGAGGATTACTCAAATTCCAGACCCACAAATTCATGAGATGTAAGAAAATGATTATTGTTATAAGCCACTCTATTTTGAATGTAGTTTGTTATACAGCAACAGATACCCAGGGTATGTTTCATTTGTGTGTTAGCCATGAAACTTACAGAGGTGCTCTGTATTATAGATAATTGCTAAATATTTATGTATTTCAGATAGAATTTATTGTGGCAATAAATCGTGTGCTAGGGATAGCACTTTGCATATATTGTCTCATTCAATCCTGACCACGAGTTTCAAAACAGTACCAGTTAATTATCAATTGTATCTCAGCAATAAACGTATTTTCTATCTTCTAGTCTGTTCTGTGATGCTGGGACCCAGCCACATTTTCAGAGTCATTTTCAAGTTAAAGTCTGGTTAGGTTCTGCCATTAGGAGGCACTAGAGGAAGACTGCAAGGCAGGAGGAGGAAAGGATGTCCTTTCAGTTTTGCTACCCTTGTCAGCATCATTTCAGCAATAGCAGCTGTTCGCAGTCCTGAGTGCCTGAATTGCAGCACTCTCAGAATCAGCCTCAGTGTGCTCCCTCAGAAGTGCCAGAGAGAGCAGTCATCCCGTGCCGTCTTCTCAGTGTTCTGAGCACCAGCCCTGCAGGGACACTCCTCCGAGCTCCGGAGGTGTCTTTCTCAAATTTGCTCCAGGCTACTCAGTAACAAAATAAATGATGCCTTACAAAGTTGAAATATCATTTTTTTCTCTTCCCAATGTGATGTCCTACTCTCCAAAGGAACTTCTTTGATAATTCTTACTGATACCCTTTATTTGATAGCTACCTTTTAAGTTTATTTTTAAAAAACATTCTCAGAAATTATTTGCTTATATATTATCCCATGAAAAATACATAGTATAGTATTTTATGTTTTTAATATACTTAAATAGCTCCTGTATCCATAATTTTCCTCAACATCATTTAAAAACAATCATTGTAAGTATATACATATTTAAATCATTTCTTTTTATCTGATATACAGAATTCCATTATATGAATATACTGCTACATATTCAATCTATTATTGATACTTTTGGGGTAGCTTTCATTAAAAAATTCCTTTAATACTGTCATTGAAGAAAAACAATTCATTTGTTTGGGACCAATGTGGATTTTAATTGAAATATATATATTGCTCATTTCTTTTGCCATTCAACCACTTCTTAGATATGTTAAGAAATTGTCATAACCTAAAGCTTCTAGAATGTTGTCTTTTTCTAACTCTCACCCAAGGATATGTTTGTTTATTGATTTTTAGAGGGCGAGGAAGGGAGAGAGAGAGAGAGAGAGAGAGAGAGAGAGAGAGAGAGAGAGAAAGAAACATGGACCAGTTGCTTCCCATATGCACGCTGACCAGAGATCAAACCTGTAACCTAGGTGTGTGCCCTGACTGGGGATCGAACCTACAGCCTTTTGGTGCACAGCATGATGCTCCAACCAACTAGGCCACCCCACCAGGACTAGATGCTAAGTCTTCATAAAGCAAAACATGTTCCTCAAAAGAAGATCCATCTATATAATGATTTGAGATCTTTGTGGCATCTCTAAACTCCTTGGCTCAGTTATAGCAAGGTAAGTGTTCAACAAAAATTAAAAACCTTATCCCTGAAATAGATATGATCACCTCATTGTTATATACTATCTTCTCTATGTTTTCCTAACACTTGACCTACTCCCCTAAAAAACACCTGTAGAATATACCCTTACTTCTATCGGCTGCAGCACGTCTCCTGATACCCAAGACCTCTTCTCTTTCTAGAGGGACTAATTAAAAAATGGCTGTGTTTGATTAAAAGCTAAACAGCTTTTAGCTTTAACTAATTTCTAGAAATTGGAGGTAGTAAATGAAAAAAAAGTCATAGCAAATATATTTCCTTATCCCAGTTTTCCCAGGACAATCCTGATTTCTATGAGCTTAGACTTTACATGTGTGACAAGAGAAAAATAACCTAAATTTGGATAAAGTATGATAATCATTGATTTACCACAAACTGTTTAGTTCCAGCATGGCTGGATATGTGCCTTTTGTCCTCTGTGGCATAGTGAACATCAACCTAACAGTTCGCCACGGCACATTTCCCGTAGCACTCAAACAAGGCTTTACAATTCCTTAGTATAGCAAAGCAATCATTAAATTAATCATTCAAGCCAGGACATTTTGAAAATGAAAGGAAGTGCTGCTAATAATTGCACTACAAAAACACAAATGAAACGTGTATATCAAATAAATGTAGATAGCTTTAAAACATTGAACAAAAACCTGTCTATGACTGAACAAGTTTATGTTGTGTGTCAATAATTTAATAGTTAATCCTCCTCACAACACCAGTACAATGTACTGTTAACATAATTTCCATTTCACAGATGAAAACATTGAAGACTGGAGATGTTAAATAACTTGCCTAAAATCATGCAGCTCGTAAGTAGTAGGTCTGTGATATGAATCCAATACTTTTCATTCCAGAGCTTGCTTTTCAGCTGCTCCATCCTATTGTCACTTAAGATCTGCACCGTATCTCATCACTGGTCACATTGCCTGCCACCGACAGGATAATTTCAGTGATTTTACATGGAAATTACTCAACAGCCCTTTTTCCTTCTAGTTTAAAATGGTGTCACTCACTATGCTGCTTGGTAAGAATTCCTGAAACTTCTTGAGTAAAGCAAAAACAACAGCAACAAATGGAAAGAAGAGAAAAATGTGTCATCTCCAAAATGGCCCAATCTAAAAGTATGTATTCATTTACATATAATCCTCATTACTCATGGATTATTCCATATTTGCAGTTCACCTATTTGCTAAAATGCACTTGTTACTCTAAAATCATTACTTAGGGCACATTTGGGGTTGTTTGTGGACGTGCACAGAGTCATGAAAAATTGGCTGCCTGGTGCAGATGCTCCCAGCTGAGGTCTAGTAAGGCAATGCTCTGGCTTCTTGCCTCAGCTCTTACCCTGTAAACAAGTGTCCTTTCCATGGTTTGTTCAGTGCCATACTTTTCACATTTTGTGGTCTTTGTTGGTGATTTTGCTGTTTAACATGGCCTCCCAGCATAGTGCTGAAGTCCTATCTAGTGTTCCTAAGCACAAGGAAGCTATGACATGCCTTCTGGAGACAATACGTGTGTTAGATAAGCTCCATTCAGTCATGAGTTACAGTGCTGTTGGCCATGAATTCAATGTTAATGAATCAACAACATATATTAAATATGCATCTTCAAGGGGGAACACACATAAAACAAGGTTGTATATTCTCAGTTGATGTAAATATTGTGACCGGAGACTCCAAGGAGCTTAACCCTGTATTTCCCTTAGGAGCAATGCTTCACTGTTCACTAATAGCTACAGTGAATAATGAGGATCAACTGTATTTACCCATCTATTCCTTCCTCAGGTGGTTTTATAAAGGAAGAAATCCAATCTTTTTTTTTTTTGTTTATATTATGTAATGAGGAGTCTCCCTCCATTTTGGATGTTTGACTGCTGCCACCTTTCAAACCTTGCCCCTCCACCACCCCTGGCACTCCATACCTGGAAAACTACTCAGAAAGCCTGGGTTCTCTTTGTGGCACCAGAGGGAGAGTCAAACCATGCAAGCCCCTGCCCACCATGGGAATCTCTTAACTAGCCGTAATAAAATCCCAGGCTGGTCTCTTTTCTTTGCTCTCTGAAGCCATACTGAACTTTTTAGCAAGGCCTGTCCTGCTCTCCCATCATCCCTCTCAAAGATGTTAGTAATAAACCTTTTTATACCTTATTGGTAAGTGTGCAGTATCACTAGTCCCAACACTGAAACCAAATTTGGGGTGGAGTGTCCATGTGCCTCTGTAGGTAACCATATATATTCATTTTGTCTTTTTAATGATTTTATGTAATATATCAGTTTATAGAGCAGAGTGATCCTAATTTTGATGGACAGAGTACATAAAAGATACATTTCAGACAAATAGAATGGTGTTTGGTAAGGCAAGGCTCTGAGTCAAAGATAGTAATACCATGGTAATTAGCAAGTAGAGTTGTATTTAACCAGTGTGAGAGCAAATCACTCTCCATATATACAGCATTAAACTAATGACTTGCATTTTACTTCGTTCTTTATTCACTGCTCTACATCTTTCAGTCCCTGATTTCTTTTTTTTTCCTGTCATGAAGGTGGAATTCACAGCCATCTTACAAGTTCCCTAGAATAACAAGAATTTATCCGAATGGAAACTTGGCAAGTAGCCAGAGAGCTCCCCTCAAACCATGCAGCATCCAAGTCTGCAGGGGTTAGAAACTAAACTCTTCATCTAAACACATGTAAGTCTTTGTAGTATTCTTCAAAGTAACACACTGCTCCCTCGCCCTAGGCATGGATTTTACCAGGCCTAAAAACACACGCATAAACAGAGCTATCAGCCACCCTGAAACACTTTCCGTTTTATAGGTCAATTCCTTTGGTCTCTCCAGACCGTGAAGACAAGTCTAACACTTAGAACTCACTCCAAGTTACAAAACCTACCCACCATAAGAACAGAGCAGGTGCCAGGATCCAAGACGTGTGTGAACTCTTCAAAATCACCCAGAAGAATTTCTAAACAGTTTCTATTTTCATCAAAAAAGCTGGCACATACTACTGCCAGCTTTTGGAGAGGACAATTAAGAGTTTGCTAGATGAGGGGGGAAAATCTCCGCCTCTACAGATGCATAATTTAAAGCACTGGAATCAAGAGCATCATTTCCCAATTTTTTAGAAAGAAGGATTGCTCAAACTGGATGATACTGCTCACAAAAGTAGCAGGAGTGGCCTGTGCTCTCTTCTGCTGCTGCATGACTTGCTTCCTGGCTAATAACATTATATTACTTTGAGCATTTACTTTGCATGTATACTAACTGCTTTCCAAACCATGATCAAGATGCAAATCAAAAACACTTATCCACTGAACTTGGACTTAGGAAGCCTGGTGTGTTTCTCCTTTCCCTATCTGTCACATTAGATGAATAACTTAAAGGCATGTTCCTCCCTGGGGGCAGAGACAATGTAGAGACTGGTTTTCCTTTAAAGGCGCTTTGAAGAAGATACAGGTCTGAGGCTGGGGAAGAGGTATGAGATACAGTGGTCTTTTTCTTTTTCCATAGATTATAAAAAGTAAAAAATTATGCAAAGTTCCAGATATTTTCACAACTGTAGTGTCATTTATAGTAGCTACAATGCTTACATTTCTTTTAGTAGCTGAAAGTATTATAGGTCAGAGAGACTGTGGCAATATCAAATGTTGCCTTCCCAAAGCCACCCCCTTCCTTTATCTATATTAATGGCACCCCAACTATTCAGGAACTGTGTGCTCAATAATCATAATGATATCATTTATGTTGGTAGTGATTGGGGCAAAAGGGTATAATTTAGACAGGAGACACTGGGTGAAGTCTTCTGGGGCCCGTTTACTCCTAAAAGGGGTCTGAGGAAGAGATGGCCAGTCTCCCAGCATTTCATGTTGCTGTGTATGGGTGAAAACCTTGGAACCGTGTGTGCATTTCATGACCAGAAGGGATAACCTGAAAACTAAAAGCAACTCTGGGAGGAGGATGGAAAAGTAGAAAAATCAGGAGATTCTGGACTCTTGATTGTGCTCTTGGATCCTTTTCATCCTCTCTTTTCTTTGAATGTATTGTATTATACTGGTTAATAAATCATTTTAATTCAAGACATTTTTAGTAAGAGCTTCTAATAATTTTAGGGTAGACCATTCTGAATAGTACATAGGTTAAGTAACATACCCACATCATATGTAACTTAGTGAACTCAACGATTCAAAGCCAGATTTTTCTGACTGCAGACCTTTTGTCTATTTTTCCCCTTTATTTTTATTGTTGACACTAACATAGAGGTCTGCATTCCTCCCTCCTTTGCCCGCCTCTACCTAAACCCTAACCTTTTACCTATTCTAATAGTATAGTTACTTTTCATCCCAAGTTAGTGTGAGATAGCTGGCTAATGAAAAGGCAAAACATTGATCTTGACCTCTTTACCAATGTGAAAGCAGAATTCTGTAATTTTTAAAAAAGCTAGATGTATCTGTTTGTGTGATTACTATATGACATATATTTACTTTGCTTAATATTCATTATGTATGATATTACTAAACTTATAATGATTAATTATTAGGGGTTTCAATTTATCTTCCAATTTCAAATTCTAGATCCTCAATGCTTCTTTATAACTGTCTCTAGTTCTCAATTACAACTTATCTTAAATTCTCTCCACCTTAAGTACAAACTTAACATCAGCATCACCATCGTCATTATTTCCCCAAATCTCTTCTCTTCCCTTTATGGGTAAGTCAAGTGAAGAATAAAAAGTCTTTTGGAAAAATATCTTTGGCATTTCACTTCCTCCACATGTGATCCAATTAATACCCAATAATATCTTCTCCTTTAAATTATGTCTGGTCTCTCCCTCTTCAAAACCTTGTTAGTGTATTATCTGACCTCTAAGCAACTCTCCACGCCTGGTTGGTGAGTAGTAATATATCACCTTCTCCACACACACCTTCCTGAGCCATTCAGGGGCAGGCACCGTTCCTTAACATTCAGAGTGTGGCTCCACATGTCAGAGGATTGTCTGTGTCCCCGTTGTTTCTGTGAGCACATTTAGGCAAATGCTATTTAACATACTTCTCATTATCTCATACTTCATTGATGCTCCTTAAATACTGATGATATATGTATATCTCTCTTTGTACACACAGAGATTCTATAAATCAAACAAACTTTAATGTAAATGGTTTACAGTAGTTATACTGTATACTATGTGCCAATGACTATTGTTCTAAGAGCTTTCATTAAATATTAAACATATTAATATTTAATCCTTACAATAAGCTGCATAGGATAGATGATATTACTATTCCCATTTTTATAAAGGAAGAAGCCAGGGTTAAGTAGCTTATCTCAAATCACACAGCCAAGAATTGGTGGAGTCTGAATTTAAATGCAGGCAGGCAGGCAGGCAGGCAGGCTTCAGAGCCCATGAAGTTACTATACTTAAGGCTGCCTTCTGGGAACATTCATCAGCTACCCATAGGACTCAGGATGTACTCATGCATGGTGGTTCACAGTGCTTGCCTCACTTAGAATCTTGTTCACCTAGAAAGGAATATACATCTAAAAAGAACTGCTAATAATTACTGAGCATTGCAGAGGAGATGAACGGTTGCTATTACAATGCATATTACCTCTGCCTGATATGCGTTTGGTCTTGAGGGGTAGCTATCTAGCAGGGATGACAGTTCCTGGATCCCACTGCAATTCAGTGCAGCCACCTCACTAGTTCTGTCAATAAATTCACAGTGAGTGAGCAAAATTGATGTGTCATTTCTGGAGCAAAAATTTTAAACAAATTAGTGATCTTCTTTGTCCTTTGATGTCCCTTGTACCAGCTGGATGCAGAAGCTTTTAAGGGCCTATTAAATGGTAAAGCAAAATGATAAAAGGATCATGGTCCTTCATAGAGAAAAGTCATCAGCCACTGGGGATATTCTCATTTGACTTTTAAGCAAGCACCAAACAGTTATCTACTATGTTTGAGCCTTTATTCAATTTTAAAGTCTATTAAACCTGCTAGGTTTTCAGTAACTAATGCAAACACGCAATAGAGGTCAGGAATGGCACATGTACTTGCTCACATGATTCATGCTATATTCTGTGAGACAAGTACTTTTATCTTTGTAAGAACTAGGGTTCATTGAGATTGATTAGTTTGTCCAAGGTTCTACAACTCAGGAGCATCTGACTCTGAGAGCCATGCAAGGTTATTACAATGTGGTGTCTATGATACACACCTTGTTTTTGACCTTAAGCATTACAAGTCTTAATACTTCTTTACTGACAGTCACACTACTTTGAACAAAAAAACTTCTTAAAAGGGACCCATCCCCTCACCCTTAAAGTATTATTTATTGATTTTAGAGGGAGATAGAGAAAGGAGAGAGAAAGAAATATTGATTTGTTGATCTACTTATTCATGCATTCACTGATTGTTTCTTATATGTGCCCTGACCAGGGACTGAACCTGCAACCTTGGTTTATCAGATCAATGCTCTAACTAACTGAACTATGTGGCCTGGGTCATCCCCTCACTCTTTGGCTAACAGAACCATGTTTGGATTTGGTGCAGCCCCAGGTAATAGATGATTCACACTTGGCTTAAGCAAGTTAGGACAATGGGTTCCTCAATTCCTACTCTGCCTTGCTATGCAAGTAACAGAGTTCATCTGGAGAGGTTGTGAGGAAGTGTTTCTTCCCTTGTGAAGGGAACAGAAACAATTGATCCCCCCTTTTACTGCTTGAACATGGAGAGGATCATGGGAGCTCCCCCACTCATTTTATGTGACCATAATGGAAAGCCAACACCATAATAGAGAGGTGTGAATCAACTCCAATATTTTACCTTTCGACACATTTTTATATGAAAAAAATATCTCTATGTGAGTATGTCTTAGTGTCAGGCTTTTTGTTATTTAGAATTGAAGACAATTTTAACCAAGAAAATTATTGCTCAGAAATCATTTTTTTCAGTATAATCTTTACTAAAATACAGGGATACTTCAGAGATATTGAGGCTTCATTTCCAGATCATTACAATAAAGTGAATATAGCAATAAAGCAAGTCACATGAATTTTTGGTTTTCCAGTTCATATAAAAAGTTGTGTTTACACTACATTGTAGTTTTTTATTTTTTCTCTTTTAAAAGTATATTTTATTGATTATGCTATAACAGTTGTCCCATTTTCCCCCCTTTATTCCCCTCTGCCCTGCATTCCCCTCCCACCCACATTTCCCCCTCCCCTCCACCTTAGTTCATGGCCATGGGTTGTACATACAAGTTCATTGGCTTCTCCATTTCCTATACTGTTCTTAACCTCCCCCTGTCTATTTTGTACCTACCATTTATGCTTATAGTGTATCTTCATATAAAGAATTTGGTTTGTTAAATATATAGAGTTTAATTTGTTAAATATGTACCCATCGTCTGTGTGGTTTGTGTGTGTGTATAATGCGAGATTAGGGAAAAAGTAGGAAACACCAAGTACTTTGATATTTGATATTTGAAACATTGAATCAGAATTCAAAAGGAGCAATAGAAAACCTTTGCCTATTTATTAGCTTTGGAGAAGTTTAGCTTCCTTGCCCATTGTATGTAATGACAGTGTGTAACTCACTGTGTGAGTTTCCAGTCCCATGCACAGTGTCATGCCGGTTGAAAGCCCTCATCAAATGAGTTGTTTTTGTTATTGTTATCATCATCTAATGTGATAATGGTTCTGAAATGTCAAAATATCTTTGATAAAGACACTAGTGTGAACACTAAAATGATTTAGGAGAATAGTTATATTTTCTAATTTGCTTTGCATGAAAGCAATATGGTAACTTTAGAATTAGCCATTGGATGCATTCATTTACTTGGCTGCCTTTTAACTTCAAAAAACTGCATCTCAAATTCAATGAAAGAGAAAAAACAGTGTGCAACTTACAGCACTAAGCTAGTAATGTGAATGTTAAGCAATTTTTTTCTGCTCTCTCCCAAAATCTATTTTAAAGTACATAGCAACCATACTTCTAGAAAAAAATTCCAGTGTAAATTGGCAACTTTCAGAAGAAATTAGAGTCTGTCGAGAATATTTGTCCTTTGTATAAACTACTTTTATTCAGTGCTTTACCATGCTGGGTTAAGGTTTATGCTGACCTCTGTGGAGTGTAAGAACATTCAGATGGCCCTATTTTCTTTTAAATTACTTTTCTCTGCTTTTAAAATAATAGAATAAAATTGATTCTGTAAGTGGATAAAGCATCAGGTTGGAACTTTGTAAAATACTTTGAACTATTGGAAATAGATTCTGTAAAGTCATTTGATCTTTGGCTCTTTTATTTTAACTTCAAGAAGCATTTTAAAAGTCTTGCCTTCCAAATCAGGTAATTTTTCAACTTCAAAATTTATGTGGGGCAACTTTCCAATGCTTAGATATTAGGTTACCAAATGATATCTAGGAATAAGTTTATATCTGATTCTGATTCAAAATGGTTCACATAATTTAGTGTGCTGAGTACTTAAAAATCCAGTTTCAATTCTGGATACTGTCACTAAACTAACTCTGCACCATGTGGGAATCCATCTTCCTCTCATCATCAGAGTTTTCTCAAAAATAAAAATAAGAACAAAGGATTGAACTAGAACTCTTCCATTTCAGCTTCTTCCAATTGAAACTCTATTTTTGCAATGCCTGTTATGGTCAGGGCTCTCTTATGTAATAACAACAGATAAGATCAATTCTGATAGTCCTTAAGAATAAATAACTGTTCATCATAGGAAAATCACTAGAGATTATGAATAGAAAATTTATAGAAGAAGAAACACATGAGAAATACTTGGTCTCATTAGTAATCAGAGAATGCAAGTAAGCAACAGTAAGGTAGGTTTTAACCCACTAGATTGTGAACAACTCAAAAAACTGACAACATGAAGTATTAGTGCTGCGGCAGGGACAGACATCTCTCAGGCATTGCTGGGAGGACAGACTGGCTGCCACTTTGGAGGAAAATTTGGAAATAGTTTTCTAAAATTAAACTGCACAGAGTATACTAGGAATAGTATACTAGGAATTGCATCCAGGAATTCTATTTCACTCTTGTTATCAGAGAAAGTGTTATCAGAACCCTTTCCTGATTCATAAGGAGACACATTGCTAGATCATTTATGAAAGCATGATATGTAATAAAGACACATTTTCAGGGAGAAACCCTGACTCTTCATCATAAGAAAATCATATAAGAAACTGTAGTTTATCTACATTATGGAATATAATGTAGAAAAGAATAAGGTAGATTTACTGTGCTAATTTGTATAAATATGCAAGATCTGTATTCAACCAATATACACAATAGTATAAACAGCATGATAATGTGTGTGTGTTAGTAAATAAATGTTAATGGATCTAGGATATTAAAGACCAACTAAAGACTGTTTTTCTCTAGGGAGATAGGAAGGGACTGGTATTCATAAACAGCCTTCTCCACAAAGCCTATACTTTTTATAAGTACAGTGTAATCATATATTACTTGTGAAATTAAACATGGAAAGAAGAAGATTTAATTTTTGTATATTTACCATGAATTTTGTCTAAATTAATTTTGTAAAAAAATAATTATCCATAGATTTATGGGTATATTTCTGGACTTTCAATTCTATTCCATTGATCTAGACATCACTATCTAGATAAAAATACTATCTTGATTGCTATATCTTTGTAATTCTGGTGTACCTAGTAAACAGCTTTTCAAACTTCAGTTTTTTTTTTTTTTAAGATTTTATTTATTTATTTTCTAGAGAGGGAAGGGAGGGAGAAAGAGAGAGAGAGAGAAACAGCAATGTGCGGTTTCTGGGGGACATGGCCTGCAACCTAGGCATGTGCCCTGGCTGGGAATTGAACTTGCGATGCCTGGTTTGCAGCCCACGCTCAATCCACTGAGCTATGTCAGCCAGGGCCAAACTTCAGTTTTATTTTTATATTATACTTAACATTTTTTTGTAAAGCAGTTTGCTAAGCTTTTCCCTTAATGTAAAGAAACAGCAAAGACAAATTTCTACTTTGTAAAGCTACCCTCTCAGAAGACATAGGGAATGTGCTGGTCTATGGGACTCCTAATGGGTGTCCTGCTGATTTCTCCTGGGAATTTCAGAAGGTTCTTCAGTAATGTCAGTCGACATCAGTATCTTTTGTTAATTACTTGAGTTCCCCCTCTTTTTCTCTCTACCGCTTACTCTTTCTCTTCTCAGTACCTGGTCTCTTATGAATTTTTTTCTAAATTACTTGTACAAAAATACTTGGATTTGTCCCTTAGTAAAATATTCATCCATGGAATAATGACAACTGCAATAAGTCACAAACATAAAACACTAGAATTTACAGAGCACTTTAAAATATTATCCTACTTATTCTTATATTTTATGCAGTTACAATAGTTTACATATAATAAAATATTTTATTTTATTGTAACTATTGACACATGACAAAACTGAGAACAACTGTATAATTTGAAAGACTTCAAACAATAAATGCATGACAGAGAAAGAATTCAAAAATAAGTTTTTGATGTGAATTACAATTATTTTTTCATTGTGAACTTAATCATGTATGTGAAATATACATGAAAGTAGTTGGCAAATGGTAAACACCACAGAAATCTTAGATTGTTTTATTGCTAACTTATTATTGTTATGCAAAAGAAAATTAATCTATAATACCAAACATATTGCTGTGTAGAAAACTGCATAGGTAGGAAATCCTCCCTCAAGCAACCTCCAGGACTTAATCTACAATGAGACTTTTATTAAATAGCTGAAGGTGAGGTAAGGGAAAGCAGGAACTAAAAACCTTTAATTATAAGGGTTACATATGAATTATGATGTAGCAACTATATTAGAAATAATGGTCAGGAGGGCAATAGTGGCTTCAAATTATTTGGATAGAGACAAATAGTAGTTTGGATAGTTTCACACTATCTCAATACTGAATACGAAACACATTTAACACACAAATTCCTGAGAGAAAAAGGCACTTTATCCAATGGTGTAATAGACTACCAACAAAGCTAACATGTTTCCCTAAAGGCCTACATGTACTTCTTATTTTTACTGTGTGAAGTTTATATGAAATCAGTCACAATACTTTCTGTCAGTCCAAACCTCCCTTGAACGAGGCTGTTGCTCAAGGATGTGACCCAAGGAAAGTTGATGTATCAGCTGTTTAGTTACTTGTTGTGCTAATTAGCAATTTATTCCCTCTGTTTCTAATCCATTGTTCATAGTGTAAAGAATGTGACAGCATAGATTGACCCTGTAATATTTCTCTTTATACTTTCGATGTTAACTTTATTCTCATTAGTAAAAAAATAATCCTATATGGTAGGATTATTAGATTAAATGATGGTATCTATGGAAAGTGATCATTAATGTACTAAATACATTTTAAGTTTCATACAATTGGTTCATGTTCTTTTCCTATCTCCATGTGATATATGTCTTACCTACATGGATTCAGATAAAGTTCATTTTCCATATGAAAGTTTAAATGAAAATATAATGTTCATGAAAGTCAAATAAGAGTCTATTGTTCAAGATTAAATTAAAGCATACTGGCACAATCAATATGCTTCATCAAACCATTGATTGAATGAATTGATAAATGATATCTCCTATAATATTGCAGACTTCAGACATTTACCCTTTTCTGTTCTGGTTTACTATGGTTTAAGTGTACTGATTGTTCTTCTTTCTCTTGAGGTCAAGCAATATGACTTCTTTTGTATCCCAGGAATTGTGTGGGGGAAAGGACAAGTCCTTGGAAATGCATATTGATTGAATAAATGACATTTCATAAACCCTAAATGTTGGATTTATTACAAAACTTTAATAAGCCAGCCTATCTCTTTTCTGGACACATCTAGTACATGAGATGCTACCTTTTGCTCTGTGGAGGTTGAACTGCAGTGCAATTTTCTTTTCTAAGTTATCTTGCTGTACCTGCTCCTGAACTTCTGACATTAACTGTCACTCACTCTCAGAAGAGCTGTCTCCAGGCACGAACCAATCTTTAAGCTAAGGATAAATGTGGGCCGAGTTGCACAGAGTCAAGTGTCTCTTTACTTCCAAAAGGATTGCCTTTTCCTGGTCTCACCCTTCATGAGAAGCTCCCTTTCCCTGTAAGAACAGTATCTGAATAGCCAAGGCCCTCTAGCACTTCAGTTTTCAGTCTGCTCACCATGTGAATGTACACAGCCACAGAGGAGAAAACTAGTTCTCTTAGTTTCAACCGGAGCAGTGAAGAGCAAAGTATAATTCCAGATCTGAGCTTATCATGAGAAAGAGGGAAAAAAAGAACAGGAAATACGTTCAAGGATGACATTAAGAGAAACAAAAATTATCACGTAACTTGGGAAAATGGCAAGTAGAGTATACAAAGTTCAATTATATATGGTCTCAATAAAAGACATTTTTAAGATTTGCCTATAAAGGCCTGGAATTGATCAACTCTATGTTAAATAAGCCCCCTTTTTTTGCCAAGCAAATAAAACACAAGGACGAAATAAGTTGTTAGTCTTTTTTTCCCTGATGGTGGTAGCTTTATTTTGTCGATAATACATTAGAGTCAATATGCAATGTAGTCTTAATTTATACAAATTTATATTATTATTATATAGTTTATACATTTTATTGTAAAAAGATTAGAATGTACAGATGAAATAAGATAACAAAATAACCTTCGATGATTTCACACAGGAGATCTCCACTGTTAACATTTTGGAAATGCTTTGTTAGTCTTGAAGTGTGAATTGATAGCAGGACAGCAAAGGGAGTGAGAAATGGGCTGTGTGCCCTGGCTGAAATACGCCTGCTGGAGCCTTTCTGCACTTGCTTCCTTTTGGACATTACGTGACTGATTCACACCTCTTGATGGTGGCTAATGCTAATCAGACGCCATTGCCACTCTATTTGAATTCAGTCTGTAAAACCAGCCACAATCACCTACTGTATTATATAAACAAATCATTATGCTGCTTGTCTTTTAGACTGGGAATTTCATAATGCCCATTTTAGTGTTGAAAATCCCACAAAAATTGTACATCTAGCCTACTTGGGCTAAATTAAACCATGCTTGTCTAGCTTCTCAGAATAAGAGAAACCAGGGATTTCCATGAATATTCCATTTGAATAAAATGAAGGAATGGTGAACAGTTAGCCAGAAGCAGAGAGATTGATTACAGTCTTTCGCTGGTGAGAGCGAAATTAGATTAGTCTGCACCTGAGAAGTTGGACCCCCAGCTGGGTAAGAGGTTGAAGGAAAATCATATGAGGCAGGATGATTAATTTGTTTGTACATCTTAGTAAACTGTCTTACACTTTACCTCACACCTCTTTTTATTAAGGAGTTGCCCCTTGCTGTGGATTTCCTGTGTAAAGTAGATGTACTTTTGCTTAATTTGTAGTGGACGAAGACGGAGCATTCAATTCCCTATTAACAGATGAACTAGTGCAGAAAATTAAGACTCCATCATGCTTTCTCTGCACATGGATGATTATCAGTTTAATTCTATTCTAATACTTGTAAGGGCAGTCTGAAGCATAAAACACCCTCACAAGACAGTGTAGAGGAAGGAGATGAGGCTCTCGTGCAGAGAAAATAGAGATTCCTAGCTTCAGAAAAACCCAGGACCTGGATTAATACAATATTTTAAACATCACACAAATTTAATATTGAATTCTTTAAAATGTTTGTATTTGGTTCTGAACAATCTGCCTTCCCAATGCCTTACTCAAGTGTCCTCCAAGGCCTGGCATTGGCATTTAATTCTGCTGAGGGCTTCATTTTCCTTGGCCTGCCACTCTTACTATACCAGCTGCCATCAGCATGCTGTATCCCACAAGGTTAGTGTCCTGCCATGTTTGGAAACAAGTACAGCCAATGACAGAGCTAGCAAGGAAAATGGGGTGGAGGTAAAGTAGGGTGGAGGGAGGGAGAGAAGGATATGGAGGTGTGACAAGGGAAAACACAAATAAAGAAGAAAGAAGAAATATTGGGTTGGCCAAAAGGTCTATTATGTTTTTTCTATACAATGGCTGTAGTAGTGCTTAGTTGTCTTTAACTTCATTTGGAACAATTTTGTTAGACTGTATTGTGACAGCTGTTCTATCAGCATGCATTAAAAAAACTTATCAAAATTGGTGAATTTTTTGCAGCCATTTTAATTTCGAAGATGGAAGAAGATACATAACATTTTTGGCATATTATATCAAGAAAGGTAAAAATGCAACTGAGATGCAAAAAGTAATAATTTATACAGTGCATAGTTCTGTATCCTGATTCCAGGACTGGATTCTAATTCCACAATCAATGTGGGTTCAAACAATGCTAATAGAGAATACACAGATAAATATACAGATGAATAAGTGAGTGTGTGAATAAGGTGGGTGCAACTTCGTCAGGCTTCCTGGGAGTACACAGGATGATAGACGGGCTTGAGGAGACACAGTCCTAGAAGCTTAGTTGTCATGAAGCCCTCCCTGGACAAGACTTATTCCAAGAAGTGAGTTAGAGAAATTCTGATTCCCTTGAGTAAGAGATACAAACTGAAGGCCAGTGGCAGAATTTAATATAGAGATGGATATTTAAAAGATGTTTAGAATGTGCATACCTTTAAGCAGGTATATGTCGATCTAGTTGGTACTATTTACTATTTCCCAGCTTCACTAATAGATTGTATATGACTGAGCTCTAAAAACGATCATTTTTGGGCCTCTGGTTAGGTGAATATTTCAAATTACTGTACTCTAGAACTGAGTCTAGTTTGAAGTAGTGTCATAGTTTATGTTTGATTCAAAAATGGTGAGAAGGCATCATAGCACATTCTACCCAACTATTGGCTGTCACCTTGACCTTCATGGCCAGTACCCTCTCTCTTGTCAGAGGTGATGAACTTGAATGAGGACATGCTGAATTACCCGTGAATGGGGGAGATAGAAGAATATTCACACATTCCCTCTTCTCATAATCTTCTATTTCAAATTTGCCTTGGGCTTAGTATCTTGAAATTTTAAGACTTTGCAGAGCATATTTGTCTTTGTGCTCTCTAAATTGGAGAATAACTTAAAATACACTGTAGAATTCCACTAATTTTGATTTGGGATAACCCTAACATAAGTAGAAATAGATGTGTCACTAAGTCTATACAATTCTGAATTTTTTTAAGTCTAATTTTTTGCAGCCATTTTAATTTCAAAGAATCACTTTAAAATAAATGGCATTTTCGAAATCATTAAAGGCATTAAAACTTCTTTTACATACCTTCATCTTCTTTATGCAGTAATTAGTTCTCTAGTGTTAACATGCTTTTATATTTGAATCTATTATTATGTAAAGGGAGCCTATTTCAAATTGCTATTTTCTCATGAACTTATCTCACTTATCAGTATATAATTATAAATGTCTGATAATGTGCCTGAAAATTAGAAAATTGCCTTTGCATACAAAGATTTTAATTTTGACCTTTATTTTATTATTTTTTAAATTAAAAAATAAAACTACAGTTTATAGTCAATATTATTTTGTTTTAGTTTCAGGTATACTGCAGAATGGTTAGACAATTATATAATTTACAAAGTGTTCCCCCAATATTTTGAGTATCCAACTGGCACTGTTCATAGTTATTACATTATTATTGACTATATTTCCTATGCTGTACTTCATATCCCATTGACTATTTTGTAACCACCAATCTGTATTTCTTAATCCCTAGAGGGTATTATGCTAAGTGAAATAAGTCAGTCAGAGAGAGGAAAATACCATATAATTTTACTTATATGTGGAATCTAAAGAATAATATGAACAAATAAAACAGAAATAGACTCATGAATACAGAGAACGGTCTGATGGCTGCCAGAAGTGCAGGGGCAGGGGGGCTGAGTGAATTTCTACCTTTTAATTAGGTCATTCTGAACTTCCCAGGTAATAAACATCTAAATCTTCTAGCAGATAATTTACTGGTTTGTTGTTGTTATTGTTGTTGCTATTATAATAAATTTTAGGACTGCCTTTACCCCTGTAAATTATAGAAAATCCTCTAGGCCACTTTTTTCCCCTCTGTAGTATCACCGACAGTAGCTGAGCAATGAACTCCTCACTGGTTCCTGAACATATGAAGAGTTTGACAACCCATGACTCTGCAGAGCCAGTGTCACAGGTCGGAACTGCTGTTTCCTAACTCCTGGTTCTTCCTTGAAAAGTTCCTGCTCACCTTCTTCCCTCTGACGCTAACTCCATGTCACCTTTTCTACGAAGCCTTTCCCAGCTGTCTGGGAATAAGTTAGCTGTCACGACTCTGTTCACACACCGCTTCTCTTTATCACAGTGCCCTGTATGGTATCTCCTAATTATTTCTCTTATGTCTGTCTCCCGCATATACTGTTAGCTTATTAAAACACACAGAATCTCATTCATATTTTTAGTCCATGAAAAACAGCGGAACTAACCTCTTGATGACAGCCTTTTGGGGACTATGATTCTGGGATTTTATTTTTATAAAACCCCAAATTCTCTGTATACTCCATGACTCTTAAGCAGCAATTTTCAACCTTTTTTAATCTCATGGCATACATGAGCATTACTAAAATTCTGTGACCCATTAATATATATATATATTTCCTATCTGACAAAAAGGTATAATTTTGATTCATTCACACTGGACAGTTATTGTTGTGTTGGCGGTTGTCATTTTATTTGACAATGTAAGGGGGAAAAGGTCAGTGCACTTGGCTAAATAGTCAGCTGTTGCATGTTTTAAAAATTCTTGCAGCATACTGGTTGAAAATCACTGCTCTAGGCATAAGAACAGAAAAAAATTCCTCTTGATGCTGCCAAATGACCTGAGAACGATGGTTCTCACAATAAAACTGCAACACGTGTTCATTGAAAAGTTAAATTTTGTAGTTAAGAAATAATTTTATTTCTTGAGTTGATTTATGGAGCTCAGTACAACATTTTAGCCATTTTTTCCTAGTATACTTTATTTTTTATAACAGTTTTAGATCTACAGAAAACTTGTGAAGACAGTACCGAGTTCCCATGTAGCCGGTACCCAGTTTCTCCCTGTTAATATCTCACATTAGTAAGGGACATTTGTTACAATTAATGAACCAATGTTGATATATTACCATTAATTAAAATTTACACATAATTATATTTCCTAAGTTTTTACCTAGGAAAGCTTTTTCTGTTTCAGGAGCCTATACAGGATAGCACATTACATTTAGTTGTTACATAGTCTTACACTTTCCTTGGTTGTGACAGTTTCTCAAATTTTCATTTTATTGAAGAGTTTGCAGCTTTGAAGAGTACTTTTCAGGTTTTGTAGAATACCTGGCTATTGAAATTTGTCTGCTTTTCTCATGGTTAGATTGGGGTTATGGATTTTTGGGAGGAAGGCCACAGAAGGAAAGTGCCACTTTCATCATATCGTATCAAGGGTATGTTGTATCAACATGACTTACCACTGTTGATATTGACCTTGATGACCTAGCTGAGGTAGTGCTTGGCAGCTTTCCCCACTGGACAGTAGTGTTCCCACCCCACCCTTTCTCTGCTTGGGTCTTTGGAAGGAAAAATCACTGTGTGCAGCCCACTAAAGGGAGGGGAGTTAATGTAATCCTCCTCAAGGGGCCAGTATCCACATAAATTAGTTGGAACTCCTCTACATAGAAGATTTCTCTTCTGTTTGTTTGTTTGTTTGTTTCTTCCTTGATGTCTTTTATTCTGTTGTTTGTTTTTATGAGTATGGAGTCTGGATATTTATTTTATGCCTTGGGTTTAATCCAACACTTATTTATTTTGTTGCTCAAACTGGTCAGGCTGTGGCCACTGGGAGCTCTCTCAGTTAGCTCCTGTGTCCCTAGGACACAGGGCCATCAGTTTGTAGCACTTTCTTACATTGTGTCACTACTGAGGCTCCTCATGCATATTTCCTGTCCCAGATTGTAGCCATTCATAAATGTATTTGAAGTCTTTTTGTGTATTCCTTAATTTCAAATTAACATACATTTTTCTCAGAATAATTGAAAAATTTAAAAAGTACTAGAGAAGCACATTAGGTAGTCAGTGATTCTGTGATGTTGGTCAATGTCTAAAATTTGTATTTTGGAGTGTATGCTCCCGGGTTGCCGCCCTTGGCCTTAGAGCCCTGGCTGACACAATGCATCTCAGCATGGCTTGGGGCCTGACTGTGCCGCAACTTCTTGAGTAGCAATTTCATGGCACACATAAGCTAATTACTAAAATCCTGTGATACATCAAAAACATATTTTTTGTTGACCTGACAAAAGAAAATAGGTATCATTTTGATTCATTCCCACCAATGGCTATTGTTATGTTGGAAGTTGTCATTTTATTTGACAATCTAAGAAAAAACAGATCAGTGTTCCTGAGTAGATAGTCAGGTAGGTATTGCATATTTCAAAAATTCTTGCAGCACACCAGTTCAAAATTTCTACTGTAAAGTATAGGTTGCTAGTGAAAATGAATGATATATTTTTACTTTTCACAAAGAAAACTGGACAAGTGGACTCTAAAAAAAGAGCTCAAAAACAATTGGAGGGTTTTCTTAGGCTTTTTTTTTTCCTGTTGTTTTTTAAAAATTTCAGTAGTGCTCCAGTGAGTACTTTTCTGGACCCTTCCAGTGTTACCTCCAACACTGATAGAATTTCAGAAAAGGATTTTAATATTTGAAAAAAAATTCAGGAAGAATGAAAGTTAGAGGTCAAAAGAAAAATATTCAGGGAAAAATTTACTGCCTATGATTATTCCCTAAGTTGGTATACTTAGGAGGAAAAACTTTCAATAGGTACAGTTTAGAAGAGACTCAGGAAATAAAGCACTTAAAGACAAATGTATTAGAAAGAAAAGAGAAGAGGTGAAATAGTTGAGAGATCAAACACAGACACTGAAACTCCGTTTGTGAGCAATATAAGGAAAAAAAAAAAACCCCTAGGATTCTAACACTTAGACAGAAATCAACAGAGATTCTACCCCTTAAATCACCAAACCTTCATTGAAAAATCTAATGCTTTCCTTTGAAGCTGTACTTTCAGTCAAGAATGACTCATTTTGTTTGGACAGACTGAAGACCCCCCAGTTCCAGGCCAGACTGCAGACTCTTTCATTACACTTACTTGCATGAAAGTACACAGACCTACACACGCACACACACCCCACTCGGGTTTCCTGTCTCTTGCTACTGACACCCTTTTCTTTGACTATTCTTCCACTTTGTAGTCCAAGTTAATAGTGGTACTGAAGTTCCAAAATTCAGTTCCCAAAACCATAATAGAGATTAAGAATACAAATACAGCTGGGCTGTCAGATTTTTAGAGATGAATCTTTATGCTCTTCAGTAAAATAATGCTTGCTTGCCTGTCTCCTTTTTCCTTTTACAACTCATTGCTCAATAGTTGTGGTTAACTCTAGGGAGTCATATAATTGGGTACTCACTATTCATCTATTCAGTTGATAACCTAATCAGTCCTTAGGGTATGTTGACTTAACCGTCATCCTGTTATTCTGGCCACATACTCACAATCCAACCAGCAAACTGAACCTCATATTTGAATTAAGAAATTCATTAGTCCTGTTCTTGATCGTGACTCTACAGAAACATGATAAGCATCACATTGCATCAACTATTGGTTTTTAAGTTAGGACATCCAATTTTCCTGAGATTTGTGTTTTTCAGCGTTCAAAATTATTTGGGAAGCATAAGTCACTGACCTGGGAAAACTGAAAAAAGACAAAAATTTGCCCCCCAAATGGAAACACAAGCACAAATTAAAAGTCAATGAAAGAATGGCTTTATACCTATACTAAAGAAGGTCCCCAGTGAAAATTGGAAAGATGGTTGATTAAAATTTAAGAATGTAAAGAGATTTCATTTTTTCTGACAGTTTTGTATAATAAATATTGAATTTGGAATATATGATTGAATATCAGTGGGGCTTTCAGAAACAAGCTATCATATGCAACACAGGATGTTTGTATTGTGTGGAAAATAAATAAATCACTATGTAAAAGCAGAGCAAATAATTTCTTCAGATGCTTGCCAACAGTGAAGTCCAGCCCACATATGTTCAAAACAGCTGCACTTACATCAGTGTTCTCTAAAAACACTTGACACCAAGAATCCTGTATACAGAATGGGTGTTAAGCATAAAGTGGAAGGCAATACTGCCTTAAGCATATAGAGCAATGGAATAATAAGATGAAAGGAGGTTGTATTCAAGAGGTTAATTTCTTTGCTCAAAAACTTAATTTGTTTTAACTTGAAAAGTGCTTCAGCGACAATATACCTCCTCTGTTTGAATATTTTGAATGGGATAAGAGGAAAAATAGGAACAGTTACTGAACAGCAATTGTGTACCAGTAGTGGGGCCCAGAGCCCCGTGCCTGCATCTCCAGATACGTCTCCATTGTTCTTCCTTCTCATGTTGGACTCGGGGCGTATTACACTGGCTCTGGTTCAAAGATCGTGCCGTGTTCCTGCATTCTCTCTGAGTTTACACACTAGTTTCTCTGTCTGCCTTTCCTATGTCTGACTGGTTGGCACACCTTCAACGAAGGTCAGCCTTCGTCTTTTACATGAAACTTTCCGAGGGCTCTTGAGCATTTAATTACTCCTTCATTGATATATTTCTCACATTACACTGTAATGTTTTGTTGAGCTGGTTGGTAGTAGTTTCCAGGTCTTTTCTGTTGCCTATCACTAGAGGCAGTTGGTAATATCTGTCAAAACATGGACAAATGAGAGTGTCTGGACTGATTTCCATTTACATGTGTCATCTCAGGAAACTCAGACTTTAATCTCAATACTAGTGACTTAATGACTCTATCCTTAGCTAAAATGTCTGATCTTTGGAAACTATATGTATATAAGTATATGTATATATTTTATATCAAGTAAGTAAAGCATTCTAACGTTGGACTGATAATTTTTATTTCCTATATTGTGGTGTCCTGTAGTATGAAAATACATAACTAAAATTAATGTAGAAGTCACACCTTCTTTTGTAGTGGGTTGATTATAGGAAAGATACATTGTATGCCAGGTTTTTTCTAGGCCCTTCCCACGTAAGAGCCTGTATTTTCTTTGTGTTTACCTTGTTCATTTTTATTAAACAAATCTCACCAAGCTTTTCTCTGATTCAGCCACAATCCTGGGTACTGGGGCTACAGGTACAAGGTGTATGATGTCCCTGCCATCACAGTATTCACATTCATGTGGACCAGACATATTTAAAGCAAGTAAACACATTTTAAAGTACTATTAAGAAAACAAAGTAGGATTGGGAGACAGGTTTTTTTTTTTTTTTTTTACATAATGTAGTCAGGAATGTTTCTCCAAATGAGATGGCATTTGAAGAAACTTAAATCATGAGAAGGGGCTAGGTAGAAAAAACCCCGGTGAAAAGTACACCGGGCTGAGAGAACAAGTGTGATTGCCCTGGGGAGAACATGGCTCTCTCTGTCTGAGCAGAGAGAATAGTGAGTCAGACAACGACAGGGAGGAACAAGGTCATGGAGGGCATGATAAATTCCATGTTGTTTGATAAAATATAAATTATATTTTCAAAGTCTACTGATGCTTGAGAGTAGAAAGTGGGCTTTATGGTATGAAGACAAAGCATGAAAATGAAGAGGCTATTGTGCGACCAGACAAGAGGTGACGGAGGCCATGGTGTAAATGACAGGATTCCAGGTGTTTTCAGTAAGTAGAGCTTACCCGCTCCTGCTTTGGATATGCGGGATGACATGAAAAGTGCCAGGAAAAAAACAAAGATGACTCCTAGGTTTTCGGCCTGAGCAATCGGGTAGATGGTGGTATATTATAGATTGAAATAAAAACTGGACAAAGTAAAGGTTGATGGGGAGGGGGAAAAACAGAGTAGCCAAGATACTGGGTAAATGATCTGTTTTAAGTTACCAAGAATGGTAACAGCAACAGTGAGAGAAAGGCAGCAAAGCAGTCACTCACATTGAAAGAATAGCACATTAGGAGCAAGTGGTCAGTGATGAGAGCAATAGGGAGGCCTAGTGGGCAGCAGAGTCCAGTTCTGCAAAAGTACTTTGCTGACCTAATTCATTTTGATTCAAAATGGGAAAAAATAACCTATACAAATGTTTAGATTAAGCCTATAAAAAGATCCTGGTACCTAAGTAGATTTTTTTGAAGTGTGCTAACCACAGAGTGTGTAAGTCAGAGTACATATTATAGAACCTCCAATGTGCTGGCCTCCATAACATCATTTCAAAGGGTAAGTGTTGCTGTATATAAGTAATTTCAGATAGTAGGTGAAGTGTAGTCCTCAAAACAAGATGCAGTTGATCAAGTGAAGAGAGATCAGCCCATATGATTTCTGTCTGAGGTTCCATTTAGTTCTCAATACAATATGAACCTAAGGATAGCTTTTTGGGCTAATGAAAAAAACAATAGCGATGTAAAAGGTGGATGCTATTACAAGTTTTATGAAAATGATATGAATTTCTCCCAGACAAAATATGCTTTGAAGCTCTTAATATCAGTCATGGCAATTCAGTCCTCATTACACTGTGTATATGTAATAGCTGTGGTTATTACAATTTAAACCAGTACAGTCCCGTTTTATGCCTGTTTTGGTTTAAATTGTGTTAACAATGCCCTCTTTGCTTTCAAAATTGTCCTGCTCTCGAAGATAAAGTATATGGTCATGCCAATTAAAAATGATATGTTGTGGATCACCTTTCCAATTAGACAAAGAAGAACACATTAAGCAAGGAAATGAAGGCATCTCAAATGCCAAAGCTATGACAGCACAGAGAAGTTAGTATGCTTATTCTGAACATATATCTACTACCAAAATAGGAGAAAAAGCTGGAGTAAGTAAGGTTGTTCTCCTTTCTCAGAGATGAAGTGGATTTCCATCCGTCTTTTATCTACATGCTTGATTTGTGGTGGGCAGTGCATATTAGCAGTCTAGGCATGGGCATGAACCAGAGACATGTCTGGGTTTAAATCCAAGCTTTGGCACTTCAGACTATGTGACATTGGATAAGTTACTTAACCTCTCCAAGCCTCACTTTCTCATCTGCAAGTTGGAAAGAATAGGTTCTTTCTCATAATGATGCCCATTGTTAGAATTCTGTAAATGAGAGATGATACCAGTGTAATAATCACTATCACCATCATTACCGTCATCATGATTACCATCTACTCTCCCCAAGACCCCTAGACAATGTTTTATCAGTTATCCCCTATTCTTTCTAATAGTTCATTTTTCCTGTATTTTTTCCATGACCATTTATCTCCCCTATATCCTCTTCCATCTCCACCCACCCTCCTACCTCCTGCAATCACCACTGTTGTCCATGTCTGTGAGTTCTTTTACTCTTTTGCTCAATCCTTCTACCCCTCTGCCCAACCCCAAGGCTGTCAACCTTCTCTCTATTTATGAGTCTGTCTCTATTTTGCTTGTTAGTTCAGTTTGTTCATTAGATTTCACATATGAGTGAAATCATATGGTATTTGTCTTTCTCTGACTGGCTTATTCCATTTAGCATAATGTTCTCCAAGTCCACCCACAGTTTCAAAGGGTAAAATTTTCTAAGTGAACTATTTCCCCTCCATATTCGGTTCTTCGATTACTTCTAATCTAAACAAAAAATAAGCAGAGTAAAACAATATAACCAAACACAATGGACGTTAGTCATCCTAGACCACCAGAAAACAACTTTAGAAGACAATCATACTTTTTCTGCAGTTTTCCACCCAATGCAATGTAGTTGCCACACTTTCCACTATATTGAAGCAGTTCTCTAAAGAGTAACCAAGGACTTAAAAATTGTGAAGATGAGTTGCTCATTCTCAGTTTAATCTTACTTGATGATGTACAATATTTGACACTATGGAACACAGCCTTCCGTTTGAAATGCTGTTAGGTTCCATGGCATCACCAGATCAGCATCCTTTATCTTTGGTCCTTAGATCTTACTAAGTTGGAGGTATACATGTTCACCGGAAGGTTTTGTAAATTCCTGAACCCGATGGAGTTGAAGCCAAGCTCACCTTCACAGGCTGCTCTTTCCCCATTACCTCCTATCTAACCAATGTGGTTCGAGAAGCCCCCAGGACATCCTAAATTCCTCTCTTCACATAACTCTCCACTGCCAATTCAGTCCCACCAAGTTTTCCTCTTAATTTTTTTCAAATCCATCTTTTTTCTATTCATTTTCACCATGATTACCATGTCAAAATATCTTTATTTCCCACCGATTATACCCCATATTGTAATTTCTAATCCTGCCTCCAGCTTTGCTTCCACTTCTATGCATTCTCCTTATTTTGACATAGTAATATATTTTAAATCAAAATTTAAACATACATATTACAAACTTAAAATCCTTCAACATTTCTCAAAACATGTATAAGCCAAATTTCAAAATTCTTGGTATGTCCTACAGGTAGGGCTGCCACTGCTCGTAGAGTTCTCTGTATAAATAAGAACATGGCTGACCTCCCTCAAATTAAAAAGAAAGGATGTTTCTATCGCCTGATCAGTCATATGCTATGCCTCTTAGAAGTCAACAGGATCCACTGCTGTGTGAATCTCTTTCTCAGCTAGTCCAGAGTCTTTCTGGGGAACTCTCCATGAGTACACACACACATATTCCCAGAACATTTACTTGTTCTCCATACCCTGGATGCCAGATGCATATGCCTCAGCAACCCCAATATTCTTTGCATGCTCCTATGCCCTGTTCTGCAGAGGAAGTGACCACACCAGGTCTAGGGTGCAGAAACCAGACCTCCCAAAGTGACAGTTGGATGAAAGAAACCAGAATGAAGTTAGGAAAGGTCACAGCAGCGTGCACACATGTGTGCCAGTGTATGTCTCCCTGCATGGTTTTCTGAGCTTACATATGGCTAGCTTTCTATGCTTCAGGTTATTATATGTTCACTGTGTGAACATGTCCTCTCAATACACCTTCATACAATAAACAACAAACAGCTATCTAGAGTGGCTCTAAGGTTTACCATACCTGGGCTCTACATCTTTCCATCCATTTTTCATACTACCTGCTGCCTCGAAACATGTACTTTAGTATTACTGAGCTGCTTGTAAATTAAGCTCTCATGCCACAATTTATCAGCCCAATGTCTTCACTCATGAGTCTCTCTCACTTAGCATTTCCCTCACTCCTCCCTTTTACATGCTTAGAGTCTTCTCAGTTTTGAGGATTGAACCCAGGAATCATCTGCTTTGCAAATTCTTATTTTAAACACACACATGTACATACATAGTCACACACACTTGACAGAGCAGGCCAACCTTGCATTTTCCTCTCCTCCATTCCATGACACCGTGTTCCTACTTCTGCATGATGTTTATTAATTTGAAATTATATGTTTATGTATGCTTCCCAAAACTAGTCTTATTTGGATAGCATTTTAAGTTCCCAGTTAAGGATGAAAATATCACCATTACTGTAGCAGCCTACTTCATGCCCACTATATATTTTTTCCTCCAAAGATAATGATTCTTTTGATATAATAAGTGATTAATTTTACCTGATTTTGATTTTCATGTACTGGAATGACACTGAACATATTTTTTTCTGGCTCCCTTCACTCAACCAAAATTTGTAAGATTTAGTCAAGTTGTGTTCAGTATTCTCATTGCCACATAGAATTCCACTGTATGATTATACCACATTTTCTCCGTTCTACTCTAGTTGAGTATTTTGTTACCAATCATTGGCTATTATAAATAGAACTACCATAACTATTCTTATACATGTCCTTTGCTAAATATATGACCTCCTCCCAGTGGGTAGATTCCTAGGAGTTGAACTGCTGTATTGGAGAATATGCATATGGTGAGCATTAGATGTTGCCAAACCATTCACCAGAGCAATCGTACCAATGTACATGCCCAGCAGTAGTATATGAGAGTTACAGTCTCTCCATATACTCACTAAGCCTTATTATTGTTAATTTTTTTAAATAGGCTTTATTTTTTGGTTATGTTCACAGCAAAATTGAGCAAGAAGTACAGAGTTCCTGAATACGCCTTGTCCCACATTAGAGTCTACTCTCAGTGTTGTATCAATACATTCCAATGATTTTTTTTTAAAGTAGATTTTATATTTAGGGCAGTTTTGGGTTATTTGCAAAATTGAATAGAAGGTACACTACTGTGCACTACTTACTCCATTTACACAGATTTTTCCATTTACCACTCCCCCCAACAAACAGCATCCCTCACTATCAAAATCCTGTGCCAAACACATGTAAGAAAACCATTAACAGAGTGAAAAGGCAATCTACAGAATGAGAGAAAATATTTGAAACCACATATATGATAAGGGGTCATCAATATTCAAAATATGTAGGGAAAACCTAAAACTCTATAGCAAAAAAAGTCAGATAAGCAAATTAACAATTGGGCAAAGGACTTGAATAGACATCTCTCTGAAGAAGACATACAGGTAGCCAACAGGATTATGAAAACATGCTAATCATGGTACAACCACTATGAAAAACAGTGAAGAGCTTCCTCCAAATATTAAAAATAGAACTATCATGTGACCCAGCATATTTATCCAAAAGAGTTAAAATCAGAATCTCGAAGTGCTATCTGCACTCCCACGTTCATTGCAGCATCACTCACAGCAGCCCGGATGCGGCAACAACCAACATGTCCCCTGATGAGTGAGTGGATAAAGAAAGGGCGGCGCATACATACAAAACAGAATACTGTTCAGCCTTCAAAAAGGAAATCTTGCCATTTGTGACAATGTGGATGAACCTTAAGGACATTGTGCTGAGTGAAATAAGACATTCACAAAAGGATGAATGCTGCCTAATCCCACTTATGTGAGGTATCAGAAATGGTCAAGCAGACTGAAGCAGAGTAGGATGGTGGTTGCCAGTGGCTGGGGTGGAGGGGAGGAAAAACTGGGGAGTTGCTGTTCAATGGACATAGGGTTTCCATTTTGCAGAATGAATAATTCTAGAGATTTGCTGTACAACATCCTGACTGTAGCTGATACTGCATTGTACACTTAAACATTTGTTAAGAGGGTAGATCTTGTGTTAAAAATTATCCGCAGTAGAGTGGTACACTTGTTTTAATTGATGTTCTCATTTAATTTTTAATTAGTCCATTCTAGTTGGCATGTGTCTCACTGCTGTTTATCTGTTGAGCAACATTTCATGTGTTTATTGGCCATTTGGATATTCTATCTTGTGACTTTGTGACATACACATTGAAATCTTTCACTGATATCATTCAATGGGTTATTGACTTTTCTTTGAATTGATTTGTAGAAATTATTTGTATAATCTGGGTATGAGTCTATTAGGATGGAATCATTGGAAACATTTTTTCTAACTTTCACATGTTTTTCCTATAATCCAAAATATCTGGATTTTCTGTGCAATGTTTCCCTTATCTCTGCTCTTTTTGTTTGTTTCATATGTCACCTGGTCCTGCTTCCCAACATGGCTGAAAATTCTGTACTGAATGCTGTCTGCTATTTATAAAAAATTAAAGTGGCACTGGATGGTGTTAGCTTCTCTAGGGAAGTTTTAATTTTCTTCTTAGAAGCAGACAGAATATGAGCAATCGTTTTGATTCCACAGAGGCTGTTCTATTTGTTTTTCATTTTTTTCCTGAGCATATATATAGCCCTTCTGAGATTTTGATTGAATGCCTAGGGTGTGTACCAGGGCTCTCATCTTTGGGAGGCCCTCTACTCCAATTCTGTCTCCCCAACACCATGAGACTGCTAAATTCTCTACTTATATATTTAACCATCTAGCAGTAGTTTGCTGCTTGGTTTCTCTATGTCTTACCTCAAGCATGTGCAACCTTGGAGTATGCAATTGCCTTGAGAGGAAACTGAATGCAGAAATTTAGGTTCACGTTTCACTTGTTCCCTTTTCTCCAGGAGCTTCTCTTCTAAAGCCTTGGATATCTCGTAGTCCTGAACTCAATTTCCATCTCCCCCCGTTAGTGAAAGAGCAGCAGTTTCTAGCACCTTATATTCTGTTCAGTCTGTACGCCCCATGCTACAAATCAGCCAATATAGGGAATATACAAAGAAAATGTAAGACTCCCCTCATTACCTACAAGTTGCTTTCATGTACAAATGATTTTTATGGTATTTAACAAGATGAATTATACCTGTTTGTACATATTAAAGACATAGACATTAAAAACATATAAAGGGCTTGATGTGTTTAAAATTGAAGGGTAATCAAACATAAGTGAAGTACTTCTATCTCACATACCTACTCCTTTGCTCAAGTTTCTGCAAATCTCCCCGTCCTTTAAGACTGAAATTAACTGCCACTTCTTCCAGGGTTTCTTTTCAGATCCGACCAGTCAGAGTTGAACAGTCTCCCTGTGCACTACTTATTCCACTTATAAGATCAGGTTTATGAGGCCTGCCCTGAGCCATGCACTTTAGGGAGTCTATTTTGGATGCTTTTTTGTCTTTGTTCCTCTCCAAGGGATGCATTTTTCCCAACTTCTAAATAATACTCTGAGTATCCTAGACTACAGACCTGCCTGCCCCCAAAGCCCTAAGGCCATCCCAGGATTCCCATGCACCTTTGATTGGGATCCATTCCAGTGAAAGTGTAGAAATGGCCACTGCCCCCAAAATTCAGGTTGAGAGCTTGTAGGAAAGGCTAAGTACAAATTAAATGCAGGACACCCAGTTAAATTTGAATTTCAAGTAAACAACAAAATCTTGTACGGGATATATGTTTGGTAAAAATATATTTTTTGTATAGCTGAAATTCATATTTACTTGGTAAAATTCAAATTTTGTTTGCTAAATCTGGCAACTCCCTTGGAAGGGACGTTAACAAAAAAGGCTTTGTAGGACAAGGTGTCCATCATGGTGTCCAAGGTCCCTCATGTGTTAGCACAGGGACAGGAGTGGGAAAAGAAGGAGAGTGGGTGTGGACCAGGGAACAGGAGCTGCAGAGTCAGGGACCTGGTGCAGGCTCTTCCTGAATATTCACAGCCCGGTGTGAAGCCCCAAGAAGTCAGAGAACTCTAACTAGGAACCTAGTCTGCCAGGTGGTTATGGAAATATGCCTGTCAAGACAAGAGACTAGAATATATTTTAATTAGCCTGATTTATATATATTAAGCACCCAGAGACTAGCCGTACGGGTTGCAGGCCCTCGTTTGCACTTCTGCCTAAACACTGGAAATGCTGGAGGCAGGGTGGTTGCCTCTGCTGCAGGGCTTAATCCTTATGCATCTGTGTGCTAGCAATCTGCACATTCAGCTCTGTTTCCCTTACTGAATCACACAAAACCGCCAAGAGGCTTCAGAGAACAAACACATGCTACTTGCCCTTTTTCAGGATTCCTCTTTCAGATGGGGATGTATTTTACAGATGAGAACATTGAGGCCAGAAAAGTAAAGTAACTGAGCCCACATCTCATGTGTTAAAAGCCTGAATTCTGATTTGAGAGGGTAAAGCAGGTCCCAGAGGAATTCTTTACCTTTGTGCCTTAGTTACTTCATCTGTAAAATCAGAAAAATAGGACCTCCTCATCAGTTATTTTAAAAGTTTAAGTTAATATGTGTAAGGTAATAAGAAAGTTAATTGGAACAAATTGAGCAGAGGTTAAATTTTAGTTACTTTAGCTATTTTTTTAGTGTCTGGCTTCAGAGAGCAAGGGGAACCTCCTGTAGTAGGATAGTCCTAACCTACCTCACAGCTCCTAGTGTCAAAAATGCTGACAGTTCAAATCTGTTCTTGCTCTTTTTTAAGTCTCTTTCTGGGAAACCCTGGGATTCCTTATCTGTGACCCTTAAAATGACTCTGCTATGTTCACTGACATCTCAAAACCTTTTTTTTTTTTTTTTTGGTTTCCACTTCTGGAGAGAGAACTGCCTGAAATCAAGTTAGAGGCACCAAATCTCCCAGCGAGAGGAGACAAGAAACGCCTGACTGGCATAGCTCAGGGGTTGGGTGTTGTCCTGCAAACTGAAAGGTCACCTGTTTGAAAGGTTGCTGGTTCTATTCCTGGTCAGGGCGCATGCATGGGCTGTGGGCCAGGTCCCCAGTTGGGGGTGTGCAAGAGGCAACCCATAGATGATGCTTCTCTGTCTCTTTTTCCCTACCTTCCCCTCTCTCAAAAAAAAAATAAATAAATAAAATCTTTTACAAAATAGAGAAGGCAAGGAAGTTTGCAAACTTTGCCTCTTAGTAATGTGGCTGAGGAATGTGACAAGGGAGCTTGAAAACAGAAAATATGCTCACTTTACAGAAAAACCACTTGCTACCCCAGGCTATGTTCTTGCTTATAATAGCTGTACATTGATATCCTAATGGGCTTCTTTGTGCTTTGACTATAGCAGATTTCTAAATAGATAAAGCACTTATTTAAAGAGGCAAATGAAATTACTCTTTAATAGTTCTTCCAAAAATGCTGATAAAAATCATGGGTGACTGGGTTCTGTCAGAGCCTGAGCGTCCCCGCTTTGCTGGTGTTTGAAGAAACTCAAGCCTTCTTCAGTAGCGAGTTTTCTGGCGGTTGGGAGGGATCTTTGACCCTGGCAACTGTCTGCCAAATTCCCCAAGGTGGCAACTATTTTGCAGTTTCCAGTTATTCTGAGAACACCATCCCTGGGGATGTTTGCTTTTCTAAAGGCTGCTGCCTTCCCTGTGCCCAGCCACTACCACGCTATATGTCAAGCAATGGAAATGGGGATAAAAGAACATAAACAACCATCTTTGCACTCAAGGACCTTGTGGTCTACTTGAAGACACAAAATATTTATTTATACCCGAAAACAATTTCAACTAAAAGTATGAAGTTTGGTGTCAGAAAATAGCATAGAAAGTAATAATTATGATAATCGCACATGTAACAAAGTCTAAAATTTAAGGATTTATGAATCACCAGAAATGATTCTAATCATTTGCATGTATTATTTATTGCAAAGGAGGGGGTGATTTAGTTTTCTAGGGCTGCCATAACAAATTACCACAAACTATGTGGCTTAAAACAAAGATATTTTTTCTCTCACAAGTGTAGAAAGTGGATGTTTAAAATCAAGGAACTGGCAGGACCCTGGTGCTTCTGAAGATCCCAGGGGAGAATCCTTCTTTCCCTCCCCTGTCTTCTGGTGGCTTCTGCACTCCTCCATGTCCCTTGACTTGTAGCTACATCACTCCAATCTCTGCCTTTTTCATTACACGGCTTCTTCCCTGTGTCTGTTTGTGGACTCCCCTCTTCTTCTAAGGACACCAGTCATTGAATTTTTGGCATACCCCAATCCAGCATGACCTCATCTTAGCAAATTATGCCTGCAAGGAGCCTCTTTGCAAAAAGGGTCAGATTCTGTGATTTTGGATAGACATGAATTACACAGGGCCCCCATTCAACCCACTGGAGAAGGTTAGACTGAGCCTAATTAAGAGAAAAATTAACGATTTATGGGCCCTGACAAATGAGTGGCTTTGGGCAGAGGAGAGTTTGAATTTCTATTCAACAAGCATTTATTAAGCAAACAGTTTGTGTCAGCTACCATGCCAGCAGCCAATGGAGGTTCATTTTTCAGTCTGTGTTAGTATCTAGAAGATGTGGCTTCATAGAAATCAAAAAGAGTAAATCTATAGAAGCTTAAATAAGACTGAGGCTCATTTTTTCTCTCTTTTAAGTAAGAGAGGTCTAAGGGCCAGTTGTCCAGGGTGGGCTCCACTGCTCTGTTAGGAACCCACATACCTACGTTGCAGGACCACCATCCCCAGAGATGACTATTGCATTCCATACTATAAAACACCTCACAGTCCAGCATGGTTGAGGGGGCTCCAGCAAGCACCTCTGTATGCCAGACCAGCAGTGGAAGGAGCAGGACATGGACAAGAGTCAATTTTCCTAGCTGAGTCAATCATTTTAGAAGGTTTTTTCACAGCACTTCCTTTTACTTGTATGGTCAGTCATATGGCCATACATAAGTGGGAAGGAAGCTGGACTTATTGCATTCTTAAAAAAAAGATCATATTACTAAGAAGAAAGGGGAGAATAGATATTGGAACTTTGCTTTTCAGTCCTGATGTAAAGGAGCTCAAAGTCCATTTGAAGAACATAACTTAATAGATGTATTAATCTTCCTTTGCTGCTCTAACAAATTGCCACAAACTGAGTGTCTAAAAAGAACACAAATTTATTATTTTATAGTTCTAGAGAAGAGAAGTTCAAAATGGGTCTCACTGGGCTCAAGTCAAGATGTCAGCAGAGCAGTGTTCCCTCTGAAGATTCTAGGGGAAAATCCACCTCATTCCCTTTTCATCTTCTAGAAGCTGCCTACATTTATGGTCCCTTCTTCCTTATTTGCAGCCAGCAAGGTGGCATCTCACTGACCACTCTTCTGTAGTCATATCTCTGTCTGACTTTGAATTCAGTTGGGAAAGGTTCTCCTCTTTTAAGGACTCAAGTGATTAGCTTGTATCTATCTGGATAATCCAGGGTAATCTCCCCATCTCAAGGTCCTTAATATAATGGCATCTGCAAAGTCCCTTTTCTGATGTAAGGTAATATATACACAGGTCTCAGGAATCAGGACATGGATATCTTAGAGAAAGGCCATTATTTAGCCCACCACAAGAGATAATGAAAATATCATAAGGTAGGCGAAACAATAAAGCACATGTCAATAGAAAAAAACAAAACAAAAAAAGGAGTCTTCCTTTATCAGTGAGCACAATTTGTTAGAGGGGAAATGCTTCATGTACTAGATAGAGGATTCATGTAAGGATTGAGGAGAAATTAATATTTGAAGAAAAGGACAAATGGAGTAGATTCTTAAACAGCAGGCCTGCCATCGAACATTAACTTGCACACAATGGGAAAGTATGGGTGATTTGATTGAAGGAGTGATTTGACAAAAGTGATGACTTAGAAAAATAAGTGTGATAAAGAGAGTAGGAAAAAGATTAAGAGGCTACTAAGGGCTTTATGTTTAAGTGAGAAGTTTTCAATTAGGCTAGAGATGGAGAAAAAGGGAAGGATTTTTGAAAAAGAGATAAGAAAACTCCTTTACATGACAGAAAGACTGGCAGAAAGAAATCGTTCACAAAGTAGGGGAAGCAACTTGGTGTATCAAGTAAATGTTTTCTTTCAGTAAAATTATTCCTCAACCGCCCAACGTTATCTTAAAAGACTGTCAGCTATACTTACTTTTTTTTTAAAAAAAAAACTTCTTTTTTGTACCTAAGTAATAAATAATAGTTAAAATACCTTGAATTGTTGGTAAGTTATTTCAGTTTGGATGCCTCAAATATTACACTATTCCTTTTTATTTCCTCTCAATTACTTTTCAATCAACACAAAACATACAGGTGTGAGCAAAGGTAGGTTTACAGTTGTGAGTATGCAAAACACAGAGTTTCTTCTTGCATTACTATTCATTAGTTATTGTACTATTTCTTTGTATGACAGCTGTAAACCTACTTTTTCCCACCCCTGTATAGAGCAAGGTCCTGTCATAGCCCAGCAGACATAGCTCATGAACATACAGAAACCCTCATGACGGGGAACAAAGTTTTAACACCCTACAACATGCCTCTGGGATATTGATTTTAAGCTCCTTATTTTTTAAGAAACAAAGGAGTCAGAAAAAAACTTTGACCCTCCCCTTTTATCTGTCTAAAGGAATTCATATAGAAAAACCTGATTACAAGCAGGGAGTTAGCATCAGAACACAAACCACACGCACAGAGCGGGAGAAGTCCAGCAGAGCCTGTTTGGTGGGCTCCCCTCTGTGTCCTGCTGTTTCCTGTTGGCCCAGCAAGAATCTGTTTACCACATGTTTGCTCTTTCTCACCTACTGGTAAATTGCCTACTTTTCTTTTCAAATCCCAGGTCTCTGCCCTCCTTCAGCTTTGTCCAAAATGGCGTATAAATTTCGACTGCCCTGTGTGCCTTCGGGTCTCATATCTTAGGGCATCTCCGTGTGATGGCTGCAGTGAATTTTGAACATTTTCTCCTGTTACTGTTTCATTTTATTAGCCTAGCTAGAATAATTAAGAAGATGGGAGAAAATTAATTTTTGTGCCTCCACAATCATTAGGTACACATGGAAAAAAATTTAAGTAAAACAGGAAATAATTCCAGGTCTGGCTATAAGATAAAAAAATACATGGGTGGAATAATTGACTAATCTACCATTGTTAAAATAGTTTATCTTGTTGGTTACAGTATATGCTTTAAAATTCAACTATAGGGAGCATTTCTGTGGAGGATTCTTTATTTGATAAGCCCTTGAGACAAATTATGTGTATGAAATTGCACTTTGTGAGATCTATAAATTATTTGCTATGCTTTCAAAAGACAATTTTGGTATAATCAAATTTTAGTCATTTTGAAGTTAATATTTCCAGGATCATCTTTAAAACATACTGACTTGGATTTGTCAGGCTCTCAAGTCTGGGTGGGCTTCCAGAAACAATAGAAATGTTGAAGGATATTGCAGGAAGGACCGAGAGGCTGAGGTGTCTGTACCCCCACCTCAAAGAACAGTGTGCAATGCCTGGAAGAGTAAAACTGGAGTCACCGAAGCACTCAGGAATGGTGGTGAGCACATATGAAACATCTATCAAGGGCTTCAAAAATATCTGAGCAGGAATTTGAATGGAATGAAGATCCATTTACATAGTTAGAGTCCATAAGCCAGAGGAATTTGAGCTATCACCTTCAATGTGAAGTCATTTTGAGGTAGGCTAGCTAGAGAGAGGTACTGGTCCCTTCTCCTTTATCCTCCCTACGAAACGGAGTTTGCAAGAGGAAATAAGCTTACACAGGAAAACTGCAGAGACAAACAAGGCTCAGTTCTATCCAGCTTGGCCAGACACCCTGACCAAAATGACCTGTAGCCAACTACAGTGCTATTATGATGTCATTGGCATTGCAGATAGACCAGTACCTATAATGCACAGGCACCACAACAGTTCCAGAGAGGACCAAATAAGGATGAAAACTCTCCTTCTCCTCAGGAAAGTTGTGCTTTGCCTGCTTTGGATCCACTCTGTCCAGATCTACCCTTTCATGAGTCCTTCCTCACTAAGCCCAGCACCTGAGACTCTTCCAGACAACTTACTCCTTGAGTCTGCCTGCACTCCCTATCTGAGTGTGTACTTTCCCTTTAATAAAATCTTTGCTCTTTGCTGACTCTTTTTTTCCTGTGTGGAGACAAGAACCTGGACACTGTCACTGGGCTGGGGCCTTCCTTGGCCTTGCCGTGAGCATTGGACATCATCTTCTGTTCTTAGGCTGATACATTTATGAGAAAATTAAATATTTGTATACGCACACAAACAATAAGTGGCAACAAAATAGTTTAAGCCTTTAAAGAATGGTACCTGTGGTCTTTTCAATGTGCCAGCCATGCTCTTCTTTGCCACCCACCAGATAAGCTGAGCTTCCTTTGTATTTTAAAGCGAGAGATCTAGGGTCAGCTCTCTCTGCTTCAAATATCATCTACTCTGTTAGAAGCATTAACTTGGGCACATTCTTAAGCTCCCCTAGGCCTTGGTGTCCTTATTTTTAAAATAAATTTAATAAGAATGTGTTCCTCATACTTTTTTGTGACAATTGACAAAGATAGTCCATGTAAAAGCATTTGCAAAGACTTGAAAGAGAGTACTCAAAAAATGTTAAAAACTATGTCATGAAAATGTAAGACAAAGTTTCCCAAGGAAGACGAAGACTCCTCCCCAATAAAGAGAGAAAGAGACAGATAGACTGACAGAGGGATAAATACAAAAATAAATTCTATTTTTTTATTGCTATATTATTTTATTATACTCAAATGTACCCATGCCCAGCCAGTAGCCCTCAGTACTCTATCAGTTTGCTGGCAAGCTGACAGCTGGGAGGCTGCAGACCTGAAGCTCCATGGAAAGCATTTCTGCTGTCAGTATAGATGAATATTTACCAGCTGACGTCTGTTGCAGCCTTTTGGCAGGGAGCATACAGGGGTAAATATTAGTTTTACCTTCTAAAACTAGAGGCTCTAATTATAATGAGGAGTCCACATACCTTAAACGAGTAGATTAATTAATTATAAAGCCTCATTAAAAGTCATGCTACCCATTAGCTTAAATAGCTATCATATGAACGCTTGATTTATTAGAGCTGAGAAATTCTAACAGGACTTCTCTTTCTTCTTTTTTTTTCAGTTACAGTGAAGTGACTAATTATCAGCTGAGGACAGATTACTCATTTTGGCTCTTACACATTAGATGATTTGCCACTGGTTAAGAAGAGGAAAGTGAGCATTTTATTCTTAAGATTGGTGTCACAATGGATTCAATGCTCTCAGTATGGGAATCACAGAATCCCGTTATAATAAATCACTTTCACTTTTAATGAATCGCTAGCAAACTAGGTACTTTATGATCAATGAGCTATTCTAAAAAGTAAGGCCAAGGTCCTTTGTATCTTTGGTCAAGTAAAGAAACACTTTTGTTTGCAAGACTCAAAAGTCATGCTATAAAGGGACTGGAGAGACCAATGAACTGACAAGTAGTAGAATTTACTACACAGAGGAATGAACTGAGAGCTGGCAATAAACCCAAATCATGGTACAATATTGTTCCTGCCTTCAAATAGGGAACTATCAAAGACTTGCCTAATTTGGGGAAAGTCCGCTGTGATCTTATATGGCTTCCATTCCTTCTGTTTTAGATAAGTAGATTGTGACAGACTATTGAAGCAGTATCTTAGCTGGAAATAGAATGAGGAATTACCGTCCCACATCATTCCTGGGAAGAATCTTGGAAGTATAAACCTTTGAGGTGCCTCTCCTAATTCAGAGAAAGTGGAATTATCCAAAAAAAAAAAAAAAAAAGGAAGAAGCAAAAAAACTATGATCCTTTTTGCCCCTCCAACATCCAACCATACCTTTTTTTACCCTAATATTCCTTCTGGTTAGTTGACCATACATCCCTGTAATTGAGAAACTATCTTTGTTTATACTGGTTGTTCCTGCATAAAATTAATCATGCCATTTATATTCTTAAATGTATATTACTTTGAATAATAAGTTAAATGATAATCCTACTTTTACGGGGCATCACTGTTTATGGTCTTAATGGAAAGGAAACTCCCAGTCCCAGTGCCCGCTTGCCTCTTGATGCCTCCTATTGTGGCCACATTAAGACAGAAGTTGGCATGAATTACAAGCACAGTTGGTCAGACACTCACTCCCAGAAGTTTGAATCTTGAGCGAGGGCCACGAAGTTGGAAGATTCTATTGACTGGATTCATCACAGTCAGAGTCGAGGGGCAGGAGGTCATAGTGATGCTGCACTGTGGCCTTGGCAGTAATTCTGACAGCCTACCCTCTAGAATTCACTGCACTACTGCCTGCTGTATGCATCTGACCAGTCAGTACTGGGGACCCCAGTTCCTTCTCAAGTAATCCTTCTTTTTTGTCTTAAAATAATTTCTGTTGTTTATGGAAGAGAACCAACAGCCTCAGTGTGCTAGAGGGAGCCATTAAAGAAGTATCTAAGAGCAGATAGCCAAGCAAGCAGAAAATCTGTACAATGCCTGTTCTCACAGATCTGACATTCTACTGCATGGGAACAGAGAATACACAAAAGAGGCAATCTGTATATCATATTAAAGGAGATAAGAGCTTTGAAATACAGAGAGAGAGAGAGAGGACAGAGAAAGAAGAGGAAAGAGTGTGGAGGGGGAAAGAGAGACAGACAGACACAGACAGACAGAGAGACACAGAGAGAGAGAGAGAGGGAGAGAGATGTGAAATAAGGAAGATTGGAAGGCAGAGTGAGGATAGTATAACATTATACTTGGGTGGTGTATGCGGCCTTCATTGGGTAAAACTGCATCTTTGTAAGTGTGACTATGAAATGGCAATTCCCTCAAAGTTATGAAATGTAAACAAATATTTAAATACTACCATATATACTTTATCTGTAGGTCCAATAATTTATTGGCATTTTAAAATATTTAAAGTCTGTTAATATCAGCTACCTTGATCATTTAAAAATGGCATTAATTTAATCAATCAATGAGTATCTGTGAAAGCATGAAATACCTGTTATGGACTGAATGTTTATGTCCTGACTTGCTGAAATTCCAATCCCCCTGTGGTAGTATTAGGAGGTAGGGCCTTTGGAAGGTTATTAGGTTATGAGGGTAGAGCCCTCAGGAATGGGATCAAGCCCTTAGAAAAGGGACTCCAGGGAGCTCTGTGCTATGAGAGGACACAAGAAAACAGTCTTATGCAACCTGGAAGTGGGTTCTTACCAGAACCCCACTGTGCTGGCACTCTGATCTTACATTTCCAGGTTCCAGAGCTGTAAAAACTTAATTTCTGTTGTTTATAAGTCACCCAGTGTATGGTATGCTTTTATTGCAGCCCAAACTGACTAAGAACACACACTGGAACACCTCCTCATATTTCATTCTCTATTAAAAAATCATTTGTTGCAATTATATATTGATGGTGTTGGGTAGACAGGGGACTGTGAATTATATAGGAAATCTTCTCTAAAGAGAATCACTTGTACTTTAAAATTTAACTTTCTGAAACGTTAAATTTTAGCCTGTTTTTAAAGTTTTTACGGGCTTAAGTATAATTGACATATAATAACATGAACAGTTGTTTGAGTTTTTGATGTATGTAGGTAATGTATATGACTAAAACCATTGCCATAATCAAGATAATCAATTTATCTATAATCCCCCAAAGTTTCCAAGTATCCCTTTGTCATGTAGTTCTCTCTCCAACTCTCCCCATCCCCAGGATCTGCTTTCTGTCTCTATAGATTTGTTTATATATTCTGGAATTTTATTCAATGAAATCATACATTTAAGTAATCATACATGGTGGAAGAGAGAGAGGACCTGGGGTTCTGCTTTTCTTGGGGTTGAGGGTGGAGGCCTAGGGTTTCAAAGGCTCACTCTTTATTGGTGAATTTCAACCATAAGAATAGAAATTTAAAGTGCAGAGAGAGACAAGTAACAAGCTGCTCAAATGGTCAGGTATCAAAATCTACGCATTTATGAAAACCCATGGAGCTGGACATTCCAAAGACTGAACTTTAATGTATGCAAACTAAAACAACAAAAGAAAACCAGAATGAAAATAGAATCTCATCCAACTGTATAACTGATATATTTACATTTTACTGCATGTAGACTTCACTTCCCCAAATTTTAAACACTGAGGCATTCTGTTCATTGCTCATTTGGCTGATTTCTTAACACACCTGTTTTGTCATCGGGGTTTGTCAAATAAAATGAAACTAACAGCGTCAGCATAAAACACACACTCCTGTTGTCCTATTTTTCTGGGCAGTAAGCCCTGTTTCATGTGCTTTTGGTCTATTTTGTGTACAACACCGTGAATATTACACCATCTGGGAAGAGTGCCCTTATGTGTTAAAGCTGTGTATTTGTGACCAAATGGGACATTGTGGTTAGAACTCAAGTTCACACTGTCACAGACAGTGAGGGGCTCTGTCTCAGCTAAAACTGAGCTGGAAAGGGCTGGGCATGTATTCCACTAGAAAAAATAAAGTAAATGGAATCGAACATGAACATGAGGTCTTTCCAGAAAGTATCTAGCCATGTAATATGAAAAATAGAGACATTCATTGAAGAATATACAAGACACAAGAAACACTGTATATAGGACAATCATGCCTCAGTTCCCTTCAAAGTAGGCACCTTGGGACCTCACACGGTTCTTCCAGTCACCATCAAATGCCCTGTTGTATTTTCCTGAATCTCTTCAATGGTCTGAAGTCTCTTCCCTTTTAAAGATGATTTTAGTTTTGGGAAAAGCCAGAAGTCACAAGACGCCAAACCTGGGCTGTAGGGGGCTGAGTCACCTAGGAGATTTCTTGTTTCTCCAACAAAAATCTGCAGAAGATGTGATGCACAAGTGAGTGTGTTGTTGTGATGAAGCTGCTAGTCAACAGTTGCCCATAGCTGTGGCCTTCTGAGTCATCTGAATAGTTTCTGTGGAGGACTGTTCAAGTTCAACGCAAAGTTCCATGCAGATTCATTGCTCTACTCCCTCAGTCATTTTGAATGTGATGGCTACACAGTGCACATGCTCACTCACTCAACAGCGTCCACTACCCCCACTGACTGGTACAGTGGGGTCATCATTGTTCTTGTTTGCACATTCCAGTCCACTCTCCTTGGCTGCCAGGTTACATTGATGTCACACAAACTGTTCTCGTTATATTAACAATGGCTGGATTTTTTCCAGACAGGCCTTGTATTCTCACTTTGTAAACACCTTTCTGGTCTCTGTTTTTGTGAGTTTGGCTTTTTAGATTCCACATTTCAGTGGTATCCTAAAGAATTTGTCCTTCTTTGTCTGATTTATTTCACCTAGCATAATGCCTTCAAGGTCCATGAATGTTGTCATAAATGGCAATATTTCCTGCTTCCAGCCTCCTTAATATCAGCCTTTCTAGTGGGTTTCTAATGATATCTCATTGTAGTTCTAATTTCCATTTCTCTAATGGCTAAAAATATTAAGTACTTTTTCATGTGCCTATTTATCTTTAGTACATCTCTTTTATGAAGTGTTTGTTCAAATCTGTTTTTTTTAAATAAGCTTGTTTTCTTTTTATCATTGGGTGCTTTACATATGCTAAGCACAAGTTCTTTTACTGATTTGTTTTGCAAATATTTTATCCCATTCTGTGGTTTTCATCTCCTTTTGATTTTTAGAAAAAGGGAGGAGGAAGGGATGGGAAGAAGGGAGGGAAGAGAGAGAGTGAGAGAAACTTTTATTTGTTGTTCCTCCACTCATGCATTCATGAGTTGATTCTTTTATGTGTTCTGACTGGAGATTGAACCTGCAACCTTGTGGCATCAGGTTAACACTCCAACCACCTGAGCTATCCAGCCAGAGCCTCATTCCCTTCTTATTAACAAGTATCTTTTGAAGAGCAAATGTTTTTAATTCTGATGAAGTCAAAATTAAGAGCATATTTCATGCTTTTTGTATTCTATTTAAGAAATGACCCAATACACCAAAAAGCCATCACCATAACCAAGTTCAGGTAGGTTTTCTCCTATGTTCTCTTCTAGGAGTTTTATAGTTTTGCATTTTACATTTTGATCTATAACCCATTTTGAATTTAGTTTGTGAAGGGTATAAGGTCTGTGTCTACATTTTTTGCATGTAGCTGTCCAGTAGTTCCAATACCATTTGATGAGAAAACTATCTTTGCTCCATTGTATTGCCTTTCCTCCTTTGTCAATGATCAGTTTGCTATATACATATGGGTCTATTTCTAAACTCTTCATTCTTCTCCACTCACCTATTGGTCTGTTCTTTCATCAGTACTACACTGTCTTGACTAATCAATTGACTTTTGACAAGAGTTCTAAGAAAATTAAATGGCAAAAGAATAGCTTTTTTCAACAAATGGTGCTAATGAAAACTGAATGGCCACATGCAGGAAGTATGACTTTGTATCCATAATTCTCACCATATAGAAAAATTAACTCAAAATGTATCAGAGATCTAAACGCAAACATTATGAAATTCTTAGAAGGAAATCTAGGTGCAAATCTTCTTGAGCTTAGATTAGGCAGCTATTTCTTTTATCAAACACCAAAGGCACAAACAACACAGGAAAAAATAGATAAGTTGGATTTCATTAAATTTTTAAAAATTGCATCAAAGGACACATGAATAAAGTAAAAAAAAAAAAAAAGCCTAAAGATCAGAGAAAACATTTGCAAGTCATATATCTAACAAGGGCCTAATATCTAGATTACATAAATTATACTACCAACACACATCTTGACGGATTTGTGAGAGACAAAATGTAATTTTCCCCCAAGCCTCGAAAACTGTACAACATCTTTGAATAGGCTCTGCAATTCATTCAACTATAGACATGGTCTACGTTTTAGAATACACATTCGTATTGCTGAACATTTGTGAACGTAGCATTTACCTGGGGTACTTGTTAGAATTCAAGTTCCCAGATCACTGTTCTAGAGGTTCTGATTCTTCCAGATGAAGAGATGCCCAAGTGTCTGCAATTTTAATGATCACTCAAGTAATGTATTATTTTTTCACCTTTGAAAGTATTTACTTAATTATAATTACTAAGGGTAGTCACATATTTTACCTCAAAAATCAACCAAAAAAAGAAATATTTTAATAAAGATAACATTATTTAACATTGAATTATTTATGACTGTAAATTACATTAGGTGTTATATTATCAGACACACAATTAAGATGGTTTTTCAACTATTATTGACTAATTGAACAGAATTAAAAATAATCAAACATTCTTAGAAAAATTCTTCAACATCCTATATTCCATCTCATGTAGCAGAGAAGGCTTTGCTTGGTCACCTAGAAATTTAAAGCTCTGATTGAGAAGACTCCAATTGGTTGTAGAATCCACTGCAAAACGGGATCTCCATAAAAGCCAGAGGAATGTGTAACTCAGGCAGAGTCAGCACCTCCCATAATAATCAAACTCAAAAGCCTATTATTTTCTAACATTTCACTGCAAAAAAACATGTTTATTGGAATAAGTTCAGCCATTAGTTGCACAGATTGGGTCCTTTTCTCTGGTGCAAAAATGTGATTGATCTTTATACACATTACAGTCTGGCTTTTTCTGAGTGGGTATTGAAAATAGAAAAGAAATTTCAGAATAAAGAGGAAATGTCAAGGCAATGATGAAAATAGCTTTGATCCATGATGAGAAGAAAGACATTTCATCCAGCCTGACACAGAGAGGGCAGTGGAGATGGAGGCCTACAGCTCTAGAGACTGGGCTTGGTTTGCTCACCATGGCTTCTCAACCACCTCCGCCAGCTCTGCTTGTTTGTTCTGTTTTTCATTTATTTTCTTTGCTCCTTTTCTGTTGTGGGTTTTTTTTCTTTTTTGCATTTTTTGGCTTGAGTAATTTTATGATTCTATATTATCTCCTTTACTGGCTTATTTACTATACTTTTATTTACTTCTCAATTGTTTGCTATTTCACTTACATTTCCATTTATCAGATCTATTTTAAGTAGTATTTATATACCTTTATTTATACCTTATAAGTATATATATATAAATACACACACACACACACACACACACACACACACACACAGTGATTTGCCCTTTTCTGGTCTGTGTGCCAGTGTTCTCATAGTTTAACTTATATATACATCATAAACCTTTCAGTATAGTATTTTATTTTAAACAGTTACAAGAAATTTTTAAAATAACAAGCAGTTTTATGCATTTATCTATATATATCATTTCTGTTACTCTCTAATTCTTTGTGCAGGCACATATTTTCATCTGATATGCATCATGCACTTATAATGCTTATGGTTATGGTCTGATGATGGTGGATTTCTATGGTCTTATATATGTGAAAAATATCTTTATGATCCAAGAATTTTGCTCTAGATATTTACTCAACTTATGTGCCAATTTATGCCTATACAACAACATGCACATGAATGTTTATAGTAGCTCTATTTATAATCATCAAAAACTGGAAACAACCAAGGTGAATGGATAGACAAACTATAGTCAATCCATAAAACTAAATAGTATTCAGCAATAAAAAATGAATGAATTACCTGCCACAAAAAGATATGAGTAAACCTTAAGTGCATACTGCTAGTTAAGCAGCCAGTATGAAAAGGCTACATATTGTGATTCCAATTACATGACATTTGGGAAAAAACAAAACTGCTATGAAGAGTGTAAATACACCAATGGTTGCTAGGAGTTCAAAGGGAGGGTTGAGCAGGTGAAGTACAGGGAAATTTTGACAATAGTAAAACTACTCTGTATAATATTATAATGTTAGAAACATGGATGGCATTGTATATTTGTCAAAGCCCATAGAAATTTATAGCACAGAGAGAAACCTCAATAAATGCAAATTTAAAAAAATCATTTAGCAGGTTAGGGGATCCCAAGGAGGAATGAAAAATGTGATAAATGAGTCTAATTTTATCACAGATAACCCTAAATGGGGAAGGAGAAAAAAAAAGGGGCTAGCTAAGAGGGTGTAGGTTGTATAAATGGTAATAGAACATAAAATAAATAAAAAAATTAAAAGTGAGTGGAGACTGTAAGACTAAAGGCAAATGGACTGTAAAAAGCAGTGTACGGTAGTTGATACAGGTGTTTCTCATGGGTGTATGAATTAACAATTATGAAAGCACTATACACGTGCACTGGAACTGAATGGTTAGGTAAATAGGTGATTGATGATGAGAGCCAGATTTCTTGCTTTAGAGTGGGAGGTTACAAATAAAAGAAGAAAGCTATAATAATCCATGTGGCAGTAGAACAAAGTTGAAGACGTCAGAATGAATTAATCATTAGTTTCATATAGATACAATTGTTACATACAGAAATATTAATGTGTATGTGAATACACACAGTTTAATATACACACGTTTCCTCATTCTGTCAGCTGAGAGGGCATACAAGCAATGACATCCCAATAGCAAAAGTACACCTTGTGGCTCTAATGCTTGTGCTCAGATACTGGCTTCTAACCACATTATCTAAGGAAAGTGTCATTTGGTTGAAACAGTTGATTCTAGAACTGGGGCAGGCAGTATACAATATTAGCTTGGAGTATCTTGCTATGTTGTGATACTAGAAAGTAAGAAAGCACTGAAAATACAAAACTCCTTAATAATAAGGCTATGTCAAAGTGACAGAGGACCCTACTAAATTTGATCATTAAAAAAATATTACATTATAACTCAAAGTATAAAATAAACATATATGAGTCTGTGTTGATATAAATAAGTGGTTGAATGTGTACATATTTTATAAAAGAGTATGACTTAGTATATGAAAATTCCAATTAATTATCCCATACAGAACTCCAAATAATTTATGTTAATACTATGTCCTCAAAGAAGTGAAACACAGTGAAATTTCTTTCAAAGAATTCAGTACAGAAGGGGGGAAGCAAGCAACTTTATAGTGAAAAACATGACGTCAGCCAGGTGGTCAAGGTTAAACTTCAACAGTGATAAGTCATGTTATTGGTTTATACCTTTTTAATGCTGTGATGAATATGGTACTTGATCTCTGTGATAGTCCTCCCAAAATCAAAGATCATCAGTGTCTTTGTTTGTTTGGGCTGTTACAACAAAATACCATAAACTTGAGAAAAATAGAAATGTATTTTTCACAGTTCTGAGGGCTGGGCAGACCAAGATCATGGCATTGGAAGAATCAGTGTCTGTGGAGAGCCCACTTTCTGGTTAAGTCGACATATTTTAATAGTGTCTGCACATGGTGGAATGAGTGAAGGAGCTCCCTTGGTCTGTTTTATAAGAGCCCCAATTCCACTCATGAAAACTCTGCCCTCAGGACATAAACATCTCCCAAAGAGCCTGCCTCCAAAACCATCACATGGAAATATTATTTCAGTCTGTGAGTTTTGGGAGGACACAAACATCCAGACTATTGTAACCAGTCTAATCATGGGAAAAAAAAAAAACATCAAAAAATCCCACTTGATAGACATTTTATAAAATTTTATAATTATTCCTCAATACTGTCAAGGTCATCAAACGCAAGGAGTCTGAGAAACTGTCACAGCTAGAACAGAAGAATATTAGGGAAACACTAAGAAAATCTGAATAAAATATGGACTTTTAAAATAAAAATAATATCATTAGTTCATTAATATGGTACAAATGTACCATATAAAAATAGAAATGAGAGAAAATGAGTGTGGGAATTCTTTATATTATGGTTACATTTTTACTTAAATCTAAAACTGTTATAGAATTTTAAAATTCATTTTAAAAAGATCTTATCACTCCTTTGTTTCTCAAAGATATTTTCTTGGGTATAAAATTCTAGATTGACAGAATTTGTCTTTTAATACTTTAAATATTTCATTCCACAGTCTTTTCTGGCATGTGTTGTATCTGAGATGTCTATTGTCATTCATCTTTGTTTTATATCTTATTTATTTTTCTCTAGTTGCTTATCACTTGTTTTAAGCAATTTGATTATGACGTGCCTTGGTGTAGTCATATGAGACACCCTTTGAATGAAATAGTAGTTACTCGTATTTGAATGTTAACACAGATTTCTTAAAACTATCAATTTAAGTCTATAAAATAGAGCATGAAATTAATTAATATGAGAATAAAAGAACCAAATATATTTTCATGTTTACTAGGGTCAACACTTAAAAAACTACCATTCTTAGGTTAGAAGTTAAATTATACATGATCTCTTTATTTTACAAATAAAAAAATCCTGATGACCAAGGATGACTAAGTAATTTGTTTTAAACCTCAGAGTAATTTAATGGAATGGAAAATGAGCTATTTTCCTGTTGGTTACTCCAGCACCTGTAGACCAGAATCTACCTCTCCAGCCACGCTGCTGCATGTGAGTAGCAGGCACAACTTGGGTTTTTCTTATCTAGCCTTTTTTCTATACAGTCAGTTTCACACCTACAAGAATATAGGCAACCAAGGACTTGGAGCCTTTGAGTTCTCTTGCTGAAGATACATTGGCTCTCAGCCTTCTACTGTTTCCTCTCTGGCTTCATCCTGGTTATGGTATGAACCTCCATTGGATTAATGCCTTATCTTTTGACTTTGACCCATTCTGTGCTGCCAGGCTGCATTTTGACTTTCTCTTAACCAGGGCCTTCATTTCTATCTTCAATCTTGACTCTGTATTAAACACAAATGACCTTCACCACTTATGCCTCAGGATCATTTCTTATTAGAAATGTGCAGTTCTGGCCATAAAACCTGAACTTTTGGGAAGACTGCTGGGAAGTTTGCCACAAAATACTCTTCCTGTGGGAAACAGCTTTTAAAAATTACTGCTAGTGGGATGCTAGGAGATAAGCTGCAATATTCTTTTTAGCTCATAATCAATTTTCATGAAATTATCATTTTACTCATAAAGGACATCTATTTCTTGTAAAAAAAAAAAGAGGCCTTTTAGAGTTTACCTGATATTTATCCAAAATAATTTATTTAATAAGAAATGTTTCTTTGAGCTCCTCTATACATATTGCCATCGTAAACTATCTTATGTATGTTAGGCACACAATAAAAGTCAATGAAATGAATTTTTAAAAAGCAGGTCAAGAAATGAGGAACTCAACAATAGACCAAAGAATGTAGGTCTCCTTGGGTAGTGAATGACATACATTAATAGTCAAAGCCATTCTGCATAGGGGAACACCTAAAGCAGAAACATCTGTGGCTTTCCCATGTTCAAAGAAATAGCAGCATAACCCAGATCTGTCCACGGGATTTGCACAGATGCAGAACACTGGGAACTCTCAGTAGACCTAATGCTAAGAACTATTAATATATCAAGAGGTTAAATGCTAGCAGGTCTCTGGAGGCAGATATCAAAGATCTTCATAGAGAAAAAAAGCCAAAGTGAGGTCTACATAAAATATTATCTAGGTAATAATTTATTCCCAATCACACTTATATAAACAGATACATTTCCTATGCTGTGCTAGGAAACTGTTGTAATTAATCTCAAAGTAATCTTTTTGGAGTTATGAATGCTTACCCTGCATAAAACAGAGGATTTTGTTTATGTAGGACAAAGGAGTGGTTAAAAATGGAGAGGATAAAAAGAAGTATAAGGTGAGATCTCATTTTTAGCTAAGGCAGCAGTTTTTTCAACCTTTTTCATCTCATGGCAAACTAATTGCTAAAATTCTGTGCCTCCCCCCCATGTTTTTTTGCTAATCTGGCAAAAATAGGTATAATTTTGATTGATTTACAAGAAATAATAATAGTAATTACCTACCCTTTTTGCTCCAAAGTGACTTTTGAAAAAATCAGGTGCCTATATTTGTATACATAGATTTCTGCTACCAAGAGTTAACCAATCAAACACAACCTTATTATGCAATGTGACCGATAAGATGCAACTCTGTTATATGACCTAAATACTTACAGCTCAAGACAGAGCATTCACACCTATGGCTGTTGTTGTATTGGCTATTGTTGTATTGGCTGTTGTCACTTTTTTATTTGACAATCTAAGAGTAAAGAAGTCAATGCCACCGACTAAACAGTCAGGTATTGCATGTTTTAAAAATTCTCATGGCACAATACTGTGCTGTGGCACACAAGTTGAAAATCCCCGAGCTCAGTGATTCAACAGCTAGATATTAGTGTCTGCTTCCTGGAAGCTGACCATTACTAAGTCCCTAGGTACTGGACCCTGTACCATTAAAGGTTATCTGGACAAGTGCCTAGTTAATTACATTCTACAAAACAAACAAACTTTAGAAAACGAACCAAATTACTCTTCCCTGGAAAACCTGCAGAAATAAGATAAATTAATGTATTTAAATGGGACTTATATCACAGAACTCGGAAACTGGTGAGTAATAGGCTTACACATACAGAGACAGGTGGATTGAAGGAGAATTTATCCATGTCTATACATAGACATTCTCATACACAGCAGATAAAAACAGGCTGCAAGGGTAATAATGCTGGAAACAACCTTTGAATTTTCAGCAAAATATCTTCCCTTGTGCAATGAATGGTACAACCAAATTGGAAGACATGCTGCTCAGTGACCAATTTTAAGGCATATTGCTAAATTGATTTGTATATTTGAGCACTATGATCATACACATATGGGCAAAGCCCTCCCATATTTCCATATTTGGAACTTTTTAATAGCCACAAAATTGCCAGTAAGAAAATGAAATGAAATGTCCATTTACTGAATATCTCTGGTCTGCAAAGTTCCACATTACATCCTTTTGCTGTGCACATAAATTTTTCAAAATTAAACAGAAACTACATCTAATCCATTCACTTATCGGGGGTGGCTAACAGTATGCCACAGAAAGCCATGTTTCTACCCCAAGGGAAATACCTGCTTTCACTTAGAAACCAATTAGGAAGTGATTCTCCTCATTTGCTGAATATCTATCCACAGTGCACCCAACATCAGTGAATTGATAGTAGCATTTTATAAGAGTGGTGTAGATTCACAATTCCTTATCCGCTAATAAGAAACCCAAAAAGCTCCAAAGAAAAAAAAGTGTTCCCAACTTGTGTCTCACAACTTTTTGGCAGCAGACCCTAACTAGAACCAATATTTTTAGCCCTTTATAAAAATCCCACTTAATGTAACTATTCATCCATTTAGTTAAAGAAGTATTACTATCTGATTTGGGGATGCAGCCCCAGCCCCTTAGGAGTTGTTATATTATGTGCAGTTTATGTCCTTAATAGTTTTCAAAATCTGAGGAATTCTGAAGTTTGAAACACATTCAGGGGTGATAATGATAATGGGGAAGGCAATTCATGCAGGGAAGCAGGGGGTCATGGGGAAACTCTGTCCCTTACTCTCAATTTCCCTGTGAACCTTATGCTGCTCTAAAGCATTAAAACACACACAACGTATTTGATCCCATCAATTTAAGACAAGGAATTTTGGATCAACAGTACAGCTGATTTGAAACCCTTGGGCTCTTTATTTATTTGGTGATAATAATTTTAAGGAATGGGCATATTCAGAGAAACACACTTAATAGACTCCATATTATGTTTCTGAAAATTCACATCATAAAATAAGTTGTAATCCAGAGATAATTTATTCTGTCTGCTAAATGCTTTATAATTGTTTGTCAAGCCACTAAAAACATTACTGACAAATTCATACAAGTTCTAGTCACATTTTTAATCTTCACTTGTAGTCTCCAATATCAGATGGCTTGTTGTCATATTTATTGGCAATAGCTAATTTTTTACAAGTGGGAAAGCATCATTTGCTCATACTATTGGTTTCTTTACATCCTAGGCACATAGGGCCTAGAGGCCAGATGATTTTTAGAACAGGAGATATATTTCCTACTTAACTGCTTTGACAACGAGATTGTCTCTGATGCAGCATTACCGGCCAGTGCTATGGACCTTGAAGAAAGTAAATGAATATCGACTTGTGGTGATGGGGATGACATGTCTCGGGAAGGTCCCCAGTGTTCACAGAAGACAGAAGCTGAGAGTAATGACGTTGGCATTACTCTGTGAATAAAAAAGAGCCGCGGGCTGTCAGGGGTGGACAGGGATTGCTAACTGGGCAGTGCACCCTTCATACTGAAAGGAGAGGAAGAGACTCTGGAGGGTGAGCTCTCCCTCACAGACACACCTGAGAAGCGGGTATGCTGTCCTCTGGACCCAAAGACAACATGGCTGTGAAACCTCACTTGGAAAATGCAGTCCTAAAGAAGACCTATTACAAGAAAATAAATAATATTCAACATTTTCCTCCAAACATAATCATTTGTAATGATTTTTAGACCCTTAATTAGTCCTATTTCACTGATTTTTAAAATATAAGATGGCTCCTTTTGGAAGAGCAGCTTAGTAAAAAGGACACTGCAGGTCTCTACATTCTTGAATATCCTTTCCTTTAAGTTTCGAAAGCAATTGCTGGTTTACAAATATAATTGATTAAATGTGAGTCACTGTAATATGGACCATTGGAGTTGATACTGATATTCTCTGGCAGCAGTCCTGTGGATAATGGGTAAAAGGAATGAGAAAAACTGCAATTGTCTAGCTCAGTTTGCCTTGAACTAACACAGAAAGAACTGGTTGACTCTCAGAACAAAATGTAAATGATCTCCACAATGTAAATTAGACCACTCACATTTGCAAATAGCTTAATGTTCACTCTCCCTTTTTACTTGTGTTTAGATATTCTGAGTAAATCCTTTTTCAGTCAGAATCCACAAGAAGCTAGAAACCCCCAGTGATGAATCGACTGTGAGCTCAGGATAAATATGTGGTTCCTTGTGTGGACCAGCATCTTCCTCGTCACCTGGGAACTTGATAGAATTTCCCAGGCTCCATCTGAGCCCCACTGATTACAGGTCTCTGGAGGTAGAACCTAGTGATCTGTAGTTTAACTGGCTGTCTGGATAACGGAGGTAGACTGAAGTTTGAGAACCGTTAGTTTATATTATGAAAATCAGAGACGGGGTGCAGATCAAGAATCAACCAACATGGGGGATTACTGGCTGCTTTGAGGTTCTCTTTGCATAATAGTCTGCAGGGTGTTAACACCTGAACTGAACCATGGTCCCTTCCTACCATTCTGCACAGACCCTCACCAGATGAACAACAAACAGGTGCTTCACAGAACTTCCTGCCATCTTCCCCAGAATTAACACTTACCTTGTGATAATAGTGTCAAACAACTATTTGTTTTTTTTTTTGCTTTCTTTCTTCCCTATGGGAGGGGTCATAAAAGTACCTGAAAATAGTAAAGAGTAGGAGGACAATGTAATAACTCACTTCCTTGTGGCACATAACATGGAGGGAATTATTGGAGTTCCACAGCTTTGTTCTTCAGCCAGTGTTCTTGCTGATCAGAGCTGGTGTCAGAATATAACAAATCGACAGAGAATGTTCTTTGTTGAGAATTTATTCTTACCATCCTCTACCCCCCAAATCTGGTGGATTAATGAATCTACTTAGAGCTCATTTCTTTACTTTATTATCTCACTGTGGTCTGGTAACAACCGTTTTTAGACAGGCAATGGTCCGCAGACCACATTTTAAATAGCACTGTTCAAAAGCACCTGTGCATCTTTAATAAAGAAGCTCTGTAAGTCTTCACCAAGAGCTGAATTTGATTTACTTTGATGCCACTTTCAATCTGAATTGGGCAGGAAAAAAGGATAAAGCAGAGCTTCTCAAAGGCATAGAATTATGGGTATACCCAGGTATACATCTCCTCAGTCATTGGAGTTGCTCAGTGGAGCCTGGAAGGCCAATACATATTACAGAATTATCATTTCTCCATGAGAGAAGAAGTAAAAATAGTTGAGAAGCACTTGGTTAGAGATATAGGCCATTCTCAGAAGACAGTCACAGGGAGAGCAGCCAAGCAGTTGAATGCATGAGTCTGTCTGAAGGGATGTGGGGGGGACGCCGAGTCCCATCAATGTGCAGGGAGTCCAGTGTGGTACACTTGGCCTGGCAACAGAATTCTAAGTGGAAAGTAGTCAGGCATGGTCTTAAGAAACATGTATCTTAGGACCCCAAATATTTTTTTCAGGTACAGTGAGTAGGAGCCAGTGTTCCTTTCTCCCAAAGAAAAGATTACGTGAGGGAAGAGTCTCCCTGATATTATGTATGACCTGGTTTTATGAGGTGCTATGGTTAAAATAATGTACAAAATGTTGTGATATCATTGCATAGAGTTTAGATAAGAGGTAGGGATACTCCTCTGAAGAGGGAGATCATTCTTGATTTAATCAGTAAATGGTTATGCCCTCCTAAATATGAAACTGAGATGCAAGATTTTAGCTTTATGGATGACAAATTTCAGAAGAGCCAGAGTATCTGGGAAAGTGCCCTAGGGAAGAAGAAAGCAGATCCATTTTCTGAAAGCCATGAAGCCTATGGCTCTGAAGGGCAAACTAATTAGGGGGAATTAAATATCTCTAATTTGCTAAGTAAATGAATACAGTTCTTGTAAGTTTTGTGTTTACATCTGTTTAAGGGACCATGAGTACTTGCAATATCATTTTGATGGTTTCAGCTCGTCTTCAACATGCCAAAGAGAACCAAGGGTCACAATAATAAAAAAGAACCTCACTACCTGGGGCCAGCATGGTGGTCAGAGCAGAACAATGTCACAAAATCTCAAGAAGTCAAAATTCAAGAAGGCAGGTGTCAACAAGTGAGTGACTCTGATTGAGTAGATTTTTTTATCCTGTGCCCAACCTTGTCTAGTTTAAGTTTTCTCCTGTTTAGTGGAGCAACATTCTCTTGTATCTGACAAGGTCCAGAAAGCCTACATACTCCAGTGATGAAGGTCAAATCAGCTTTTCAGTTCCAATCAGAAATTAGAATTCAGGGCAAGGAACTCAGCAAGAAGTTGAAATGTGGTCTTATTCACAGCAGAGAGCAGGTCAGGTGGCCCTGGCTCACCATCAACTCATTCCACCCCAGGTCCACGACTGTGTGATGAATGTCAGCCTCCCTAGATGCTGCCCGGTTAGAATTCACTCAGAAAAGAAGATTGAACCCACAGTAAGAATGAGCACAGAAAAAAAATGAGAGAGACATCAACCAAAAAGCAAAGTGGCCTTGTGCCATTCCATTTTGGAACAAAATGCTCTCCCACACTAATATATATTAAGATGTTATAGTATCACAGAGCAGTAAAATAACCCTTTGACAACAATATGACTTCCATAGAAAGGTTATAAGACGTAAAAATTGTAAAACTGAAGAAGGAATACTGTAGGTCAAAAATGGGTTTTAGACCACCTTATGCTCTAGAAAATTCAGGTTAAATTTTTTTTAAAATAAAAGAATACAAACTTGGTCTTCACATACACTGCATGTTATGTCCAGGATGTAATATATTTAGAATTAAACATCTCTATCACTGACTTTGCCTATTAGCACACTATTTTGTCTAGCACCAGCATTCGTACATATGCTTGTATACAAATTTGGCCTTTAATTATATTTTCTACTAAAACAAATCAGGGATTCTTGGAGAGCAGATGTTTCTATATCCTGTTAAGGTGAAAAATCAAGGTGATCTTGGAGTATCTTATTATTGTCATAAGGTAAGAAAAGAATGATCTGAAATATGTTTAGAGACATGCCAAAGGGGGAAAATGGCTAGTAGATGGATACCCTCTGGCCACCTTTTCACAATTTGAACATACATTTCATTAGAACAGTTATCTTGGGGAAAAAAGAACTATCAGTTAAAGTGATTAAAATATGTACTCTGCAGAAGGAAGAGTAGGTTAAAATTTCCAAAAATATATATTTAAAAAAAACAGAATGATATGCAACTCAAATTATAAATATTTACTCTTCACTATTTGATTAATACCTAGGTCTATAACCATAGTTTATAATCCAACCTAAAAGCTTTAAAATAAGCTTAGACAGTAGGTCAACATTATGTATAAATGATAGGACTTTGAGCCAGGTAACCCTGATGAAATAAAATATAAAAATCTATCATTTCAAGAAACAAAAACTTATGTGATTGACTGAGAATGGAAAATCCCAACAAAAAGTCATCAATTCAAAAGTTTCACTTTAAAGCTAAATTATTTTGCTTCTAATTAGGGAGGTCAGGTGCACAATAGATCTTGACATCAACCTTGATCTAACATTCACCAATCATTTTATAAAGAGAATTCTCTTTGTTGACTGATAAGATTACTGTCACACTAAGGTTACACACACACACACACACACACACAATCTGGTGGCAATAATGTTTTTGTTTTAGGTTTTTGCATATGCTTTTGGAATTATTATGCATGCCATATACATTTTCTGTTCAGGTATTTGAAATACTTAAAATAATGGAGCTTAAGAGTCTTATTACCTATTAAACTGTTAATCAATTAACTTTATAAAATACATTTAAGTATTCATAATTAATTTAATTGATAGGTTTGTAATACAATTTTAAGTGTTAAAAAGAATTTGGGAGACTTGTGATTTTCATTTAGCAGGGTTTAATTAGTTAATTTAATGATCAGAGTTTAAATATTGAAGAGAAATTGATTCATTAGCTACATAATTATCATGTTTTAATGATTAAACAATTGTTTACTGAATGTACAAGCCAATTTATTGACTATAAATCAAGGAGCAAAGTGTTTACGAAGGTTCCCTAGAAGCACAAACAGCCCTTGGGCAGTAAAGAGCTCTCAACAGACCTGAGCCCAGAAGAGGGGTTCACATGTGCTTATAACTTCTGCTTTAAAGGACACAGGAATATAGAGCATATTTTTGAGAAATATTTCCATGAAAAGTGATAAAAACAGATTTTGGTGCTGAGAGTGGAATGTGTCAATAATTTGGAAAATGCCTGCACGTGAAACACTTCATTCCCCCCCAATATGGGAGAAATGGAGTGTTGCTGTGCTCGTTGGTTGGTTTATTGAAGACATCCATCACAGAATGATGCTTTCTTAATAGATTTGCATATCTGAAATGATAATTTGCTACTCCTGTAGCAATTTCCAGATACAGCCTAAATTTCCAGACAATGTGAACCGACTCTCAAAAGCAAAAACAGCTTGCTACTGAGAGAGCATATACATTCTCCTAGTCTTACAGAATCATAAAGCTGGAAGAAATTTTAGAAACTCTCTTAGCCCTATAACCTTATTTTATAAATAAAGGAACCAGTGAAGGAGGTTGAGTAATTTATTCATGTTGTCACAGCTACTTAGTAGAAGAACAACAAATCAGCATCTTATGACTCCCAGTCTTACGGTTTTTCTCCATCAGAAGTCCTTATTTTAATTTATACACAGTTGTCATTTTAGTTCAGGAGTTTTTACTTAGCTCTATTGACAAGGAAAAAAATCTACTGTGAGAAAAAGCTGTGAAAAAGACTAGAATTTTTCAGCAGTAATATGCATTCTTTACAGTTCTTCACTCTCGAATTGTATGTCTAAGTTTCATTTAAAAAGTGATGTATTATGATAATAATAGAATGGCTAACACTATTTATTTCTATGTATTGTGACATTAAGCTTCCTCTGTGTATTCATGTCTCTGGCATCTGTCATTTGATTTTATTCCCCTACATTTTCCATTAGATCACTAAGAGAAAGGCCTCTTGTCTCAAAATTATTTAAGAAACTGAAGCATGGGAGGCCTCTCAGAGGGGTTTACAAACTCAAATGTTTCTTAGGCACCAAGTTACAAGTCAATGACTGGTAGTAGTGCGAGTTGAAAGAAAGAAGTGGTGACACCTTGGGCAACTGAGTTCATGTCCATGCAAAATACACTCAATCACTGTCTCTCTCTCTCTCCACTCCCTGCCCTTTCATGAGTGTGTATTTCATGATGTAGTCTTTCCTATAAGCCAGGCTTGGATTCCTGCTTGGGTTGTCTGATCTGGGCCTTAAGAACTGAAAGCACCAAGCTGCCTATACAACCACCAACCCTACAGGTGACACCAGAACCAAAAAATAACAGTGAGTCAACACAGGTGACTGTGCCATTCACTATGCTTTTATTAATGCAGGTTCAATCCACAGCCATACTAACCTAATAACTATGATACTAACCTAATAACAATAATAGTCACTCAGAAACATACAGCAATATCAGCACACAAGAGCATTGGGGGATAATGAACCTGAGTCCGAAGAATCCAGATCAGGTCCGGGTCTGGGAGGCAACCGGACTAGGCGGTTGGTGTCTTGCAGGGCAGAGTCAGAGGGACGGAGGTGCGGTGGAGCTCTTTGTTTCCGGAGGTGGAACGTGCAGGACATCTCAAAGTGACTCGCTCTCTGGATGCTTCATCCATGGTCTGAAGTCCTCTGCCTTTATGCTTCTCTGGTTATAAAGTCATGTTGATTTTGCACAATTTCTCAAAAACATGTTCTTCTTGATTTGGATAAGCACATGTTGTTTTCCTCAGTCCTGATAGGCACATGTTATATATATCAGCCTTAATAGGCATGTAGTCATGTCAGTTCTGTTGTTTTGTGCAACCCCTATAAACACACATGGTACATGTCGCTCTATTATTTCTCTGAGTCGTTGCTGTACTGTGTATGCTTTTAACATGGCTTCAGGTCCTACTCTCCACACACTGTCCATAGATAGATAGACAGATGTATAGATGGATGGGTAGATAGATAGATACTGTTTAGGGCAAAGGTTACAGTTATTCTTTTCACTTATAATCTTCAGTTTCCACCATAGAATGTTGTTTTCCAAATATAATCCTCAAACGTTTTGGTCTCAGAACTCCCTTACACTCTTAAAAGTCACTGAGGATCCCTAAAACTTCCTTTTTTTTTAAAATGTGGGCTGTATCTATCAATACTTATCATAGAAGATAAAACTAAAAAGTCTTCAATATATTATTTATATATTTAAAATGAATAATAAATACATTTCACATCAAAACAAGTAACAAGTATGAAAAGTAACTATATTTTCCAAAACAAAAACTGGAAAAAGTCACATTGTCTAAATTTTTGCAAATCTCTTTAAAATTTGGCTCCAGGCAGCTAGATTCTCCTATCTGCTCTGCATCCAGTCTGTTGTTTTGATCAACATATATGAAAGACATTGGGACTCACAGTAGTTGTTGGACAAGGGAAAGAGTTTCAAGGCCCCCCCGCCCAGGGGTTTGGGTGACACATTAGAACTGTTGTTCTACAGTAAGGGAGGAGACCAGAGCAGAGCTTCCTGTTAGCTCAGACTAGTTTTGGATACTCGTTTAAACTTCTGGAATGGTCCAAACAAAAATAACAAATTTGGGGGCACCACATGTGTCTGTTTTTGACTTCCTGTTGTGGAGACAGGTCTGCCACGGGATTTCATGTTCCTATAAGAGATTCACATCTACCTTTTGTCTTTTCTGCTTTTTGCTGCTGTGTTAACCTATAGCCATTGCATACCCTTTGTTATTGTCTGTATCAGTCTTCACCTACCTACATGTCTACATCTGTCTCTATGTCTACATCTGTCTATATCCCTATGATACTGGCTGCAAACAGCATATTGTAGACTAGGACACTTTGGCATATATTTAAAAATAAAATACCCCTCTCTTACATAGTCTGAGTTGTGCACTGGTTGTTAATCACCATGCTAAAGTGAAAATGTAACCAAAATGAAGGGTTGAAGAATGACAGCTTAAACACATGTCAGCAATAAAGGCAAACACAGACTTCGCTCATCAAAATCCAATGCTCTCTTCAGGAGGATGGAGCAAGTCTATGAATACATGAGAGAAAGAGTTGGCTACCGTGTCAAAAGCCAGGCAGGCTCATAGATGTGCTCCTTCTGTCAGGCCTTTGTTATGACAACCACAATTACATGCTTTCTAGGTCTCAGTCAAGGCTGTAAGCCTTTCTGTAAGGATGAGTTATGAAAAAGTCCAAGACTGCTCAGAGATTGCAACAGATTGCTCCGCTGGCCTCCCACCCCCAATAGATCATACGTGGCAGAAAAGTAGACTATTGATCTTTTTCTACCTCCTCCACATGCCCCTGCACTCTCACAACCTGCACACTTAAAAAACCTCCTATCTTTTTGTTTTGGGTAGCAATATCAATTCCTTAAAAATATATTTCTAAATACTATTCCTTAAACTTTGGATGACACTGGCTGGTATTTTGAAAGAAAGTATATTTGTCATCACCAAACATGTCACATGAATCGAGCAACAATGTCACCACAGAAGAAGCATGATCATCTTTTTTCTTCCCTCCCTTTTCCTTTCCAGGTTTCAAAGAAAGGTCTACAGTATTGCAAATGCATTTGTGTTTGACTTAAAGAAAACTTTATTTTCCTAAAACTAGGCAGAATTTAATGACATCCCCAATCACAGACCCTGAGTCCTGTACTGGGCCTCATGCACCTCCCTCCACAGAGGTGAGGTGGGAAGGAGAGTTATTGGGTGTTGAAGAGGATTCTACCACATTTTCCTACAGCTGAGATGATACTTCATACTATTCTTTACCTTTATTTGTTTCTTTCTGTATGTCTTCAGAAATGCAAATAACTTATCCATGCAGATTTTGCAAGCCACTGCTAAATGGTGGTTATTTGTTATGTCTTAAGGAAAATGTTTTTCAGCAGGTCTGGGTGTTACGTAAAACCTGTCCTGTCTGTAACCTAGTCTTTCTGTAGCTTTTTGTAGTATCTGTGATAATGACCAAGAAAAGATTCAAATCAGATTTGTCTGCCCTAAATTTTGACTACTTGTCTTATAGTCTGCAGAATAATCTTAAAAAAAAAAAAAAAAAGCCTGGGGAGACATACCACAGTTTATTGTCTAAAATTGGTGTTGGGGCAGAGATGTGTTTACAGGAAAGATACTCAGGGTGGCATCCATTAAAAAGAGTAGATTTTCAATTCAGGCTGTCTTTTAAGCACTAAGTGATTTAAAATAAACTAAAAATTCAGAATAATCATTAATTTATTCACCAGATTATTATTGCTGAACTAAATGCCTGTCATCCCATATAAGTTATGTAGGCTCTTTGAACCTCAATACAAAGGTAAGTAAAAATTGCTATGCTAATAACTGTTTGACCTCAGGCACTAATAAACAATGGCAACATATTTTATGATATAAAAATAACTTTCGCATTCATTATCTTTGCCTACTCACATATTTTATCAGCCTTGCCAGATGAAGTATAGGATGCCTAGTTAAATTTAAATTTTATAAGAACAAAAAATAATTTAGTAGAAGTATGTCTCAAGCATGGGGCATGCTGTATTTTCACCTGATAAATCCAACAATTCTATATTTGGAAAAATTGAGGCTGAAAGAGATAGGCAACTTACCCAATGTCATCAGGCCTGGACCCTGTTCTGACTCCAAATCTAGTCTGGTTTTGCTCTACTACCACTGTGCTTAGGCTCCCTGAACCTCAATATTGTATCTCTTGAAAAAACAAACAATAAAAGAAATATTATTGAAGTGCCTTGCATTTACAAGAAGCTATGCACACAGAGAGCTGACGTGAAACAATGTTACACCATTAGCAAGGCTACATTAGTCAGAGTTCTTGGTTGTAATCAGCAGAATACCTCTTTGCTCATTTAAGCCTCCCTGCCACTGTGCAAAGAGTCTAGAGAGCTTATGGGAAATCCAGGGGAACCAGAGATGGGTTTGGAGGACTTCCTGGTGAAGACCACAGAGCCATTGCCACTGGACACAAGCTCTGCAGCTTGTGGCCAATGCAGAGGATACAACACTGCAGAAGACACTGACTATCGCTGCCTCTGAAGGCTCCACGTGTCTCCACAACTCTCCATCATCCTCACCAGGAAGGATTCTGTACAGAGCCTCAGACTTTGTATCATTTTTCTCTAAATTGAAATCTCAGATCGTGTCTAATTGGTGTTGCCTCAGTCACATTCCTATGTGTTAACTGCAAGGGAAAATGGAAAAGAAAGTCCCTGGTTTTTACCTGACACACGAATATATCATACAGTGGGAAATTGTCCATTCATAGAGATGGTATTCAGAGAGTACTGGACAGCAGAGAAACTATGCAGCATATGGATTTCAGATAAACATGTTAGAATGTTACACTCTGCCAGAATAATTGTGTTCATTGTCAACAAATACACACCATACTCATATTCCCACCACACGTATATATCAGCTGTCTTAAAGCAAGTTGTTTTAACTATTTTCCTTTCCTCTCAAATCCTAACAAAGGGCACATATATTTTATCATATACTGAATCTTCAGCCATATAACAACTTGACCAAAAGCAGCAACTGATAAATGCAAATGACCATAACTATCCAACTAGCACTGAAAGTCCCTTGTGGTTTGCAGATCCTCAGATGTCATTTCATTGGAGGGTAGAAACACACCCCTCTGAGAGAAGTTCTAGTCACTTTAAATTCCAATATCCCACATGAATTTGCTTCTCAGCTAGATTCCTGAAACACTAAAGTACTGACAGTTTGTGATCTTTACTGTAAATGGACTTTGTGCTTTATATGCAAGGTCTGTAATGTTGTCCATATAAAGTTTTATGTTTTTATCATTGATTTTTATTATATTTTTCCCATTACCATTTATCCTTATACTCTCTTCCACCTCCACCCTCACCCCCGCCCCAGTCGCCACACTGTGGTCTGTGTCCATTAGTACATTTTTCTTGATCCCTCCACCCCACAACACCCCCCACTCCCACCCCACAGCTGTCAAATAATCTACTATTGTGGCTTCCATAGGTTTATTATGCCTGTAGAATTGACATTGTAAGTGCCAAGCATGGGTCATCAAAAGAATAAAAAAGATACTGCAGAATACACATTGGTTTTCTGAAGACCAGAGAGATCCTAAAAGGACTAGCTAAGGCTGAATGCTCCTGTACAAACTATCCAGCTACGTCATTACTTGAGCTGAACCCATGACCTCACGGTACTCTAAAACTACACTTCTCAGAAACCCCTCTACCCCTAGTGCAGAAGTGAAAAATCTTGGTTCAATGGCATCCATGTTCTTCTGGTAGATGCATGGATTAAATTAGGGTAATTTTTTTTTTTTTATAAAACACACATCATTTTTTAGTTTTATGTACCTCAAGTTGATTTTTGATTCTGAGAAATGTCTGAAAAAATGCTGAAAAAACTATTTGGACCTGAAAAGAATTTACAATTTTCTTCAAAATGTCTCAATTTCCAGTTTTAAATGTGTTTGTGTAGTCCTGTACTCTGAAGGGAAACAAAGTAGAATTCAATAGTGTTTAAGGAAAATTTCAAGTTTACTCCAGAGCTTCATTCCATCCATTTCAATTTGGATGTAAAGGCAGAGGAATAGCTTTTGGGAGAAATAATTTTCTGTATGAATAAAGAGGAGAAAATTGTGCAGGTTTCTCCAGTTAATACATTATTTTTTGGTAGCTCTGATTCAATGGAGGAACCTTAGTCTCTTCTCATACAAACGGTTAGGATAACTGAATTTTGTTTAACAGCCCAGTTCTCAAGACATGCACAATCGAGTTGAGACTGCAATACTAGCCTCTTTCCCAATAAAACAATGACATTTTCCTATTTTCTTTTTCCGGTAGAAAACAGAATATGTAAGGGCTATTTATACTAAATTTCCCCATTAACTTATAATAAGTGATCCCCCAGGATAAGTACAGTAAGTAAAAGAACATTCACATTAAGCATTTTTTATTTTCTAATATAATCTTGAATATAAAACTTTGTTAAAATAAAAATCTAAATAAGCCTTGAAGGCAAAAGAAGTTATTAGAAACTAACTGCTAGTCTTTCACACCTGAAGGAAAGTGGATGGCTATTTTGCTAGTTAGCTAGCAAAAATTTCTTGACAGGATTTTGGTCAGAAGACTGTGGTTATGGACTAATAGTGTTCTATCAGTAGCCAGTGCCTGCCTTCCTGGTGTCTTCCCAAGCCACTCCCCATCCTTGGTCCATTCGTCCGTATACAATTTATAATTACTTGACAATTCTAGAGAAGTTCTCATATACTTCACTTGGACACCTTAAAAATGACTCACAATAAAACACATAGGTAAATCTGTTTTTCTGCTAACATATAGTACTTGGCCTTCATTCATAAAGTCACTCTGAAGGAGTAAACTTTTCATTAGCGGCTCTGCATGCAAAATCAAGTAGAACTTTAGAGAGCAGGTATTCTCGGGTAGCTTTCTTTCTATGTAACAGAGGTAACTACCTACTCAGATGTATTTATAGTTCTCTTTAGCTTTGCTGTATTTTTAACAAAATGTCACAAGTTTCTCAGAAAGCAATTAGAAACACAATTTAATTACTGATACCTGTCAGTGTTCATTTCATTATCACATGTGCCAGACATATTTATGAAGATGACAATTATTTATCTCAGCAAACCTGTTTCTGTTCAAAGAGCAATCAAGAATAGGAATAAGGCAGCTGCATACTCCTGTCCACAGTGATAGTAACACATCTAAGTACACAGTGCTTAGGCCCTGGGGAGGGAATTTAAATGTTGAAAAATCCCATTTCTCAAGTTTTATATCTTGTTTGAAATTTTAAAAGCTATAATACTAATGAATTTTCTGTATAAATAATTACAACAGAATATTTTTGGTCTGATTCTTAAATACTGAATTCAAAATACATTGACAACCCATTGCTTTCTTTTCTTTAAATATGCTAAAGGAGATACTGACAGCTGATAGGTCAACAGTGGTAAGTATACGCTATGTGACTGAGGGGTATACCGAGGAATTCAGGGATATGCAGAGGTATAAGCCTGTCTCTGTACCTAGCATGCCCATGAAGGATAGGCAAGGGCTGATTGATTTTTAACGGCAAAGTAATGATTTCCTGGGCCTCTCAGTCATTTGTCTAACTATTCTGGCTTGGTGTTTATCATCTCGCTAGAAAAAGAAAACCTGATTGAATGTGCATTTTGGAAAGCTCCAGAGATTATTAAAGTCCAATTGTCAGCCCATAAATCATTCTAAGTTTTTATATTACGTGACTCTGAGGCATCCATGCTACTAATTGCAGATTTCCTTCTAAGGCTATTATGATAACCAAAGTGCAATTCTCAATCCCCTTGTGACTTAGTCTGTCATTTATATACTGAGGGATGTTGCCATCCAGGCTGTAGGCGAAATTTAAATTTGGTTGGAAGGCTAGCCTAAATATGGCTGGCTGAATCATCTGCCTGCCATCTGATCCATTGATAATTTACACTATTAGCCATATCGCTATAATCTATATATTTCCCCATCTTTTTTTATTTCAATTATTTCCAAAGTTTTTTGCCCTTTAATTTTCCCTAAAGTGTTTGCCAATACAATATCATTTTATTTAAGATAACCGAGATTCAGTTCAAGAAATATTTATTGTGGTACTACTATATTCCAGGAACTATCCAAAGGGATCACTGTTTAAAAAAAAGAAAGAAAGAAAACCTGTCATCTGGAACACACAAGGAGACACTGACCATAGAAAATTCCGCAGAGTGATAAGTGCTGCAACAGATGTACAGATGGATATAGAATCATGGGAGTTTCCCTAGAGGTATTTAACCCTAAGCTAGACAATGAGAATTCTTCTTGGGGTACAAAAAATGTAAGAGTACTTGTAAGGGAACTGAAGTCAAATATAAGAGACAGAAAGATCTGTTTGGGAAACAGTGGCCTAAACAGAGAGTTGTTTAAGAGTAGAAAAGCTGAAAGCAAATCTTGAAAGGGGAGCTGAAACTAGTTAAAACTGTTTAGACTCTCCTTGGCCCTCTTCTTTCAGAAATATCTAAGCCCTATGCACTCCCATCCCCAAACTACAGTGGGACATTATTAATTCGCAGGTTGCCCATTTAAACTGGTTTTCCTGTGTCCATGCTAGTCACTTTCTTTCTTTTTATCCCGTCGTCACATTCATTTTTTTACAGCATAAGCAGAGAAATGTACTAAGATACAAATCTAAGCATGGCATTTAGTGTCTTTGTAGCTCCCCCCTGCTCTGGCCCTTGTGTTCTCACAGGTCGCACACAGTCCTCCATGATCCGGCCCTTGCTCGAGCTCTGGTTCTAACTCGAGGGCACCTCCAGTCAGCGGTCCTTCAGTTCAACATGCTCTCCTACCTCTGTGCTTGGCGTGCACTGCATCTCTAACTTCAGAACCCTCCTCTTACCTCTGCATTTCCATGAAAGATGGTGTGCTTCTTTGAAGAGGGCTCCGGCCCTGGCTGGTGTGGCTCAGGGAACTGAGCACCAGCCTGAGAACCAAAGGGTGGCTGGTTTGATTCCCATCCAGGGCACGTGCCTGGGTTGCAGACCAGGTCCCCATTAGGGGGTGCATGAGTGGCAACCACACATTGATGTTTCTCTCCCTCTCTTTCCCTCTAAAAATAAATAAATAAAATCTTAAAAAAAAGAAAAAAAAGAAGAGGGTCTCCTTGGGGAGTGCTCTCTAGGGTATTAGAAACAACACAGGATTGGCCTCTCCTTCCCTTCTGCTCCTACAGCACTCTGGATATACTTCAATGAAAGCAATTATCACTCTGATTATAATTCTTTTTTGATTCCTCCTTTTATCTTTTAGTTCCTTGAAGTCTAAATAGTCCATCTAGTTTATTATCTCACCAGGAACTAGCAACAGATCCTGGTCCATAGCAAGAGGTTCCTATATGAACAAGTAACTGAATGCTAATGTTAAGTCAAAGAAGACAGAATTTCAAACAGGAGGGACTGAGTCAGTACTCATTTTATACAGAAAGGTCAGATAGAATCAAGGTAGGAGTTACTAATAATTTTTTTCAATAATTTTTCAAAAGACTATGAAGCATTGAGAAGTGAATTGATAATAAGTGGCATCAGGAGACTACAATATTTTTTAAATTAATTTATTTTTTTGGTTATACTATTACAGTTATCCCAATTTTTCCCTCTTTGCCGCACTCCACCCAGCAACCTCCACTCCCTCTGGTGATCACCTCACCTTTGCTCATGTCCATGGGTCATGCATATAAGTACTTTGGCAACTCCATTTCCTGTACTGTTCTTAACATCCCCTGTCTGTTCTGTAACTACCAACAATCCCTTCACCTTTCCCCCCATTACCCCAAACCCCATTGCCCACTGGCCACCATCCCAGTGTTCTCCAAATCTATGATTCTGTTTCTGCTCCCCTTGTTTGTTTAGTTGTTTAGATTCAATTGTTGATAGTTGTGTATTTATTGCCACTTTAATGTTTATAATTTTTATATTCTTAAATAAGTTCCTTTAACATTTCATATAATAATGGTTTGGTGATGGTGGATTCCTTTAGCTTTACTTTGTCTGGGAAGCAATGCATTTGCCCTTCCATTCTTTTTCTTTTCTTAATAATTTTTTTCTATTGTTCAAGTATAGCTGATTCCATTTTACCCCCACGACACCCCCTGGCCCCACCCATCTACACCTCTTGCCCTCAAACCTACTTCCTTTGGCTTTGTCTATGGGTCCTTTGTACATGTTTTTTGATGGCCCTTCCCTTATTTTCCCCCATTATCCCTCTCTCCTCTTCCCTCTGGTTACTGTCAGTTTGTTCTTTATTTTTTTTTATCGTTGTTCAAGTACAGTTGTCTCAATTTCCCCCCACTGCTCCCCCACACCCTGGCCAACACCACTATTTCAATGTCTCTGGTTATATTTTTTTGCTTGCTTGCTTGTTTTGTTGATTAGGTTCCACTTATTGGTGAGATCATATGGTATTTGTCTTTCATTGCCTAGCTTACTTCACTTAGCATAATGCTGTCTACATCCATCCATGTTGTTGCAAATGGTAGGAGCTCCTTGTTTCTTTCTGTTATGTAGTATTCCATTGTACGAATGTACCATAGTTTTCTTATTCACTCATTTACTGATGGGCACTTAGGTTGCTTCCAGCACCTGGCTATTGTAAACTGTGTTGCTATGAACATTGGGGTGCATAGGTTCTTTTGAACTGGTGTTTCAGGATTCTTAGGGTATAATCCCAGAAGTGGAATTGTGGGGTCAAAATGCAGTACCATTTTTAGTTTTCTGAGGAAATTCCATATTGTTTCCCACAGTGGCTATACCAGTTTGCATTCCCACCAACAGTGTACTAGGGTTCCCTTTTCTCCACAGCCTCTCTAGCCCTTGTTGTTTGTTGATTTGTTTATGATGGCCATTCTGACAGGTTGAAGTGGTATCTCATTGTGGCTTTAATTTGCATCTCTCTGATGGTTAGTGATGCTGTGAATCTTTGCATATGTTTCTGGGCCCTGTATATGTCCTCCTTGGATAAGTGTCTGTTCAGGTTCTTTGCCCATTTTTAAATTGGGTTGTTTGCCTTCCTGGAGTGGAGTTGTGTGAACTCTTTATATATTTTGGATATCAAACCCTTGTCCCAGGTATCATTGGCAAATATGTTTTCCCATCTAGTTGGCTCCCTTTTCATTTTGCTAATGCTTTTTTTTTATCTGTGCAGAAGCTTTTTATTTTGATAAGATCCCTTTTGTTTATTCTTTCCTTTATGTCCCTTACTCTAGGGGATGTATCAGTGACAATATTGCTGCATGGAATATCTGAGATTTTCCTGCCTATGCTCTCCTCTAGGACTTTTATGGCATTGCTACTTATATTTAAATCTTTTATCCATCTTGAGTTTATTTTTGTGTATGGTTTAAGTTGGTGGTTGAGTTTCATTTTTTTTTGCATGTAGCTGTCCAGCTCTCCCAACACCATTTGTTGAAGAGGTATTTTTACTCCATTCTATGCTTATGCCCCCTTCTTTAAATATTAATTGACCATAGAGACTTGGGTTTATTTTTGGACTCTCTATTCTGTTCCACTGGTCTATGTGTCTGTTCTTATGCCAGTACCAGACTGTTTTGATTATAGTGGCCTTGTAATATAGTTTGATATCAGGTATTGGGATCCCTCCCTCTTTGTTCTTCTTTCTCAAAATTGTTGCAACTATTTGGGGTCATTTATGGTTCCATATATATTTTTAAAATGTTTGTTCTATATCTATGAAATATGCCATTGGTATTTTAATAGGGATTGCATTGAATCAATAAGTTGTTTTGAGTAGTATGGAGATTTTGATTATGTTAATTCTTCCAATTCATGAACATCATACATGTGTCCATTTGTTTGTGTTTTCCTTAATTTCTTTCTTCAGTGTTGTGTAGCTTTCTGAGTAGAGTGAGACTGTACAATATTTATAACTTCACCATATCCATAAGACAAAGGAAAAGTTAACAAAAAGAGAAAGAATTACCCTGCAACACATGGGATAATTGATCAGGAAAGATTCCAATGGAAATAAGAAAGAGGATCAAACTATATCTGGAGAGATTTTTCTTACAGGGTAGGAATATTTCTTTTTCTCAGACCAGTGGTAATAAGGTATACTACAAAGTGAAGAAGCAGATAAGTTCACAGGTAGAAGGAATAGGATATGAGCATGAGCATTTAGGCATTTATAGCTTATGTGTTTATTCTTTGTTTAATTTCCTGGACCATAACAATAGTTCAATAAATATTTTATAATTAAATGTTAACTTAATTATAAATTAAATTAGATAGGAGTTTACATTGCAATATAAAAACCTAAAGGAATGCATATTTGTAGAATTTAGAGTAATGAATTCAAGTGGTGAAATAAAGTTTACCTCTCCACAATATCTATGAGGTACCCATACAAAGTTCAATTAATAACAGTAGTATAATACATATGGATTATGAGCTGTCTTTCAGTCTTAGTAAGTGTGAAAGTATCTTCAGAAACTTTTGCTATTTTCTTGAATCTGCAATATACAAACTAAGTGAAAACAGAATGCTATTATGCAAATACAAAATCAAGACAAGTCTTCTAGTTTCCCTTTTAAAAACATATCATCCACCTTATGTTCTTCCTACATAGAAATACTAGCACTGCCCTTGCATATTCACCATGGGAAACAAGTGAGAAAATAGGCTAAAATGAAGTAGAAAAATTAAAATCAGCACAAGGATCTAGTTGAAGGTGGCTGACTTAAATATGTAGTGATATCAATTGGCAACGCTTTCAAATTACCTAGTTTGGCTCTTGGTAGGGTAAATCCAAGGGTCTAGGATTTGAGCTGGTAAGAGTGGCTATGGGGATCCATGAGGAGAAGACAAGAGCCGGTGGGGCACAGAACATGTGGGCAGGTGAGGAAACAAGTTAAGCATAATTTATTCTGCTTAAACTGGAAATTAAGGCTTTAAGTTTCTTTGGCCAGAATGTCAATGAACAAGTTAGAGAAAACATGGTGAGAGAAGAGAATGGGTCTAGTATGTTGTCAGTGAAAGCATTTGTTTGGGACTATCCCTACTCTCTTTCTATGAGGCAGATCTTTATTACCTTGTGTTGTTTCTCATGCCACCCATGCTCAGAAAGACCTCTTGCCATAGTTATAGATCAAGAAAACCATATGAAGTTATTTCAGAAAAGTTTGTGGGTGCTTCCTTGGCATCCCTTCCTTTTGGTTAGATTTGTCCCAACTCAATGCACTTATCACTCATTCATTCAACAACTATTAACAGAGAACTGATTCTATGTCAGACACCATTCCATGTGTTGGGTTACAACAGTAAATAAAGAAGCAAGGTCCATGATCTTATACAACTTAACATTCTGGACTATGGAAAAAAGATTATAAATGACCACTCATACACATAAAAATAAAAATGAGACAATTTTTGTAAACTAATAAGATACATTGAAAAAAGTATAAGGACAATGTAGGGGTAGAAAGGCATTTCTTAGTTTGGGAGGTCAGGAAAACCATGCTGAGAAGTTAAAATGTGATATCTATGTAAACTGATAGATACTGAAGAACCAGCTATGTGATGATATGAATGTAGAACATTCAAGACAGAGTTAGTAGCAGAAATGATGGCCTCAAGGCAGGAATGAGCTTGCAGCATGGCTGGAGAATAGGAAAAAGCTCACAAGAAAGGTGAAGTGTGAGGGTCATGGTCAGTGGGGAAGAAAGGAGCACTAACTAGATAAGGGCAAATAAAAAGACACAAAACAAATTTCTTCTGTGAAAGACTGTGCAGGCTATGGTCTGAATATATCTCTACCTAAAATGGGAAGCCACTAAGTGATTTCAGGAGAAGTTTAATGTGAGTTAACTTGTATTTCAAATAGCAATTTAACTTTCACTTCAAGAAAGGATGTAGACAAGAAATAGGGAGGTTATTGTTAGGAAGATATCACCGTAGCCTGAGAAAAGAGAAGATAGTAAGTAGCTCTGTCTAAAATAGTAGGGGTGGAAGTGGAAAGAAGTAGATGAACTCAAGATGTTTTTAGAGGAGAACTGACAGGACTTTGTCATTGGTTGGATTTGAATCTGGATGAAACTGAGAAATCGAAAATCAGTTCTAGGTTTTAAGTTTGACTGCAATAGATAAGGGTGCAACTTATTGATGTGGGAGAAGACTCCTCTCACTCCAGCGGGGTGGAAGCTCAGCCCCAAAGAAGAGACCGTGTCCAACTATTCTGAAGACACAAAGATCTAAGGCTCAGAGTATACAAATTCTGACCATATAAACTGAAGGCTTTTCAAAGCTCTTCTTCCTGAGCTTATCCCTTTAGCATGACCTGACTTCCAGTGACTTCAGCTGGAAAAGTTGTAGTCATCTGTGACTTCTTCATAAGTTTCACAAAACAAATCCAGTCTGACACACTCCTCAGCCATGTGAATCGTACTTCTAAAATTTCTCTTAAATATGTATCCTCTGCTACATTGCTATTGACATTGTCCAGATCTGTTCAGTCTTCCATGGAGCATTGCTTCATACCCCTACCACTTTTGCCTATAGGTTTTCCCCTCTCTGACCATTCCCATTAAGCTATGAGCTGCTGCCACAGTTGTCTTTATAAATCAGAGACTGGATGTATTTATGGGCTTATGGGGAATAGAAGCCAGATAAAAATAATGATGATTCCCAACTTGTGAGTTAAGGCTGGATCACTAATCATGTAATGTAATAGATGTTTCCAAGAGCATATGACTAAAACAATGCTGTTCTCTGATAAAATTTTAACTTGCCTTAAAAAATGAAAAAATAGGACGTTTATATCTATATGTATATCTTTTTCAACTTAGTGGTATATATTTGCCAAGTTATCCTTTCTTGAGAAGGACTGTATAGTATGCATTTTGATATTGTGTCCTTTGAATATGCTTAGACTTTTGCGGGAGATACCTGTTATTAACATGTGTGATGGGCAAACATCTGGGACGCCAGTGGGGCGGGTCAGCTGAGACAATGTCAATGGTTCCTACTCCAGCCACAAGTGATACAAAGGAAAATGACCCTGATCATAGAGAATTCTTCACCCCAAAATTGTACACAATGCTAGAGATGATTTATTTTTGTGAGAAATTGGAAGACTATGGGACTCTAGACCATTGTGTGTTTGCTTCAGAGGTTTAATATCATCCGATGTTCCATTTTGATAAAACTGCCTTTTGCCAAAGCCTGGTAAATTGACTTACCCTTTCACAAGGTGCTTGGGTATTCTGCTGAGTATTTAAGAATGTGTCAATTATTATAAAATAGCTAGTATATTCTCAATTATAGGTAATTAAGTGGAACCATTTTATTATATTCAATTATACTCTTGCATTTTTTGTGCATTTCTTCACACGTGGAAGTCCTGATTCTCCAAATAGTTTTAAAATTTATTTGTACATTGTAGGTGTTGTCAAATATTCATCTACTTTCCATAAATGTCAGAAGAAAATTAGAGTTATTCTTGAACATTCATTGAGTTAAACCAATTGCTTCCAGGGTCAAATCATTTACACTGGTATCTGCTAGAGTCTTGTTTGGAATGACCAGAAAGAAAACACCAGAAGAGATGGAAGGAGTTTCTCTGAGTTATAGGAAGGGTTCAGTAAGAAGGTGAAGAAAACATATCAGAGATAAATTTGTCTTGTGGTACAAAGTAGTAAAGGGTTAGCCTTGGGAAGAGATATACTTCCTGGTCTTTCTGAGATGACAAGGCACCAGCAAGGTCTATAAATAATAAACCCATAAGAAATGATAGAAAAAGCCAGCTGAATTTAAAGCAAAATGGTCTTTGAGTCCTTATGAATCTGTTTCCAAGTTAGCCTCAAAAACCCTTAATTTCACAGTCACTCCCTCAATGGGAGCACATTAAAGGTAATTACTATTTTTGAGCATTGCATACAATTTAGACCAGATTCAGGCAATGCAGTGTTGATCATGTCCCTTGAGTCTGACCTTAACCACAATGTCTAATTATCTAAATAGGGCAGTTAGCAGGGCAGAGAAGAACCCCTTCTCTAAAACAGGTTTTTGCAAAATATCAGTTCACTTATTATTTATTGGCTAAAAAAAAATCTGACCTTGAATTTGAGTATGAAACCATTCTCTAAAATTCATCTTGGAATCCAGGAAATGCACCAGCAACTTAGTGGAAGTGGAGAATGTGAGCACCAGACATGTTTCCGGGACACAGCCTGACATGATAGTGCAGAAAGCATTCCTTGTGTTAACGTTTTGAGGCTGGCAGCCACTGCAGAGGTGTATTTGCATTCAGAATGTGCAGTCACAGAAGCGACGTGATCTAAAAGCTTGTCATGTGTTAAATGGCTCACAGTGTTTTGCAGACAACAGGAAGTTTCACTTGCACAAAGTACTAGAATTAATGTGTCAAGGTAGGTGACAAGCTCTTCAGCTGATACATACATCAAGGAACTGAGCTCCTCATAACTAACCTGTCATACTTGATTATGTTCTGGGAAAAGGCTCCACACACAAATGTGACTTCGTTTATTAAATCTAACACATTAAATGCAGTCTGCTGCTAAAAATTACTCCCATTTTCTATAGGAGAATGTATTTTCATAAACTATATAATGGAGAATAATTTAAACAACATTAACTATAGAGAATTTGGAGAAAACATTGTTATAATCTGCATTAAAATGTCATGAGATCAGAGAGGCTTAGAACAAGTGATTTGATGGTGTCTTATTTTCTTGCAAGTCCATTTTATTTGAAGTAAACACTGCCTTAAAATATTCCCTCTCATAAACAGAACGATTCAATCTTAAGAGTTTCTAACACAGATATCTGAAATAGTTCATTTGGGATAATGACAAAGGATAAAGAAGGAGGGGAGAATCATGTGTTCCTGAGGCAGAAGAAACTGGTTATTAAATTCAGTGTGACAGTGTGAGCTTGCCAAGCTTCAGCGAATGATGCATATTTGCACAAAGGCAGTATCAAAGACCCCAGCATAGTGGGAGCCAACGTCGGCAGCAGGTTCAGGGTCCAGTGACTCTTCCAAAGAAATGAAGACTGACTCATGAAAGCTAAGTGAACTATTAGCAGTCAGGTATAAAGATTAAATACTATGGCAGAGTCTGAATGTAGACAGTACAGAGTAATGGTTCTGTATGTGTTCAAACCTTGAACTAGGCAACTTCACAGGGGTGAGAGTCATGCAGCGGGGAAGGCAGAAGGGACCAGGGAATTATGACGACTAGCTACTTACTCTCCTGAGCCACTCAAGCAAATGACTTTTTTCTAAGTGTCATAAATATAGGGAGTCAGTATTGTCAATGGCTATGAGAGCAGAGGTTTTAGCATCAGAATAACATTACCTCTCTGACCAGAGGTATGTTACTGAACTTCCCTAAGCCTCAATTTCTCAAACTGTAAATGGAATAATACTAGCAGTTGCAGTAGTAATAAAGAAGTTATGTAAGCACTTAAAAATATTAGTGGCATACAGTGAGCGAGGCACAATAATATCAACTTTTGTTAGTATTTCCCTTGTGCTTCTTACATCATTCCAAACCTTGGTGAGTTAAGACAAGATTGATCCCAAGCCTGAGAGGGGCTCTGGTTCTGTTGCTTTAATAGCCCCCAGCTATGTTTAGAGACAGGTCCTGTGGTCCAGACAACCACTAGCTATGAGGTCTTTCTAGGTTCAGCAGGTCTCCATATCAGCCAAACCTTGCAGATACCATGGGAACTTCATAAGAACTAATTCTGCAGTCCCAGTCTCAAAGATTCTAATATAGTTGATGTGGACAGTGACCTGGGTATCAGAATTTTTAAAAGCTCCTCAACCCAATGATTCTAATGTGCTGGGAAGACCAGTGTCATGATCTAGGAGAATAGCCTAGTGAGTGGAAGGACATCTAATAGACTAAAGATTTCCCTGAGATAGAATGAACTATGGAAACAGCAACGAATTAAACCAGCCCTAGTAGGGAAATGAACTGACACTTGGCTCTATATTTCATAGAAAAAGAATCAACCAAGAGAGACTAGCACATAATTAATTGGAAAGTTTAAATTTCTTTAATATCCACTAGGATGGTGACTTGCAAGGAAAGTAAAATCAGTTCCAAAAAGTTTCAACCTGTATTTTATATGAACAACTAATGAGTTGTATGGAGAGAGAGAGAGAGGGAGGGGGAGAGAGAGGGGAGAGGGAGAGAAAGGGGAGAGAGAGAGTGAGCGCGCACACAATGTGGATGCAAGCAGGGACAGGAAGAGAGATCAAGACAGATACAGAGAAGGTCAGCCCAGTCTTGAAGACAACCTTGTGAATATGTAATTCCTGGGTGCGCCAAATGGTTCAAGTTCTATATTTGATGAATATTACTCCAAACCTGAACCCCCATAAGTTTAGAAATAAATTTAACAGTAAAATAGGAAGATGCCTGGTGGAGAAGGAAAAATAAAAGAAAAAGAGGGATGTTTAGAACAACAATAGGAGAAAACAGCAAGAATGACAGATCAGTTGACTGAGCAATGAGAAAATAAAACCACGGGGCTGGGGGTAGAGTGCAAAAAACATGAAATTAATAATTTAGAATGAAGCAGGAGAAACAGCAGAAAGGAAAAGGAGTAAGTGGCAGTTTAGGCAGGAAAACACTCTTTGTTTTTGGAGGAGATTCTGATTAGGATGGGAAGCCTGCCCTCTCTCCATGCTGAGTGGCCCATGGTACCAACACAAGTGTCTTCCCCTTTTCTAGCAGGTGTCAGGGGACTCAGCAGCCCATTTTCCACGTTCTCGTCTGTGAGTCTCTAACCAGAAGCACTGATAGTAGGAAGACAATAAGCATGCAAGGGGTGATGGATGAATGCTTCCTTAAGAGCAAGGGGGAGGGCTGAATTTGGATCTCCATTTTCAAAGAAGAAAGAAATCTAATCACTTCTTAATCTCTACTTTTGGCAGCTGGAAGTGTTCTCCCAGTAGATTCTTCTACAGGTTCCTGAGCTCCAAACTGCACATTGCTAACAACATCCTTGGCCTCTGCAGTCCATCTTACAGCCCCACAAGGTCATCTGTGATTTGCATAATTAGCAGTTCTAATTTATTTTTTCCTTCAAAAACCAGAGTTGTGATAAAAATAGTAATGTTATAATATTCTTGTTCTTCAATGGTTTTCATTCTGGTGTGCAGTTGTTCTTAGGTACCAGAAGAGTGTAATAATTAGGATCTATTATCAAAATGATTGGATCACTGAATCACTATAATGACCTCTGTCTTTATAAATCATGGTGGCATGTTCCCATAAATGATAGTTTTATGGCCGTTTCTGGAATATAAATGCAAGGAAACAAAATAACGCAGTCGTGCTGAGACAGACTCTACCTCCAAGAATATTAAGTGAGATTGTCTTTTCTAGAGAGAAGGGTGCAAATATTTTCCTTTAAAGCAGCAAGGGGAGGAGGATCACATTTAAGCAGGGTCACCAGATGGCAGGGCCCACCCCTGCCAGATGCTGCAGCACCCCTGGCACCCATTGAGAGAGGAGAGGAGCAGCTTTGTACATGGTTTACCAACTTCTCTACTAAATCACCAACTTCCTGAAAACCACAGCTCATTCTCACTCTCTGGGGAGCAAGCAATAAAAAAAAAAAAAGCTGTGTAAGGGACAATTTTCCGTGATCCTCTTCATCAGGGTCTGTGCATAGTAAAAGGAGGGTTTCTATATGAGTATTTTTGTGACCTATTGGCTGCCCTGGTCACTTATTTCAATGTTTTCACCACAGCTGTTTCCTTTGTAATCCATGTAAAGATAACTCTGCTTTAGTATATTTTTCTCCAATTTTACTGAGATGTAATCTATGTATAACATTGTATAAATTTAAGGTGCAAAACCTAATAATTTGCTGTATGCCACATATTGTGAAATGATTACCCCAGTACGTTTTGTTAACACCTACCACCTCACATAGTTAAAAATTATTTTCCTAGTGATGAGAACTTTTAAGATCTACTCTCTTATCAACTTTCAAATATTCAATACAGTATGTTAACTATAATTCTCATGCTGTAAGTTACATTACCAGAACTAGCTTATTTTATAACCAAAAGTTTGTACCCTTTGGCCACCTTCACCCAATTACTCCACCTTCCGCATCCTCCTTCCCCCTCCCACTTCCAGCAACCACAAATCTGATCTCTGTTTCTATTGTTTGTTTTTTCAGAATCTGCGCATACGTGGGGTCATACAGGGTTTGTCTTTCACTGTCTGACCTATCTCACTTAGCATAATGCAAAACAATCTTACTAAAAATAGCTTCCTTATCATATATGAAATGCACACCTTAAGACAGGTCCCTGGGCTCCTCCCCCAGCCAGGTTGCCTTGTTAGACCCCACTACCCAGAAACGTGGGCCTTCCACCTTCCACACCCACTCTGAGGGCACATGAACTCCGTGCAGCGTCAGACCCCACACACTTCCTGATGGGAGAGAGTGTCACTCCAGGGTCCAACTCTCTTCTCCCAGAAGTTTCAATAAACAGACTAATACTAATTTGTGCATTTCCCAAATCTAATTTACTTAATATGGCATCAAAGTAAATTTCAGGGGGGAACAGAGAGGAAGTGCTATGGAGGCACCATTGAACAATCTAGCCTGGATTTTGGTGTGCTAAATCCAGGCTCCTGTGAGAACCTCTTCTCAATAGGAACTGACTTTGTTGTCTCTCTAATCATCCAATGATTGTTGGAATACATCCTCACATACATGTGCACATGTACACAAAACCATCCTAGACAATCATCGGTTCTCAAAAACAGCACAGTCTCAATTCAAAAGGAGAGAGAAGAATTTGTATATATTCCCCTGTACTTGTCAAGGCCACCGACACCCACGTGGAGGTTGCATGCTGTGTATTTTACGTCAGTGATGTCGGTTGCATTTTCCCATCCTCCCTATTCTCACAATATGTCCTCTGAAACCTGCAAAGATTAAGAAATAGATATACATCATTATAGAGACTCTGAATAGCTTCTTAACACAAAAAACTTTTCATTTTGTGGATAATAGACTCACAAATATTCAGCTGGTGGTTGAGATTACAATCTGGAAAGACCAGAAAAAAGTGCAGACGCAGTGCCCTCTCGCTTCCCCGCCACTGTCTAGAGGGAGAATGATTTCACTTCTATTGTTATAATACTGCAAAAAAAAAAAAAAAAAAATCGGAAAGAAGTCTTACATTTGTATCATTCTCTATTTTCTTTTACATTTCTTCACTTTCTCTTCCATTTAAACTACTCCTGCCTTAAACACATTTGCATTACACAGGATGTTACATGTGGTCCATGAGCAATGTCATGAAAAATAAGAAAAAATGGGCTTTTAACTATTTAACACTTTCTGGTGAAAAAATACAATGATATTGAATATGCATCCAACAAAGTGGGTCAGCACACAGACTGACACAAAAACTTTTAATTTGCACTGAAAAGGTGAGTCAGCATGGGACAGTGAATGGGATGCCATGATGTCAAGGAGATATGGATTTAAATCCTGGGACTGCCACTTAAGCCTTTTGTGACATCGGTTGTGACTTAAATTTCTCTGAAATTCAATTAATTGAAAAAGGGGTATTATATTCCCTATCTTATAAAGTTCTTAGGAGAATGAAATATGAAGGCAAATAAAAAACATTGGACACTCTGTGTGGTGTCCACTGCAAAATAAGTCACTGCCCACTACCTGGGGGACGGGGTCCCCTGGTTGCCTGACCACCACACTTCAAACTCAACATAGTAAAAATGAGCCTGCCATTCCTTCCCACCAATTTCTCCTTGAAAAATATACCTGGTGACAAACACTTGTGAATCATCAGTGGTTGTTCCTTCTCCCTTACATTGTAGCCAATCAGCCAGTCAATCTGGGGCCCACTTCAAAACAACTTTCATATTTTTCTTCATTTTTTTCCCTGGGGCCACTACATTAGTTCAGGTCTCCATAATCTCTCTTCTGGATTATTGCAGTTTTTGCTGGTCTTTGCTGTTCTTCCTGCCTCTAGTCTCTACCATTTTTAATCTACCCTCTCAATTGTCCTAAAGTAATCTCTGAAATAAAAATACTATCCTATACTTGCCCTCCTTGAAATAATTCAGTAACTCCACTTTGCCAATAGAACAATTTTCAGTGTCTTAGCCTGGCATGTATATAGAGAGGGTTCCTTGGCCCTGTTTGACCCTCATTTTTCTGCCCCTTCTCAGCAGGTACTATCTAGGCAGCTACTAGTTCTTCCCTGAAAGTGTCACACTTGCTCAAGCTTTTGGGACTGTGTATAAGCAATTTCTTTTAAGATAGTTTTTCTTTTGCTATTGAATTATTGAACTTAAATCATTTTTTAAAAGATTTTATTTATTTATTTTTAGGGAGAGGGGCAGGGAGAGGGAAAAAGAGAGAAACATCAATGTGTGGTTGCATCTCACGCACCTGCTGCTGGGGACCTGGCCTGCAACCCAAGCCTGTGCTCTGAGGGGTAATTGAACCATCAACCCTTTGGGTTGCAGGCCAGCACCAATCCACTGAGTCACACCAGCTAGGGTGAACTTAAATCATTCTTTAAATTCAACTGCAAAGACTCTACCAGGGTTGACTGCTCATTCTTATGATCCTAAGATACTTGTAAATAAATTTGCTATAGCAGTACGGAAAGACTATTTAAATGTCTTCTGCCTAACTAACTAAAAAGTATGAGTATTTGCCTTTGAATCTTCAACTTTTAGCACAGCATTTGGCACCTTGCCAGGCTCATTGCCTGTACTGAATAGACAGTGAGTGAATGAGCAAGTGGAAACGGAAACATTTATTTGAACTGACATGTTATAGGCATCATGGTAAAAGAAGGCTGGTAGTTGTAAAGTTGAAAACTCTGCGGTCAAATAAACCTGAAGGCTGGAAAAAATTACTACCACATCAGGAAAAAAAGTCAAAATGAGTTTGCTGTGCTCATTTTAAATGCACCCAGCTTGTTTTTGTTCTGGAAAACATTGCTACTGTGTTCATCAAAGTACGTATGTCTAACAAAAAATGCATGGGGCTGCCACCAGTTACCTTGAGTGACCATCTAGGAAGCAAGATGTTAGTATGGGGAAGCTTACCAATGTCCCAAAGGTTGATCCTAATTCATTTAATTAACAAATATGTATCAGAGAACCTATTATATACAATACCACATAAAATCAGTGACTTCCTAGGACTCATGTGACTCAGTATGTAATTGTACTTTCAGCTAAGATTTATTACGGTGAAAATATACAAAGCAAAATCAGCAAAGGGTAAAAGGCACATTGGAGAGAAGTTCAGAGGAAACTAAGCAAAAGCTGCCAAGAGTCCGTGGAGTCATACAGGGTGCCTCTAACCTCTCAGAGCAAGTTATGATGAGACAGGCGGCCAGCTAACCTCAGCGTTATGGCCATTTGCAAATACAATTGTGAAAAGGGAGAGTGAGCACACTGCTGAAACGTGTCACAAAGGAAGACTGAAAGTAAACAATGTGAAAAGAGCACAAAATTCTCACACTGCAGTGCAGTTCAGACCCCAAAGGTTTATAATCTGTGATTTTAATTCACTTTATTTTTATTGTATTTTTTCCATTACCGTTTATCCCCCATACCTTGTTTTACCTCCACTCACCTCCCTCCCCCCCACAATTCACTTTAAACTCCAACATTTCTAATTCTAAGAATCACCTCTATTTTCCCACAATTTGTCACTGGGAATAGACATGTATTAGTATCCCTCTTGATGTGTTAGTAAGTTCTGTCTTCCTTTAAGAAATGACTACATGTAACGCAGTTATTTTTCACATGACCAGCTGGCTCCTAGAGAGCAGATACTATCTGAGTCCTCGTAAGGTAATAAACTCTTAACCGCTCTATAGCAGGGGTGAGCAAACTACTGTCCACAGGCATAATCCAGCCCAAAGCTAGTTGTTGTAAATAAAGTTTTATTGGAACACAGTGTGTGTTTATATATTGTTTATAGCTGCTCTCTTCCTCAATGGTAGAATTGAGTAGTTGTGATAGAGACTGGATGGATTGTAACACCTAAAAGGTTTACTACCTGGTGCTTTACCAAGTTTGCGAAGCCTTCTACTCTATGCTCCAGGCTATAAATTGAGCTTTATTTCTAGAAACCCATTTCATAACATAAAAATACTAAAACAGATCATGGTAATAAACTACAAGAAAAAGATTGTAAGTGTATTTTCATAAACTTTCTTCAGTGTGTCAAAATTAAATGTGGTATAAACATTATAATATAAAAGCTCCTTTTCTTGGTAGCACATTTTCAAATGGGCAGAAAGGGCCTAGGCTTTATTTAAAAGGACCATTAATACATGAACACTGAGAAAGGAGACACCTACTAAGAAGGGCTCCTGGTGGCTAATGGGCTCAAATTTTAAAAAGCAGAGCCTAATGGCCATTTCTATATAGGCACCAGGCATACGATCTGCACTCCACGGAGAAGCCTACACTGAACTGCCTGCCTGCACTGTGTTTCTGCCACCTGAGACAGTCCTTAGAAAGGCATGACTGGAATTCTATTTAAACCAGCAGGACTGAGGCTTTCCCCATCCATTTGGAGCTGTACAGCTATGACCAACAAGAGCAGCTCTATTCTGACCAATCAGGACAGTACCTTTTGGACCAATAAACTGCAAAGATTTGGACTCCTCATTTGCATGAGGCTAGACCATCTGGGGATCAGGGGCAGGAACTTCTATAAGCCAGTTGGCTCTGGGAGTGCACTTTTCCACAGAAGACTAAAGACTGTGTTTTCCTGGCTGAGCTGAAACACCAAAGATGTCTTGCCAAAGCAGAGTGGAGCAGACCAGTGTGGGCCAGAGCAGACAGGCACAGAATAGAGCAGAACAAACCACAGCAGAGCAGACCACTGCGGGCCAGAGCAGACAGGCAAGGAGCGGAGCAGAGCTGGCTAGCCAGAGAGTACCCCAGCCCCAGGGTGTCACAACTGTATCACAACTGAGCTGTTTTGCACTGAATAAAGTTTCCCTGTTCCCGGCACTCAAAACTGGGGATTCCTACTGGTGTTGAATTGCTTGGTGCCAACGACCATCAGCTGACAAATATAAGCAATATTTTCTCTTCTAAAACTCTGCGGCAAGCACAGCCTTTCCACTTTGCTCCAAGAATTTTCAAGATGCTTTTAAAATTAACATTTTCTCCTCAAAAATATTATTGTATGACTTGATGTACATTAATTGTCTCAATGTTTTGAGGTGCAAAACTTTGCAGCAAGAGAGAGTTTCTTCTTTTTCTCCTTTAACTGTTCCTTGGTTGAAATGTGGAGGCAGATTGAGTGTCATCGCCTATTCAATGGTGCAGTCATTTTATGGACATCATTTTGGTGCTGGCTGTTATTTTTGTGTGCTCATCAATAATTATTATTGTCCCAAGAACACAGAGGAAAAGTAAAACCATAGGACAAAGAAGGGCTCACTCAATCTGAGCACCCACTGAGAATGGGTTTGCTGCTTGCTGTCACTTTAGTTTTAGACCCTCATGACTTAAATTATTCTTGCTAGAGCCTGACTTTCATTACTTTCTTATATATGTTAACTTTTTACTGTAATAATCACACATCAGAAATGCTGTCTCATGAAATAGACGCTGTAGAAAATTCTGTCGGTCCTAAAGGATAATTCAGACATCGCCCTAACGTGTTTTTGCCATCGCCCACAATTCATCAGTCTGCCCTATATTTGGGTCTCGGGAGAATGAGAGCTCCACAACAGTGCTGCCCACACACTTCCACACTGCTGCTCTGGCTTCCCGCTGACAGATCTGGGTTGGCACTCTTCTGTACTGGCTGCACAAACTTATGGCATTGTTGGAATGAGGGAGCAAACAACAGTTTCATTTTACACATTTAGCACTTCTGATGTTGAGCAGGAGCCAAAGTGTTGAGACCTGTTTTGAAGGATTTGTGGAGGCTTCAAATCTGTTACAAGGCATCTCATTCCCAGGAGGAGGCCTGTCTGCTCTCCTCTGAGTGCTTCACAGCATCTGAGAGAGGGACAGCCCAGAATAAGGGAAATTACCTGGCAAGTGCTGATAAAAAAAAATCTTGCAATGGAGCCTAGGGAAACCAATGAAAGTTTAATTTTTTAAAAAACTCAGTATATAAATGATTATTTTATTCATAGGCTTAATAACAATAATTATAAGTAAAAATTTTAAATCCTTACTCTGTGTCAAGAAGTATATCAAATTATAATGATCAGGGGACAGACAACTATGGTCCATGGAATAACCACCCCTTTTTGTAAATAAAGTTTTATTGGAACACAGCCATACTCATTCACTCACATGTTGTCTATAGGTGCTTTTCCTCTATGACAGAGATGTAGTAGCTGCAACAACAACTATATGACCCACAAAGCCTAAAATATTTTACTCTCTGGGCTTTTACAGAAAATGTTTGCTCACCCCTGATATAAATTATCTCAATTAATTTTTGTGAGAACCCCTGTGACATAAATATTATTCTCACATAAATGAGGAAATTGAAATTCCAAAGGTTAGGGAACCTTCCTGCCAGCACAAATTCAGCGGTAGAGCCTAGGATTTGGAATGTGCTCATGGAACTATCATATTTGGCCCCACAGAGTTTTATAGTGACCCTGGAAACTCATTTCACCTCCCTCATGGTCGCCTCCTCCGGCTTCCTCCTGGACGAAGAAAAGCTTTGGTTTAGATGGCAGCCCTGGTGTTTCCCACTTGTGACCTTGTACATGTCTGACCTATTTTGTTATTTCACATAGAAAATGTAAAGTCAGAGTTTGCTATGAAAGCATGATACCTATTTATGTCAAAGGAGATTTTCCAAATGCCAGTCAGGAAAGGGATTTCACTGAAATTACTAGAGGAAAATGAAATCATCACTGTTATACCAGGAAATATGCCAGAGGCCTGTTCTCTATCATTAACTCACAAGGATGCTTTGTTCTCTACAGTACCATGGACACAATTGCAGGTTCTAGGACAACAATTCCTTTCAACAACTACAAACACACAAATTAGCTTTGAGGATCATGAGATATGTTACAAAGGTACCCTCTGATGGCCTCCTCAGCTAACACCCTCTTGATGTGAGCAGGTTTAGTTTCCTAAGTACTCCCTTTAGTTTAGTCCACAGGCACGTGGGTCACACCACATGGGCCGCTCTGTGGCTCATTTGCTCTGAAACCCATTCTCGTTCTCTTTCTCCCCTGTTCTGTTCCACATCCCAGAGGTGCTGACCCCTTCAGTCTGTATTTCCTAGGCCCAGCATAATTGCTGCTGGCTGCGTTCCCTCAATGGAAGGAACTGAATGGAGGCAGAAGAAAAGCCCTCTGTGCACATGTGCGCTCTTCTCCCCCTGCAATCTCTGCCTTGGGCAGCATCTCTGTCAGTGAGAGTTTCTTCTTTGACATGGCTTCAGCTCATTTTCCACCAGAAAGACAGGTTACAATTCCAGCTTCTTTTACCTGACATCAACCCCTGGGCTCTAGTTACCCTTTCCTACTGTGGCTAATTTCATATTCTTCTCCTTCTCTTTCTCTCTCTCTCTCTTTCTCTCTCTCTCTTTGTGCTTATATCACCTGTACAACTAGGTCACTGTATTAAATACCCTTTTTTTTTAACATTTTGTTTTATTATTTCAAATGGGACAGGACTTTAAATGCTAGGGAAAAATTAAAAAAGGCTCATGTTCTGCCATTGAGGGTGGTCCATTTCTTTTCTCACCCTTTTATAATTGACTTTTCACTAAAGTTTAATTAAAGTTTTTTAAAAGTGCACTTGAAAAGGGAAAACATTGGAAATTTTCATGCTATACAATTTCATTTTTGAATTTTTTAGAAAACAACTTGGAAGTCATAGTGTTAGCATGAGTAGCTAGATATTAATAAAGGAAGGGAGCAAAGGGAATCAGACATAATTAAGTCTAATAAACTGGGAATCTAAATCCAACATTGGTTTGTCTCAGTAGTAAGTTACAGCTTTACATACTTACCAGGAAACTACCAGGTCTGTTTCCCATAGATTACTGGGGTGAGGGATAGAAACATAAAGGGGAAGTAAGCATATGACCAGCAGAGGCCAAGAAGGCACAGGGCGAGGTGCTTCTGCTATGAAGCATGCACAGTAGAAACTAAGATGGCAACCATACAGACCTGTCAGTCTAGCCTGGTAAAAGAATCAGATTGGATAAGGGACACAAAATCCCAGAATATCTAGGAAATAGATTGGTTAGGGGTGGATGCATGAAAAGCCCACAAAATATTGGGACATTGAATGGTTAGTTGGAAAGGGCATCTGTTCCTTCTCAGGCCTGAGATAAATAACCGAAGGTTAAAAAAGAGCTCTCTCTCCCTCACACTCTAACATGCATTCACCCCATTTACTCACGTGTTCTCTCTCCATACCAGGCATGTGGCCCTAGCAGCTGTCTGGGGCCTGGGCATACAGCATGAGCCTGGGCACCAAGCCATTTGGAACACAGATGGGAATATAAGCTAAGCTAGCCAGATGGGGATAGAGACACAGACTAAATCAATGGTACAGAATGTGTGGACACTGGCCCTATTTCTGGGCCTGATGAAGACAAGGCTGAACTTTTTTCTTGTCAGTTCAGATGGAGTTGAGATGCTGGAAACCTAGGGGCAGCCTTTTATTTTGACCCAAATAAATCTCATTGCAAAGCCTCAACCTCTCATCCATGGGTTTCCTGTAATGCTTTTCTTGTGACCCCATGAAAAAAATACCATTTCAGCTGGCAATAATAGTTCCAATTTTGATGTGTCTTTGCTTGTCGACTCTTCTTATTCCCATTTTAGCTGATAGCTGCCAGAATAATTATGCTAACATATCACTAGAATCCTGACACTCCCTGGCTTTCACTGCCTAACCTCACAATATGTCTGGCTTTCTGTCATATGGACCTTCATGGGAGGTCCATGACCTACCTATAGGTCCAGCTCCATCCCAGACTTGAGGGCAAAACAAAATCCAAGTAAAACAGATTCTTATAAATACTAAATAAGATTTAAAGCACCATCCGATAAGACTAAGTTATTGATTATATTTGGAGAGTCTGAACAAAGAGGAAGTTAGGAGTCATCTCAGGTTTCTCAATGGGTGGTTGTGTCTTGCTTCAGTTAACTTGGAGTTGTAAGAACATATGAAACATAAACAATAAAAAGCCACATAGGCAGCCAAGTATATAGAGCTAGACATTATGGAGTAAGAACTTAATTGAAGATAAAGAAGTAAGTATGATTAGCAAACAGGTGAAATATGAAACCCAGTAGTGAATGTTATAAGCCAGGGAGAATCTGTTCAGTGAGCTGTAAAGAAAGCCCAAGAAAGAATGTGGGGAAACATAAAATTAAAGCATGGGAAGACAAGAAGACTCCCAAAGTGTCAACAAACAGCTCAGAATTCTCCTCTGAGAGCCAACTTCCCATACTCAATAATTTAACTACACTTTCATAGGCATCTCACATTTTACAATCACAAAATCAACTCTTGATCTCTCCCTTAGGCTAGCAAAAACAATTTGAGTGCTCAAACAAGAATGCTTATTCTGCTTCCTATCACTTCATATATCCAGTTATAAAATCCTGCTGCTTCTGAACTCCAAAAATGTATTTCAACATCCTTAGCTTAGCTCCATGTTCACTGTCACCTCCTCAGTCCAATTTATCAGCATCTCACGCTGCAATATCCTCTTAATAGTTTCTACCACTGGCCTTGGCCTATTATAATCCTGGTCATGTAACCACTGCCCTGCCCTGCATGAAAGCTTTCAATATTCCGTAACATTGAAACTGGCCTCCTTCCAAGGATTGTAAAAGGTGTTCTGTGATCTAACCTGCCTTCTTGTTGTTTCTCAACCCCATCTCCCAATCCTGTTTTTCTCTCTCCTTGTGCTACTTTATTAGTCTGGGTTCTTCAGAGAAACAGAACCAATAAAATAGATGGAAAAAGAGATGTATTATAGAAATTGGCTCACAGAATTATAGAGACTAATAAGTCCCATGATCTGCTGTCTGTGAGCTGGGGACCCAGGAAAGCCTATGGTATAACCTGATTTGAGTCTGAAAACCTAAGAACCAAGGAAGCCAGTGGTATAAAGTCTGAGTCCAAAGGCCCAAGAACCAAAAGTACAGCTGTCTACCAGCAGAAGATGCATGTTCTAGCTGCAACAAGAGAGCAATTTGCCTTCGTTCCACCTTTTTGTGCTATTCAGGCCCTCAACAGATTGAATGATGCCAATGAAGTCTACAGATTCTAATGCTAATCTCTTCTGGAAACACTCTCTTATTTTTACACCAAATCCTCTCAAGTGATAAAAGATTTGTTAAAGTGTACATAGTCCCATACATAACAATGCTTACAAATGAGCAACAAAGCAGCAACTCTGAGGACATTCTAAAAGACACAAAGCAGATGGGAGCAAGGAGAAGAAGACCATATCCTAAAATGTACAACATCAAGGGTGTTCCACGCCCCAAAGTGGTGAATACTAGAAAGAGACAACAATCCAAAGTTATAAAAGGACATAATTTGATGGAAAAAAACTAAAATATAAATTTTGGGAAAGAACGTCAACCTGTTTGAATCTCTCCTTCTCGAGTAAAAAGCAAAAATCAACAGACTAACTGTTCTCAACTGGAAAACATGGAATGTTGTGAGCTTGACAGTACTTGGAGCAGCCATACTCTGAACATTAGCTGTCCAAGTGTCTCACCTATAAACCTCATTCTCTTTCAAAACAGGCCACAGTACAAGCTACGAGAAAACTTCCTGCCTCTTTTTCCATGCAAGTTGCAAATCTGCAACAGGTAATTTAATAGGAAATACTCATTAATAATGAGCACATGGTAAAAAATTAGCACAAATGAATAAATGCCAACATCACAAGGAAAAACTCAAACTCAAGTCAAATTTGATGGGTTTGATAAAACAGTTACAATTAATACACTCAGAGTGTAGAGAGAATATCAAATACAGAAAACAAACACGGGTCATTTTTTCACAAGTGAGAGATTTGGTATGGGAGATTTAAACTACAGACACCAATAACGGGCTAGATGGCACCGTGGGCGAGACAAAGGGGCAGACTCATGGGCCAGAAGAGCGCGTCCAGAAGTTATCTTAACCTGAAGCACAAACGCCACGAAAGGCCCAAACAAACAAACAAACAAACAAACAAAGAACTGTAACCTGTTTTGAAAGAGAAAATAGTGAGAATGAAAAAGAACTAATATTTAAATAAATAACAGAATATAATTTCCCAGAACTTAGGGAAGACAAGAGTCCCTTCATATTAAAGTATTACATGTACTCAATGAATAAAAACAGCACATCTAGAAATGGAATAGTGATGTTTCAGAACACTGAGATAAAAAAAATAATTTTAAAACTTTTAACAATTAATTAATAAACAGATTACCTAGAAGAAAGAGAAGCAGATCAATGTCTGACTTCTCAGCAGGTACAAGAGATTCAAGAAGCTGATAAAGCGGTATTGTCCAAGGATTGGGAGAAAATTACAGTCCTTTTGTCTCTCTTCCATCTTTCGTTCTCTCCCTCCCTCTCTCCTTCTCCCTGTATCTTGGACTCCTTAATTTTTGTTGTTTTTAACATTTGACATCCCAGTTAGCTAACCCTTGCAAGAGTAGAATTGATGATTTATTGGAAAAGACAAATTAATGATAGAAATGTGAAGTGAAAGCTCAGAAAACAAAGGGGTAAACAGTGAGGGGAAATGAAACAAAACAATACACATGGAAGGCTAATGGGACTCGCTAACTTCTGGGCTAAACCTGCAATTTGGTAAAAGTAAGTTTAAGGGGACATTTAGAAGCACTTAAATCTTAGTATATTTTGATTATTAGCACTGTTTATAGAACCATTAACAGAAATACATTGAAAAGGGGGAAAAATTGTATGTTGGAACTTCACTTCCAATAAAGGTGGAATAACAGGGACCAGATTAATTCTTCCATCTTGAAGCAACTAAAAAACGAGACAAAATGCATAAAGCAATGATGGTTTTTTAAAACACTGGACATCAGGCAACTCAGAATAGAAGTGTCTGAGATAAAAGAAACAAATAAGGAGAATCCGACAATTGTCCCACTTACTGACTTGAGAATGCTTCCAAAGACTGGTGGAGCGAGCGTGAACGCAAGAGATGCCTGGAACTCCCTGACTGTGGAGAAGTAGACTAAAGGTCAGGGAAATCAATGTGGATAGAATACCTGGGGCAGGTAACAGGAGAAGGCTGTGGGATCAGGGGTTGGCAAACTACACCCTGGGTGCTAAAACAAACAAACAAGCAAGCAAAATATAACCAAAGACACTGAAATAGAGAACAGGCTGACAATGACTAGAGCAGAGAGGAGAGGGAATTTCAGGGGAGAATGGGAAGGGTTTACAGGAACAAGTATGAAGAACACATGGACAAAAACTAGGGGGTGGGGATGGGAAGGAAGTGGGGAGCACCAGGGGTGAGTGGGCTGGGATGGGAGTAAAAGACAGAAAACTGTACTTGAACAACAATTAAATAACAAAAAACAATATAAAAAATAAAATAAAACCAGCCCCCAGCCTATTTTGCTGTAGCCTACAAATGTATTAAGAACGGTTTCTACATGTTTAAAGAACATAAAGGGGAAAAAAGAAAAATATGTTATTGAGTTTGCATATGGCCTGCAAAGCTTAAAATATTTATATCTGACACTTTACAGAGAAGGGTTGCCAAACCCTGGCATTGAGAGAACACCGAAGATTTGCAGAGGCCCTGCCCTTAAGTATTCTCCAGAGAAGTTATGGTGGCTTGTGCGTGAGGAACTTCTTATAGCCATAGAAAGAATTACCCAAAAGCTCTAGAGAAGATTCCTTAGAGAAAAGAGCTGGCTCTCTGAAGCCACTAGAACATTTCATAATTTAGTTGGCATGGGGGTAGAGGTGCAAAAGGGTTTTAAGTGATCATCAAATATAAAAAGAAATTCTAACTGAACTGTATCAGTAAATAGTTAAGAATGGTAGTCATTCTTACTATTACCTCCAATACATATTCAAAATTTGCTATTCTACCTTATTTTCCATCATGCATATCATTTTTATTTTATTCTCTTATCTACACTTTCATCTCAAAGTCTTCTTTCCTTATGGTTATTTATACTTTTAGCCTTCATGCCTTCTGCTTTCTGGTCAGAGTTTCATACATTTTTATAAACAAGTCTTCTAGTTCCTGTAACAGATTGTTTTCAAAGTTCAGTTTTGTATTCAAAGGTTTTTATAATTCCTCGGCTGGTGCTATTTTCCTTTGTTCTATAATATTTTTATTGGATTTACTGGTTTAATTTTTTTTACTGCTCTTTGTTAAGGACAGATCTATTCAGGCCTTGTAATTGGACCCCTACGTTACTACATAGCTATGAAAACAATACTTTCTCACATCATTTTTATTACACTTACCAAGGATAATCCAAAAATTCTGGACCTAATGATGCATTATGAAAAGCAGGGACAAAAAGCATTATTTCAAAGTTTCAACTACTTATCTATCTGTATAACCAGAGGATATGCAGGCAAAGGCAGAAAATGCTGTTGTTTAAAACAGGCTTGTTAAAGGCTCCTATTTTGTGAGCACCCATGGACCTCTGGACATAGTATAAAGGCAGAGGATGACAAAGAAGCATAAATACATAAAACTTTATCATTTTCATGAGTAGGAGTGTAGATACAAATTTAGACAACTATTTCTGCTTCTTCATCTTGGTCTAGATAGTACTATTTTTAAGATTTGCCCACTGGGGAGTATTGTGTATGTGTGTGTTGTCATATGTGTGTCTCTGTGTGGAAGCGTGCACACATGCAGTTACAGTAAGGTCTGAGATTCAGACATTTGTTATCTGATAAACATTCATTAGATGCTAAACAGCATATCTGCACTTCACATTGGTAGCAAATATTGAAAGTTTTTGGACTGCAAAACTTCCCTGAAATACTCCACAGATGTTCCTCTTCTACTTTCCATGGATTTTTGTTGCACCAAATGCTCATTTTGGAAAATGACCTTCCAGGAGCTGCTGAGTCTAAGGCTTTGCATTTGTGATAGTAGATGGAGGTAGCTCATATACAAAGTATTAGAAGGTAGTGAAGATTAGCCCTGAAGAGGTTTGAAAAAGGAAGTGCTTGGGAACCTAAAGACAAATAGTAACAACTGTGTGTGTCTGTGTAGGACTGTGCTGTCATGTTGTGTTTAAAATATTTTGTGTTTTCCTTGTCATAGAACTTTAAAAATTTTCCCTCCTTCTTGTGTTTAATTCATTTGTTTACTTTCAGTCCTGCAACAGAATTTAATATACCTGCACCCTTACATGCATAAGTTATCAAAAGTTAAGAAATAGAATAGGAAAGCTAAGTATAGCTTGCCTGACTTTCATCCATCTGCTGAAGTTCATGTTCACATACAGACACTGTACCAAGTCCAAGTGTTCATGGTGACTTGCAGTGAAATTACAGGTACTCTGCAGCCAATTTTTCAGTTGAGACAAGGTAGTATAAAGAGCCATGACCTAAGCAACAAGGCCCCACTTTCATAAATACATTAAAATCAGGTAACCAGTTGATACGAGGTGAAGGAATTGGAAAAGCTGACCCTTAAGATATGACAAGAGCCTACTGTGCATGTCCCAATTCCCTGTCCTGCAGAATGCTAATGCTAATCCATTTTCTACAGTAAGATGGCAAGTTTATGGGTACCAGAATGTATCTGAATAATTGTTAATACCTAGTGTGGCTTTGCTGCACTAATATGGGATATTCTCCTGTTCCTAATAAATGGCTTCCTGACATTCTCAATATACCAAGTTTATTAAAACTAAAACCCCCAGAATGTCCCCCCTTCCAAGGTCTTTCATGTCTTAGCTGTGACAGATTCTAACTTGAGAAAATAACACATACCAGTAGGCAAGGGCTTTTGATCGTTCCCTATATCCAACTATCTGCTTTTTTGAACATATTATAACCAAAGATCATAAGTGTACAGAAAGACTATTTTGGTTATTTAAAATTTATCTCCAGGAGACCCAGGACTTCCAGCCAAGATGGGGGCATAGGTAGACACTGTGTCTCCTCACACAACCAAAAGAAAGACAACAACAAATTTAAAAACGAAAAACAGTAAACAACCAGAACTTCCAGAAAATCAAACTGTATGGAAGTCTGATAACCAAGGAGTTGAAGAAGAAATATTCATTCAGACCTGGGCAGCTCTGGTGGAGATGGGCAGCTAGGTAGAGAGGACTCTTGGCAAGGTGGTGGCTGGAGGACTGGACTGGCAAGGCAGTGGCTGGCAGACATGGTGAGGCAGTGTCCAGGCAGTCCTACATTTGAGTGCAGATAAACTGGGAGGAACAACTGGGGAGCCAGACAGACTGGGCAACCCAGGGCTCCAGCACAGGAAAATAAAGCCTCAAACCTCTGATTGAAAATACCTATGAGGATTGAGGCAGCAGCAGGAAAAACTCCCAGCCTCACAGGAGAGTTTGTTGGAAAGATCCACAGGATCCTAGAATGTACACAAACCCACCCACACGGGAATCAGCACCAGAAGGGCCCAATTTCCTTGCGGGAAGTGGGGTAAGTGATTGAAAACTGGCAGAGAGTGGAGCAAGTGGCACTGTTCCCTCTCGGATCCCTACCCCACATACAGCATCACAACACAGTGACGTGGGTTGCTCCACCCTGGTGAATACCTAAGGCTCCTCCCCTTACTATATAACAGGCATGCCCAGACCAAAAAAAAAAAAAAAAAAAAAAAAAAAAAAAAAAAAAAAAAAAAAAAAATGGCCCAAATGAAAGAATGAATCAAAGCTTCAGAAAAAATACAACTAAGCAACAAAGAGATAGCCAGCCTATCAGATGCACAGTTCAAAACACTGGTAATCAGGATGCTCACAGAAATGGTTGAGTATGGTCACAAATTAGGGGAAAAAATAAAGACTATGCTAAGTGAAATAAAGGAAAATGTACAGGGAACCAACAGTGATGGGAAGGAAATGGGCACTCAGTAGTTTGGACCAGAAGGAAGACAGAGACATTCAACCAGAACAGAATGAAGAAACAAGAATTCAAAAAAATGAGGAGAGGCTTAGGAATCTCCAGGACACCTTTAAATGTTCTAACATCTGAATCATAGCAGTATCAGAAAGGAAAGAGGAAGAGCAAGAAATTGAAAACTTATTTGAAAAATAATGAAGGAGAACTTCCCAAATCTGGTGAAGGAAATAGACTTCCAGGAAGTCCAGGAAGCTCAGAGAGTCCCAAAGAAGTTGGACCCAAGGAGGAACACACCAAGGCACATCATAATTACATTATCAAAGATTAAAGAGGAGAGAATCTTAAAAGCAGCAAGAGAAAAGGAGTTACCTACAAAGGAGTACCCATTAGACTGTCAGCTGATTTCTCAAAAGAAACCTTGCAGGTAAGAAGGGGCTGGAAAGAAGTATTCCAAGTCATGAAAGGCAAGGACCTGCATCCAAGATTACTCTATCCAGCAAAGCTATCATTTAGAATAGAAGGGCAGAGAAAGTGTTTTCCAGATAAGGTCAAGTTCAAGGAGTTCATCATCACCAAGCCCTTATTATATGAAATGTTAAAGGGATTTATCTAAGAAAAAGAAGATAAAAAATATGAACAGTAAAGTGACAACAAACTCACAGCTATTAACCAAACCTAAAACAAAAACAAAAACAAAAACAAACTAAGCAAACAACTGGGACAGGAACAGAATTACAGAAATGGAGATCACATGGAGGGTTATCAGTGGGGGAGTGGGTGGGTAGAGAGGGGGAAAAGGTACAGAGAATAAGTAGCATAAATGGTAGGTAGACGATAGACAGAGAGAGGTTAAGAATAGTACAGGAAATGGAGAAGCCAAAGAATTTATATATATGACCCATGGACATGAACTGAAGTAGGGGAATGAGGGTGGGAGGGTGTATGCAAGGTGGAGGGGAATAAAGATGGGGAAATGGGACAACTGTAATAGTATAATCAATAAAATATATTAAGAAAATAAAATTTATCTCCAGGAAATAGAGGAGTAATTAATGAATTTTCTGTTAGAGACTTTATTTTACTACATCAAGCAGGTTGGCTCAGTAATCCCACAGCAGAGCCTAAACTCCACTGGTTTTGAATTTAGTGAAAAATCACTCCCTAATACAGAGAATAGGTAGAATATTATCTGTGATTTTGAATTGCTAATTAAGTTTTCAACATTATTTTTATTTGGAAGCCATGCAAATATTACAGGTAAGAAGTAATAAGAGTCTTGAGTTAGAACTAGGGGAAAGTAAGAAGCAGAGAGGGGGGATAGGGACATCATTTAACAAATGAAAGGGTAGAATCTACGAGAATTAGTATGTATCAGATGCAACCATGAGGAAGAAAACAACAACAATGAAATATGCCACTGAGATTTCAAGCCTGAGAGACCGAGAGAATTCTGGTTGCCATTAATAGGATAAAGCCAAGGAAAGAATTCATTCCAGAAGTAAAGGGGGAATAATAAAACCATAAAAAATGTTTTTGCATAGGTTAAGCCTGAGTGATCTGCAAATTCCTCTGAGGCAGGGTTGAGGTAGGAGATGCTTTACTAACTCCATTGAGCTATAGTGACTTTAAAACCATGGGACTAAGGGATAATTTATAACACTATATTGGAGCTCAATCTCTGGTCCTTATTTCCAAAGTGTTTCTGTATGATGATGGAAACATAATTCAATCAATCAAAGGGTAAAACTACATAAATCCCCACATGTAATCTTAAATCCCATATAGCTTTAGATAGATATTTGACAAAGCCCCACAATGTGGAAAAGTCCTTTTCTACATGTCCCTTTTGCTACTTTCTGACAGATTTCAGATATGTTACAAATAGCATTTAAAAAATGATTTCCAGAAAGTTAAGAAACTACTTGCTAGCAGAATCATCTTTAAAACATTTGGGTATGCAATAAAAAATATCCCAAACCCAGTATCAGAGAAAAGTGCCTCCATGATTTTGTGAGGCATACTGCTGGGCTGACAGTCATACTCCTGCTCCACAAATTACTTAATATTTTAATATTATGAATTATCAACAGAAAAATGCCCATGCAGAAACAGAAAGTAGATATTCAACATTTGTTACTGAAGACCTTTGAGCATCAGATATCATTATGAACAGACTGATATTTAAAGCAATAGAGGATTCAGCAATAGAGGCCACATATAATTCTGCAGGCTTCTTAAGAAGGAAGTAATTTAGAGAGCTAAGATGTTATTTCTTTGACATGGTAACACAATATGGTCAATTTCCTTAAAATTATTTATATCCTCTTTAAAAAATACACAGACAAAACAGAAAGAAACTTAAGAAAAAATCAAGGGAATGGAGATACAATGAAGTCAGTGGAAATGTTACTCAATGGAGGCATCAAGGATAATACATTATTTATGGATTTCTTTAAGGTTAAAAAATCACCCATTTAAAACTATGATTCAACAAACTTCAAGTCACAACAGCTATGTTTAAACCCTTGATTTATATTTTTGTGCAGCTTTTTAAAGTTTCTTTTAATACTTGTTTTCTCATGTATAAAGTGAGGACTATAAAAACCTATTCACTGTACTTTCTATATTAATATATATCAAATTCACTTACTTTTTCCTTTCTCCACTCTTACGTAGTCTGTGCCACCATTATATTTTATGTAGATTCCCAAATTGTCTAAACTGATCTCTATGCTTCTGTGTTTGCCATGCCTACTCCATCTCCCAGTTTCCACTTAGGAGTCAGCATGAACTTTCCATAAATACATACATTAGATCAATTTCCTTCCCTGTGTAAACCACCTGGTGGTTTTCCCAGGCATTTAGAATCAAATCCGAACTCGGTACACTGATTAACTCTCTGACCTTATCAATTATTGTGCTTCAATCACAAAGGTTTTTCCATTCCTAGAATCTCATGCCTATCCCAGGGTCTGTGCACTTTGTGTTCTCTCTGCTTGGAGTGCTCCGAGAGCCTTTACCTGTTAGTTTTTCTCTCAGCTCAAATATCACTTCCTCCACAAGGTCCAGACTACCTAATCGCAATCAAGTTTTCACCCCCCAACCCAAAGCAATTACCTAACATGTTGCTTTGTAGTTTTTCTTCATAAAATTTACTATAATCTGAAATGAGCTTATTTACTTATTTGCTGATTGTTTCATTCCTACAGAATCTAATTTCTTATGAGCAAGGATTATGTCTATCTTATTTAACTAGTACTATATATTCCTAAAATCTGGAACAGTACCATAAACTTATTATAGATAGGTGTTCAGTGAATGCCCAAAGTGCCGCTGTAAACACAATGTACATAAGATTACCTAGAGTGAACCAAAGAGAGATGAGAAACGTGACATCTATTGTAAAGATGCTGTTGAGAACATCATTGTGTGATCTTGCTTTGAGAACTCTGCTCTATATTCTGAGAATGGCTTTACTCTATACTGGTGATTGTTTTGTTTAAATCACGTGGCTCTGAGAGTGATGTAACTGGCAAGGTTTTTCTACAATGGTTAGGAGCATATTGTGGTTTTATATTTTGCACCTTCCCCTCATTTTCTTTTCAGTCCTGTTTCCACTTTGTACTAATCTTTGTTTTCTTTGGTAGCCTCGCTTGGAAAGCATGCTACAGCCGATTGATCTAGGATGGCTTCTGATCTAAAGGCAGTTCACCTAAAAGTCAGGTTGGCCCATTTTCTATAAAGTGTCCTGGTGGAAAAACTCAGGCTAAGGAGTACCAGTGACTAAATTGGTCGATCAGATCCGATGTCTGGATGATTGTAGATTTGAGACAAATAGAAGGAGGGGCCCCCCAAACCCAGAATTTATTTATTAAAAAATTTCATATTTATTCTTGCATGTTTAAATTTCAGTCACCTTCAAAGTACTCTTTGTTTGATGCAATACATCTATCAAGACTTCTTTCTGCTGCTCAAAACAGTTTTTGAACTCATTGATTTTGATGTCTTTTAGGGCTTCTGCTGTTTTTTGTTTGTTTGTTTCACCTCTTCCACATTGCCAACACGTTTTCCTTTGGAGGCGTTTTTCAGCTGGGGAGAGTGGGACACAGGGGGGCATGCCGTTTTTGGTAAAAAAAAACTGCTGAATACTCAGTGTGGTGTGTGGGGGTGTGCTTGTAAATTACCCATCATCAAATGGGCAAACACGTTAAAAGAATCTACAAAAAAAAAATAATTCACTGAAGCTGAACTCAGCCTCTCATGACAATGCCAGCTCATACATACACTGATACAGATTGTTTCCAGAATACTCACAGAGGGGAAGACTGTATTACAAGGGGCCTGCTCTCTAGAAGATAATTCCAGGTTTTTGGGGGGCATCCTTCATAATATAAAGGAGTTGGGGCTACAGCCAAAACACACAGAAAGAACCTAAGTCGGAGATGAGCCAAGGCCTCACAGTGAGAGCACAGACCAAGGGTCAGAAAGTTTGGGGGCTGGAAAGTCAGCCAGGTACTTGAACTACAAGGACAATTGCTTGCCTGAGAGTTTCTGAATATTTCATCTCTTTGAGATCAAGAAGCCACTTTTAGGTCTACATAAGGTAGTGATTTTCAATCTTTTTCATCTTATGGCACACATAAACTAATTAGTACAATTCTGCAGCATACTAAAAAGTATATTTTTGCCTATCTGGCAAAAAAATTGGTATACTTTTGATTCATTCACACTGGATGGCTATTGTCATTTTTTTTATTCAACAATCTAAAGGAAAAGAGGTCAGTGCCCCTGGCTCAATAGTCATATATTACATGTTTTAAAAATTCTTGTACATCCCAGTGTGCCTGCCACGTTGAAAATCACTGATATGAGGGATTGCTACATGGAAAGGATTTGTATTTCTCATAGACTCATTTCTTGAGAATTTAAGACTTGATGAGCCTCTGTTCTTTGCACCCAAATAGGTTAACTAAAACAAGGATGTTCTTCCACCTGACGTATACAGAAGGGAAGATATTACTCGGCTAAAATCTGACAAAAGAGTAGACATTAGAAGTGCTCCAACTGAAAAATAAACTGCTTTTGCAGAGAGATTTTTCTCCATTCAAATCTTGCATATATGTATATATGGAAAAGAATAGACTAAAACTTTAGAAGACTCTTAGCAGTTACCACAGATAGTAGCAAAGAATTAATAAGTCCTATCTGAACCCAGGCAGATGATCATTCTCTTTCTGTTTAAATACTAAACTTTCAGGGACAATATTACTTAGCTCATGTGATAGCTCCTTGTATCATTGTGGGGAAAAAACAACAAAAACACAACAATGAGCTAAATGCGAGAAAGCTTTTACCTATACTGTGTTAAATCCTGTCTTCCAATAATTTATTGTCGTATCATTAGTTCTTCCCAACTAGAACAAAGACTCTTCCCTCTCCTATGTGACAATTTTTTAATATTTAAAGATAGCTGCAAAATCCTCATAATTCCTCTTTCTCTCAGGTAAACAGCTCCATTTTTTCCATTTACTATTTCTCAAATAATATAGTTCCCTAATCCCTCATTATCCTGTTACACTCCAGTGATTGCTTGCTGATTTATCTGAGTAAAAAACCAAAGTTGATATAATTGCATATTTTTCTATATCCATATTAATAAGCTTTCAATCATAGTAATTTATTCTGTGAGGGGTAAAAAATCCAAGTTTTTGCATCTACATATTGCATCTACATATTCCATGGTGGGCATTATGCAAGACACAAGGATGTTCAAATCCTATCAGTTGTTTGCAAAGAGGTTATATCAAGTTTAGAGGATAATAAACATTTTTATAGTCATTACCTCTCCAGGATCTGTTCTTTTACATCTCTGTAATCTGTATGGGTTATGCCACTTTACTCAAAAGAAAAATCAACAGTAGAGAATAATCAATAAGAAAGCAATGGATTTGGTTCAAATAAACCAAGAAACGCTGAGGTTTTTGTAAAAGTCTGGTTGTAGGAGACTTCCAAATTTCCCCTAGAGGATTTGTGAGCATACTGAACATTTTTCCTTGATTTTAATTTAGGCTGTATTCCCTTTATACATTCTACTTAATTAGGGCATTTGTTAAAAGTCCATAGTGTTCATTGGAAAAATTCTAATACTAGTTTATTAGATTTTTCATGTTAGCATTCCATCCTTTTTTAGAAACATGTTAAATAGATACATGTTATTAAAATTATTCTATAATGATTGCAATCCAATTCTCTATTTCAAACAGCAAAATTATTTTTTATTTATTATTCAATGAAGTGCTATAAATGTACAATTCATCAAGGATTTTTTAGCATGCTGTGTGCACTTGGCTACTATGACAAAAGAACTTGTGCAAATTTTCTCAAAAGGAAATCTGTATTTGATTTTTAGCCTAGTAACTAAGAGAGTGTTTCTTTATCCACATTAGTATCATAATATAAGATGCATAAGCCAGTGGTGTGTCACATAATCAGAATAGTAAGAAATTTCTGAACATGCATATTTTGGGCACAGCAGAGGGAAATTATTTGAATATGAGATACAATATTCAACTTTTCATAAAAATATTTTGATAACATGGTAGGTAATAACATATCTGGCTTCCTACTATTAGTACTTCCTTGTACTGAGCTCTATTCAACTCTAATCACACAGTTAATATGTTTATATTTATTTGTAAATCACATGCATTTACTACTCCATTAACATACTATAATAAATAGAGCAAACAATAGAAAATTTAACAATGATATAAACATGAAATATTTTAAAGTATACTCATTGTTTGACTTTTATATACTAATTATACAGGTTGTTTTGTCCTCACAGTTGCTGAGAACACTGTGATTGCACAAGGTGACTAACTACTCCTGTCTAACCAGATTAGCATCTGCTTCACTCATTGCTTGGCTTCAGAGAGCTCCTCTACTAGGAACAGTATCATCGCTGTCATTTTCCTTCTGTTTTCTTATGGTTGTATGGTTCTTTCATCTTTAGTAAGAATTTCTTTGCAGAAACTTATTTTGGGAGAGTTATTTTAATTAAAACCCAACAGGATAACCCATAAATCTATTTCACCAAGCTGATGTAACATCATAATGTATTCTAAGGCGGAGAGAGAAAACCAGGGCATGAAGGCAGGTCTAATTGGGCCCATGAATCTGTATTTTCAAGTAAACTTCCAGGTTATTCTTGGTTTTCAAATCATACTTTGCAATACTACTTTAGACTCTGGGATCAATCAAGAGTTTAACCTAACTTTAATAATTTCAAGTTAAGTACTTGAGTATATCTCAGCGCCAGGGAAAATTTGCTGATTGTCCTGGACTGATCTTACTCTTTTTTGATAATAATAAATGAACTTCCTTCCTTTCCATATGAACCCAGCCAACAACCTAATATCTCAGTCTAAAAAGCAACTGTTCTTAAGATTCTTTTACCTGTATTCTGTCCCTTGATGCTTCCTGCAGTCTAGCTAGATATCTGCATACTACCTATTACCTACTTGCAGTATTTCACACCACCTCTGCTTGTTGAATGTCCATGATGTCTGATTCCCCCACTGAAGTAGAAAAGAGATCTAACATGACTTGGTGTCTAATATGTGTGATACATGGTTTTTCATCATTTGCATTCATTATCTCAAGTAACCCTGAAAATAATGCTAAGAGGTAAACTCCCTAGGATATATGTGTTTTTTGTCCCTCTCTTACTTATGAAAAAATAAGTTCAGAGAACTTAAAAAACTTGATGAGGTCACTTAGGCAGTAGGTAACAGTGCTCCTTGTTGAAAAGGCTTTGCTCTTTCTAAGACACTATCCTGTCTTCCATTAGCTTTTCTCTAGCTGGACAGTCTCAGTGCCTAATTAAATACTATTCAAATATTGAGATATTTATACCTATTTTGATATAGTATCTTTACTGATCCCTCAATAGAAATAAAAAATAAATAAATTATAACACTTTCCTTCCTTAAAAAGCACTCCCCATTTTATGCTGTGTGTTTATTATTTATTACAACCAAAATACGGGATCCTACACAGGATATGTTATTCTACTCAGGAAACAGAATCCTTGTTTTTTGCCCTCTAATTCATTATGCAGAAGACCCATTTCACAACCAAAGAGAACATGGAACAGTCAGCAGAAATACTGATTGAAAGTGTGCTTAGAAAAGTGTCAATGGAATGGGAAAAGGTCAATAAGTCTCATTAGCTCCAGGAGGAGAGTACAAGACCATGGACTGGCGAGAACTGTCAGGAACCAGCAATGAGAAATAGGTGCAGAAGCACAATGCAGCACATAATAAAAGGTTGCAAAGAAACCAAGAGCTTATTTGTAGTGATATTGACTGTGTGACATTGTAATAGGCACATAATTTGAATGAAATAAAAATGAGGCCTCACAAAAACACACACATAAAGACACACAGTTGAAATAAAAAGACTCCGTAGCACAATTTAAACAAGACAATCCAAATGTTTGCTTCCTAGATCACAGAAAGATACAATTTTTATCAAATTATTTGTTCTCATTTATACCTGTTGTCCCTTTGCTTTATCAGTGTCAGATGATGTACAACGGTGGTCCCCAACCTCCAAGCTGTGGATCTGTATATGACTGGGCCTGTTAGGAACCAGGCCTCACAACAGGGGTTAAACTTGAATGTAATGTACTTGAATCATCCTGAAACCATCTTCCAGCCCATCCTGGTCCATGGAAAAACTGTCTTTCATGAAACTAGTCCCTGGTGCCAAAAATGTTGGGGACCTCTGATTTATAGAATTGAAGTAATTTGACTGAGCTCCTGCTATGTGTCAGCCTTTCAGGCACTACATTTCTATTCTGTAATCAGTGCTTACTACAACTCTATGATATTTTTGTTCCCTTTTCTGTTTTACCACTTCTACTTATGAAGAAATAGACTAACAGGGATTTCTTAACGTGCCCAAGGTCATACAAGCTAGCAAGATCTGATCAATCTCCAAACCCATCCTCTTTCAAATATTTTATGCTGGCTGATTATATTGGTGTATTATAAAGAAAATACTTGTTTATAATAATATATCTGACAATTAAGATTGCCTTCCAAATAAGCAGACTTCTGAGAGAAAAGATGCTCTATGATAATTATACCAAACAGGAATAAGCCAGCACCTGCAAATCAGGACATAAGATCATGACACAAAATTATTTCCAAAAGTTATTACAACAATCCCTGTCTTTTCTCCAATGTGACATGGCCACTATCCCATCCATTTTCCTCCCCTTAAATCTCAACTGATTTTGAGCAAAAAAAAAAGAGGGTCATAAATGATACTTTAAGATTTAACTTTTCTCACCTTACCAGGTATGTGAAGATAGAAAATCTCTGGTCTTTGTTTAGCTTCTTCACAATGTCAGGACTATTTTTTTTTTTTTTCAGTTCTCTTAGCCTTTCCTCATGTTCACAAGTATGGATACAGCCATCATGACTTTATTCAATGAGGGTAGGAGACAGTATCAATTGTCTCAATTTTTTATCAGAATATCTAAATCTTCCCTTTGGCTGACTTCATTATTTTGTATGTGAATATGCAGATTTCCCAACATCAAATTTTGGAAAATATTGTCCTTTCCCTGTTATTTAGTCTAGAAATTCTTGTCTATGATCATTTGATTATATATGTGAGCCAGAAATGTGTCAATGAATTATCTTCCCAGCATGTATAGTAGAGTCAGACAAAGAGGAAGGGGGCTGGAAATCTCCTGGATGTCTTATAAAACATCCTAGAGAGTTTTCCATGATCTCTACCACAATATTAATTTCAGTAAAAGAAATACATGCTTTTTTCAATCAATGAAAAAAGTGGCAACCTACTACTTTGTCTCCAAAGGAACACTGTGAAGTAGTCTGAGTAAAATCAATAGCATTGGCAGTTCTAGAAAATTGTACATTTAGTAATAAAAAATTAAGAACAAATTAAGACTGTAATTCATTTTGTATCTCCCCAATGAGCTCTTATAAGAGAAGAAGAGAGAATGTTTCATTAAACCAGAAAACTACATAAACCAATTATAAACACAACAAAATAATATTTGGTAAAGGAAGAACATTATTATGTGGGTATTCATGAGCTAGGGGAAGCCAGGAAAAAATCAGACATCATGAATGAACTTAAACTTAATTAAAAAAATTAATGTCTCAAAAACCCTAGAATGAAAAGGTAAATCAGAGAGCAGTGTTGAAACAAACAAACAAACAAACCCTAAGGGGCTATAGTCAAAACAATAAAAACTAAGATCACAGAGCAACTTAGTAGAGAATATGACAGGATAGGAATATGACTACCAAGATATTGCCTAAATTAAACACATTTATTTCTCTAGAATAGGCATTTATATTTCTCTAAGATCAGGAGCAAGGCAAGGATGCTCACTCTCACCATTTCTCTTCAACATAGCACTAGAAGTACTAGTCAGAGCAATTAGGCAAGAAAAAGAAAAGATATTCAAGTTGGATATGAAGTAAAATGATCATTTCTTAACTTATGATCTTATATGCAGAAAGCCCAATAGAGTACACACATGAGAAAAAAATTGTTAGAATTTAGCAAATTTGCAGGATACAAAATCAACACACAAGAATCAGTTGCATTCCCATACACTAACAATGAATAATCCAAAAAGGAAATTAAGAAAACAAATTCCACTTATAATAGCATCAAAATTAATACAACACTTTGGAATACACTTAACCAATGAGGAGAAAGATTTATATACCAAAAACTATAAAACATTGATGAAAAACTATAAAAATATACAAATACATAGAAATATACCCTGTGTTCAGGTTTTAGAAGACTTAATGATGTGAAAAAGTCAATACTGCACAAAAGAATCTACAGTCAGTGTAATCCCTATCAAAATCCCAATGGCATTTTAGGAAAAAAATAGAAAAAAATCCTAAAGTTTATGTGGAATCTCAAGGGACCCCAAATAACCAAAACAATCTTTTATAAAAATGAACAAACCTGGAGGTCTAGCACTTACAGATTTTATAATATGTAACAAAGCTATAGTAATAAAAGTAGTGTAGCACCAACATAAAGACAGTTATGTAGACAAATGAAACAGAAAAGAGAGTCAGACATAAATGCTCACTTTGAAATAAAATGAAAAAATTTCATTTGCACCTTGGGAACAAAACAAGGTTGCCAAGACCCCACAATGATGAGAAGATAGGCTCTTTAGCAAATGATGGCAGGAAAACCAAGTGTCCACATGCATGATAATTAAGTTGGATTCTCACCTTACAATATATACAAAAATTAAATCAAAATTGATTACAGGCCTTTATGCTTAAACTATAAAACTATTATAAGAAAACAGAGGAAAAGGTTCATGATGATGGAGTTAGTACTGATTTGGCGATGATGCCAAAATTGCAGGCAACAAAAGTAAATGAGTTAACATTGGACTTTTAAAGTTTTACACCCAGAGGGAAACAACAAAGTGAAAGGCAGCATAGGGAATGGGAGAAAATATTCTGGAATACCAGAATCTACTTTTTAAAAGCCTCCTGAAACTCAACAACACAACACAGCCTGATTTAAAAATGTGCCAAGAACTTGAATAAATATTTCTTCAAACAAGATACACAAATGGTCAACAAGTATATGAAAAGATGTTAAACTAACATTGATTAGTAATGGCATCACTAATCATTAGAAAAATGCAAGTGAAAACCACAATAAGATATCACTTCAGACCCATTAAAATGGTCACTATAAAAAAAATAACAAGTATTGGCAAGGATATGAAGAAATTTGAAGCCATGTGCACTCTGGGAAGCAATGTAAAATGAGGCAGTCACTATGGAATACAGCATGGAAGTTCCTCAAAAAATTAAAAATAGAATTACCATATAATCCATAAATCTACTTCTTCTGGGTATATATCCAAAATAATTAAAAGCAGGATCTTAATGTTTATTGTACTATTGCATTGTTTTCCATAGCCAAGTTGTAGAAATAACATAAACATCCATTGACAAATGAGTGGATAAAGAAAATGTGGTATGTACATAAATGGAATGTTATTCAGCTTTGAAAAAAGACGGAAAGCCTGTTATATACTACAACATGGATCAACCTTAAGAACATTATGGTAAGTGCTATAAGTCAGTCATAAAAATACTATATGATTTTACTTATATAAGAATTGCAAAATAGTCAAGTGCATAGAAACAAAGTAGGAGGCAGTGGTCAAGGGCTGGAGGACATGGGAAATGAGTTGTTGACCAATGGGTAAAGAGTTTCAGTGATCAATGGGGAAATAAAGTTCTAGAGAGCTGTTTCACAACAGTGTGAATACAGTTAACACAATTGTACTCTTGACAATGATTAATGTACTAGTTTTGTTATTTTTTACAATTAAAAATAAAAACTAAACAACGAAAGGATAGTCATCTATATTTTGTCCTGTTACATCATCATAAAGCATGTATCTTCATGTAAAAGGAAATTCAGTTCTCTCTTCCAGTATCACACCTACAGCAACTATCCAGAGGTAAGGTATTACTATAACAGGGAGGAAAGGGACACCCAAGAAGTGTCGGGAAGTACCCAAGGGGACAGGCTAAAGTGCAGCCGGCACGTGACTTTGTTCCACTGGATGTGAGTAAGCAAGCCAGTGTGTGACACCCCGCCTTGCCCTGGGCAAAGAATCTGTGCCTCTGCCCGGGGCTAGAAACCCTCCTTTCCACTTCCAGATCATTGCAGCAGGAGGAAGGGCAGAGATGCTGTACAAACTAAGTGTGGTGGATGCCAGCCTAGATTGGCTGGGAATTTGGACACTTCCTCCTCATGTGGGGTTTTTATGGCAAAATATTTAAATGAAGGGTGAAATATTTAAATGAACACATTCTTGTGTTCCCCTCGCCCTGTCCAGTCCAGGGCACAGGAGCATTTGCATGACACAGCAGATACTGGTTCCCACTCATGGCTTTTGCCTTGCCCTACTCACCCGCTCAGGAGCAGGCTCGCAGAGGGCATGTGCCTCACCAGCGGCAGGCCTGCAGGACACAGCACAGGTCCTGGACCACTCCCCTTCCCTTACTCAGATAGCAATGCACAGATGCAGAAGCTGGGAATGTTTGCTGGCCCCAGAGGCTTCGTGGGCAGCTTTGGATTCCCAAGCCAGTGGATGAGCCCCTTGCACAACTGGTCCCAGTGATCTGGCAGTGCTCCCTGGTCTCGGGAGAGGGATGAAGCCATGGTAGGGTAATGGAGATGCTGGCCCACAAGTGCACACTCCAGAGAGAGAGAGAGTCTGGAGCTGGACAGATGGAGACCCACCCGTGTAGCAGCCTTGGTCCCAGAAAGAAAGATCAGGATAGACCAGGGTGTCTGGACACCGGTTCTGGTCCTGGGGGTGGCTGGCTTCTTTCTACATTTTGTAGAGGAAAATAGTTTGAAGAAGGGGAGTCTCCAGATTCTCCAAATTGGGCAACCTTCTAATAAAGACCTTTTTCCTTCCCCACCAATTGTTGTGTTATGCTTGTATATGGCAGCAGACAACCAAATCCCAATTTGTTCAATAACATTACCTTTAGAATTAACTCTTCATAGAATGCGCCTTCACTAACAATTCCATTTGCACTCTTTTCTCATAATTAACCACTTATATCATAATGACTTTAATTTTCCACTGAAAATTAAAACTAGACTTTTTTGTTCCTCAATCCAGGAATTTTCATTAAAATATAGTTATTAAGTTAGATAGATATAAAGATATGAATTTTCTTTGAACTGGTTAGCTATTTCTATAGTAAAATATTTTCATAAGAAATAGCAATACTACTATTAGATTACTGATTGTATTCCAGTCAGAAAGTTTACAGTTTTCCTTTTGACAATTAGCTCTACATGTTGAATTGTGTGAATTTACATTGAAGTAAAATAATTTCACTAACTTTTTATTAATTAAAGAATGTAATTCTTTATCCATTGCAGTAATTTCTTTTAATGATAACAAATCCCTAATACACTTAGTTGGTTTATCTGTCCTTTTGACTACTTAGAGTTGTGATCATTATTTAAGAAATTAAATTCTCAGTCTCAATCTTTGCATTTATAAAACATCTTTTATTATTATGGCTGGAAAGCATATTATACACATTCTAATCTGGAAGAAAAGTGGAAATCACAAGGTATTTTATCAAGAATTATGAGATTGGAAAATCAGTAAAAACATGCCAATCATTCAGTTGCTATCATATAACTCATTTTTTTAATCATTTCTGCCATACTGAGGGAATTAGCTATCTACACTCTTAGGAAGAGGATCTGAATGTGAGGACTCTTAAAAGGTGAGTTCAGCTACAAAGTAATGTAAGACAAAGATAGACTCCAACAAAGCAACAGAAGAGACCAAACTAAAATATATTTTCCAGAATTTCCTTCCCTGTATACTTCCAGCTTAGTGGTGGCCACAGGGGATATTTGCATGAGGTTTAGACAATGATAAGTGAAGTAGCAGGCATACATTTTTATACTGTGAGGGTTGATGTAGTGCAGCAATTTTCAACCTTTTTCATCTTATGGAACACAAACTAATTACCAAAATTCTGCGGCACACACAAAATATATCTTTTGCTAATCTGACAAAAAGTAAGTATAATTTTGATTCATTCATACTGACAACTCGTTGTGTTGGTTGTTGTCATTGTTTCTTTGACAATCTAATCTAAAGGAAAAGGAGGGTACTGCCCCTGACTAAATAGTCAGGTATTGCATGTTTTAAAAATTTGTGCAGCACAGCAGTTGAAAAATCACTGATAAAGAGCATGTTAGGAGTGGATTAGGGCAATAACTGGACCAGCAACTCCTCCAGGTCCTATCTAAATCCTTCTGCTCCCTTTATTCTTGGGCCAATGTGGGTGTAGCTCGTGGTGAAGAGTACCACCTTCTCTCTCAGGTCACCCACCACACCAAGGCTAGAGGCGTGAGACACAGACTTGAGTCTCAGTTGAGGCTCATGAGCTCTAATTACTGACTTCTTCATCCTTCTCTACTGGAGTGCCAGTCTGGCTGAATGAATACTAGACAGAGCGGCCTACAGCCTACTTCAGTAGGTCCCACCATTATGTAAAATTTAGTTCCTAAAATAGATCCCTTATTCTGCATCGGTGGATGAGTTGTAGGGATTATGCTTCTCTGATCAAACTGTGGCTGAATAAAAAGGTCTGAAAAAAAGGTTTTGTAGAAGTGGTAGGTGGATTGTACTAATGGTCCTGATTATTCATGCCCTTTGTCCTGTAGCATTAGTGTTCCTTCAAATTCTAATTCTCAGCTCAGCCAAATAACTTTGTTTGAATAAGGGATATTAGCAAATGTAATGCAAGTTTGAAAAGCACATGATCATTTTTTCTTGCTTTCTTCTACACATGGGTTTGCTTGCTCTTGAATACCTGCCTTTGGACAAGATTTGAAGTGACTAGAGAGAGACGGGGAACAAAGCCCAGTCATCACATACAAGGTCATCCTAAACTTACTCTCCCCATATGACTTATTGCTGATTTCATGATCAAGCCCAAGGGAGATCAGCCAAGCCAGGCCTAGATTAGCAGAAAAATTTAGCTCTATCTTCATGAGAAATGTTTTTAAATGGTAATTATCTAAAGAGTTTAGAGTGCTTTGTAATACTGCAATAACTAAGTATTTCAATAAGCATAGGTCATATTACCACAAAAAAAGTTTTCCCAGGTATTGGGCCAGGGAAGAAACTAGCACCTATTAAGTATTTACAATACTATACTCTATTCTAGGTATTTAAAGTATGCTAGTATATATAATATCACAATAATCATATAAAATGGATACCCTTTTCCCCATTTTACAAATGAAGACAATGTGTTATTTGTTTAAGATTGGAACCTATAACTGGTTCATTCTAAAGCCCATGCTCTTACCCTTTTGTTTCTTTCTAACAAAAGACATGCACATAAACACACATGCATATGCACACACCGCACACACCCACTTGCCATTACAGGCTAGTAAGGACTAGATAACTAGATCTACGCTGTGCTCCTTTTAGCTCAGTGGCAGGAACGAAGGGTAGATTACCAGTCACACAGAAATCTTCAAAAATACAATTTTACCTCTTCATTCTGATGTGCTCCCAGAAGATTAAAAGGTTAGCAGAGTTTAAAGGACTGTCTGTCTTGACTCAGATATAGCAAGCACCTCTTTTCGCCCATAGCTGTGAGCTACTGAGAAAAGTGCTCTCCTTGTACAAACATCAAGAGAACAGATTCCCTTTTTGGGAATCAAGTCCCATGTGGCTCTGGTTACCTTAGAAGAGCTGCAGGGGAGCCTTAGGCAAAGATATATTCTCGCCCCACTGCCTCTGGCTCATTCCTCATTGTTTAAAACATTTATCCTTAAAACAATTCCTAACATCTAGAAGATAGGGAGAGAATTATGATAAAGGAGACTTTCTATATTGGTAAATAGGAAAGAAGAGTGGAAAAAGACAGAATGAGTCTAATATTTGGGCTGAGATCCAAAATCATTGAACCTCTAATATATAAAGGCAACAGTCTGATGATGGTCTAGATGTAATAAAATGTGAAGTTAAATAAAATAAAAATAACACAAGTTTGGGGCATTTCATTTCTACAAGGTGGTATGAAGGATATAGCAATCACCTCTTGAAATCTCACCATTAGTGGACTGTACAAAGATGCAGAACAGTGTGGGGGAATGATGAATACACACCCTTTGAGACAATGCAGGGAAGTCAGAGAAAGAATACTAAATTATGGATATATTTTGGCACTGCTCACAGCCTAACTTGCTTCAAAGCCAATGCGATAAATTCAGGGACAGACTTTAAGCCAAGATCAATACTGTGACTTCCAACATTTCAAATATTTAGGGGAGAAACCAAGATCCATAGGGACAGTAATTTTTTAAAAGGAAATAGCTTGCCTTGTATTAATGTAGAGTCATTTTTCCAAGAAACTCTGAGCATTTGATGTTATACTAATATGATTCAATATTCTTGAAACACAGAACTCACAGATGACAGAACTGCTAAAAGTGACAGTAAGTGACTAAATGGTTGTCTTTAAGATCACTTCTAAAGGATAAACCAAATCATCCGAGTGAGGTAAATGACTGGAAAACTGAAAATGTAATCAAGATGATGGTGAGGAAGAATTAACCACATTTCAGATTTCTAAGGTGTTTAATTTTCCTCCTGTGGAGAGCAGGACCTGAAGCCATGTTTAGAGCATGCGCAGTAGAGCAATGGCTCGGAGAATACTCGGTTAGAATACTAACCCTCGGCATGCACAGCACAGTGCAGCAAACAACATATGGCCATTAGAGCTGACGTCAAACAACATTTGCCTATCAGAACTGATGCTGACACGTACCTACTGAGACTGAGGAAAACAACATGTGCTTGTCTAAATCAAGAAAAACATGTTTATGAGAAACTGTGCAAAAGTCAACACGACTTTGCAACCGGAGAAGCATAAAAACAGAGGACTTCAGACCATAGACGAAGCATCCAGAGAGCAAGTCACTTTGAGACGTCCTGCATCTTCCACCTCGGGAGACAAAGAGCTCCACTGCGCTTCCGTCCCGCTGACTCTGCCTTGCAACATGCCAACCGCCTAGTCCAATTGCCTCCCAGACCCGGACCTGATCTGGACTTGGGACTCAGGTTCATTATCCCCCAATTCTCTCGTGTGATGTTATTACTGATTATTTGAGTGATTGTTAGGTTTGTGTGGATTTGGATTGAATATGCATTAATACAAGCTGAGTGAATGGCATATCACTTGTGTTTACTTACTGTTATTTGTTGGTGCTAGTGTCACTGGTAGGGCTGGTGGTCATATGGGTGTCCCATCCCATTGCTTTCTGTTCCTAAGGTCCAGGTCAGCAGACTAGAGCAGGGACAGAGGGTTGACTTACAGGAAAGACTATATCACGAAACATACAAAGACGACATTTCCTTAGCTATTTTTCACTAAATAAAATAAAATGATACAGCAGGGAATTCCCAGGAGTGGTTGCCAGGACCACTTTGTTAAACTGTTAGGCCAAACCTGGACTCAGAGGTGTGGGCCCCTCTACATCTGTGTTAGGACAGCCGTGGGCAGTGCACACGCCACACAGACGTCACCCACGCATTGAATCAGGTTTCTGTTGCTATTCATAATTGTGTTCCTTACTGGGCTATTTTTCATGTTTATAAGCACCATTTTTATATAAAGCAATAAATATAGCTATAATTGTGAAATAAAAAAATAAGCAAAAATGATGGGGCTTTTTTTCCATGTGTCTTCCATGTAGGGACCACCCTTCTGCCCTGCTGATATTCCCTGCAGAGATTAAAGCTTATTAAAGCTGTGTAGTCTACTGAGGTGAAAATCATTTGAAAAACCAGACATCTAAAACTGTTTTACTCAGGAACAAGGTACAGGATGATTGAAACAAAATTAACATTTTAAGTGAATTCTTTAAAGATTTATTAGTTGTTGTTAATTGTTGTTTCTCAGTCTAGTCTGCCCAACACCATAAAAATAAAAAGTCTTATTTGTGCTTTCATTCAGCTTCATTTGTATCTTTTTAACACAGTCTACATACAACAGCACAGAATCCCAAGACTGGCAAATTTTTACTGTCTCATTACTATGTTATTTTGAAGAACATCAATACTGGATGCCCAACACTCAGTTTAAAATAGGTATCCTTTTTCCCCTTCAAAGGCAAATATTTTTTATAAACTTATTTCACATAGAAAAGAACTATCTCAATGTAATAAAGGATTGTAAATTTTTTAAAATAAGGATATACAGAAAAATATAACTGAGTTTTCTATGTTCCTACAACAGTTCTCTGTTCAAAATCTCATCTTTGCTCATATCCATGTTACACATTAAAATGTTTGAGCAAATAACTATTTGAAAGTATCCTGATTTTTTCCTAGAAACCCTGACACCCTTAAAACAGTCTGTTCTTTACATGTAGAAATTCAAAATGGTGGCTGCCCTGCATTTAGAAGATGGACATTGGTTTTTTTGCAATCACAAAAGAAAATCCAGTAGGTTAAAGCATCACCTCTTATTACTACGCAATCGAAAGATATCACCCCTAACAACAGATTACAGACAACAGGACCTTTCTCTATGGTTGCTGAGTAGCTGAGTCAGGCCATGTGAAGTCAATGGTTGCTATGACAATGCATGAAATAGAGAAGATAATATGTCTGAACACAGAAATCATTACCTATGAAGATCCATTTTTTCCTTGATAGGATGCAAATGCTTACTTAGGGAGGACAGATGTGCATACTTTAATTACCAGATATTCACTTAAATTATCTTAGTAAAATTGGGTGCCTATCTTTTTTACTTAACAAGTAAAAACATCAAACCTTCTACTTGCACTATATGAGACCTTTTCACCTCTTTATTTTTCTTTTTGATTAAAAGTGACATGGATAAATAACATATCTTTATGTATTCTCTTTTTCATGTCACATTGTAAAATATGCCCATATGTTAAGAATTTAAATGTTTTCACTATGGCATTTTGCAATAAACATTTTATTCTTTAATAGTTATAGAAAGCTGAAATATAGTGATATAAGCCAGGGAATGTAAAAACCACACAAACTCATGATTTCCAAGTGTTATAATTCAACCACACAATTTTTTCCTGGACTGAAATGAGTCGCACAGGTATCCATGCATGCAGAAATTTTTAAATCAATTTTTCAGAAACTATCTGTAGCTATTTTTTTACTTTTATGCCTGTAAGTCATCAACTCACCTGGAAGATAATTACTTCCATTTCCACTCACATGCTAGTTAAGTAGGTAAGATTGCAATAACATATGAACACAAGTGCACTGGCACAATGCCTGATAGAAACCTATTAAAACAAAAGAAAATAAGAAAAATGCTAAAGCATGAAATGCTATTTTTATTTATTTATTTTTTCCATTTCCTGTATTGCAATGTAAGTTCCTCTTGTGGCCAACTGGAAAAGGGGATTCTGGGAAATTCAGTACTCATTAGTCAAGCTGGTGTAGAATAATTCAAAACAAAAACAAACTTCCCCTCATCAACTGTGTAGTGACTCTGAAGATCCTTCCATTTCTTTTCCATTTAGAACTCTGGTATACAGAGCAAAGTATAAATCCAATTTTATTTCTTCCTAAATGGCTATCATTTAATACATTTTTTAATTCCCCCCCCACTGATTTAATGTAACTATTCTATACCAAACTGGCGATGTATTTTGATCTCTCAGTTTCCTATTCATTTCCATCATTGCTTATGCTCCAATAACAGTACCACATATTATAGAGGCTTGATAATATGTTTTAATATTTGGTGGGGCTAGCTTGTTTAAAATGCTAATTTCAAAGGTTTTTTAATTTAACTTTTCCAGCCTTATTAAGATATAATTGACGTGTATAACATTGCATAAGTGTAAGGTATATAATGTGATTATTTGATATACATATATATTATAAAATCATGAGCATAATAGGGTTAGTTAACATCTCCATCACCTTACATAATTACCATTTCCTTTTTTGTGGTGAGAACATTTAAGAAGGTAAGTATTGGGAGATTGAAAAACTAATGTTTAGTGGAAATCACGAAATACCTCTACTCTATGGCGAAACTGGAAATGTAAATGGGCAAATGTGTTTACCTTCCATCTCTCTCCAATCACTTCAAAATAAGACAAGATACACAAAATAAAGGTGAGTGCACAGGCAAAGAACAAAGCCACAGGTAGAAGAAAATATTGAAGACTATAAAAAACAAAGAGAAAATTTTATCAATAGCAGACCCTGACTTGAATGATAAACTTTACCACTAAATGACTAAAGACAGGATCACTTGAAAGGTATGTTTCCCTAAAAAGCTGTGATGATCCCTATCAGATGCAGCAGAGGTGGGAAGCCAGAGCTGGGTGGTCAGGGGGATAACTGATGACAAGTGTGTGCAACAGCTGCAACCCCCCAGTCCTTTCGATGCTCTGGTCCGGATATTTCCCTTCACACTAAACACACAGGAATAGGTTTCTGGACAGAGCAGAAGTAAACCTGCTGCTGGGTCTTCTCAGAGCCAAAGCTAGAGTCAGACTGAAGCTGAAGGAAGCCTCAAGAAGGCAGACTTACTTCATATCCAAAAAGAAAGACAGTCTGAGTACATGCTCCCAACCTGTTCTTTCACAGAAGCTCAAAATTCTGTCATAACCTAAATTTGTTGCCAGGAAAGCAGAATATTCATAGCTGGTGTGAAAACACATCGAAGAAAAATATACCACTCTGTCAAGAAACTTATACAATGAACAGGTGAACAAGATTTTCCATGAAACATTTAAGGAAAACAATAGCATAAAAGAAACATCAGAGTGAAAAAACATTAAGATTAACTTTCAAGGCAACAAAACAAACAAATCTTTAAGTAATTAAAATTAATATCCTCAGATATATAAAACAAGAATTGTGTGCTATGAAAGAGAGGCAGAATGTTAGAAGTTAAAAATATGATTTCAAAAAAGTATAATAAATCAAAAAATAAGTAGTAAATTTATTTTATCTGAAAACAACAATAACAACCTAGAGATATTCCCAAAATTCTGCACAAAACCACAAAGATATGAATGTTTTAAATACAGTTAAGAAGCATGGGGGGTAGATTCAGAACATGAAATGCTCTGAATTAAAAAAAGCCCATCAAAAAAAACAATCAAAAAAGAAAAAAAAAAAGAACCAAACAGTTTTAAGGGAATAAGCCCTCTCCTCCATTAAGTCTGGCCTACACCACTTCTTGCCATGAGACTGATAGCAGCATACATTTCCTTCAGAGGAAGCTTTCCTCCTTCCCTCACACATAAACACACCTTCCAGATGTGATCTGATCCCCTGCATTCGGGAAAGTCAATCACTTTAAATCTAGTTTATTTGAGAAATTTAATTTGTTCATGTTTATTGTAATCACTACTATATTTGGTTTTATTTTGGCCATAACATTGGTGAGGGTAAATACTAGTAGTATATGAAATAGACATGAAAACATTGTATAGTGACATAAATGTAATAGAGGTTTATTTCTCATGTAATAGTCTTGAGTGGTCCAGCATAGAAAGGAAGAGAGGGTGCATTTCCATACAATTATCGAAGGACTCATAGTAATAGAGAATTTGCCATCTTCAGTGAACTTTGCCAAGTTCGTCAGTCATTTCCATTCAGTCAGAGGAAACAAAAAAGTGTCAAGGAATGCTCAAGAGGGAATTTTTTGGACAAGTTCTGAAAAATGAGTGGAACATGCCAGTTTCTCTTATGTCTTTTCATACCAGTTTTTCTAGAAGTCATGTGACTACAGCAAACTGCTCAGAATGATGGAAAATATGGTTTAATGGTGTGCCCACAATGACAAGAAAGATTAGGCTGGTGAGATTCTAGTACAGCCATTTTATTTTGCAATGTTTATATTTTTCTTTTTCTCCTTAATTATTGTCTATATCAGTCATATATTACTTGTTTTTTGTTTGCTACTACATTGGCTGTTATAGTTTTTATTTACATTCTACTAATGTATATATTCAAATTTATAGCTAACATTTGAAAACACAGTCTCATATTAATGTAAAAAATGATTATCTAGCCTGTCTTCATTTGACAGAAAACCATAAGCACATTTTTACTTATTTTCTCCTTCTACCAGTATTCCACTCTTAGTTTTCATTTACTGACTTTTTTTACTTTGTAGTGTTGTCCATGAGTTATCTCTTTATTTTAAAATCCTTGCCTAACAATTGTGCTTAATTTCATAGTCTCTCTATTTGCAATAATTTCTTATATTTTTCTCAAACTACCACTCAGCCTGCTCTTTGCTGGAGTATATGAGTAATTAAATTTTCAGAAGAACTAGTGGGTGATAAATTTCTAGATATTTATACTTTCAAAAATGTCTGTTTTTCTCTGATGTGGAAAATATTTGGATTGTCTTTGACTTTGTAAAGTCAAGATCCTTTCCATGAAAGGAGGGCATCAGAGTGGTCACAGAGGCAAGGTGCCAGCAGGAAAACCAGAGGTCTCCTCAGCTGTTTAGACAGCACCCTGACAATGATATATAAAGCACATGAGGACTTTATGTGGGACATACATGAGTTTATGTGGTGATGAACACTTAGAAATAACTGGAGAAACCTTGAGAGGGGCTAATACCCATTATGTAATCCAGTAATGGGGTTCATGCCTTACTTGTTTTTCTCAGAAAGAATGTGTAATCTCATTTTTTTTTAAATCACAAACCACTGAGAAACATAAAACATATATTAAATAATTATAATAAGCAAAAAATGACTATTCACAATCTTTACTTAGCACCTACTATGTGTCAGACCTTATAGAAGACCTTTCACATATATTATTTCTAAGATAATCAAAATGTCAGCAACATCTGGTTAATTTTTTTTTTATGCCTGAGTCAACAGACTCACTGAGATTATTTGGTTGAAAGTCACAAAGTTAGGAAATGGGATTCAAAATTTGCTCTGTTCTGCCTAACTTCTAATTCCATGTTCTTCCATATGAACCACTTATGTTATTGTAAATCTAAGATTCTGCTTTGATTTTATCTCTTTCAAATCTGGTTTTGGTTGCTCTGTAAGTGCACTGTCTAATATGCTATTGACATTCAGTACTAGAAATGTGGCTGTCCAGATGTGCTATACATGTAAAGTACTCCAACAGTACACAAAAATAATGAAATGTTTCATAATTATTATATGATTACCTGTTAAAATGGTAATATTTTAGATATATTGGAATAAATAAAATATAGTATTATAATTAATTTTACTACTTTATTTTTATTTTTTAAATGTGATTAGTAGAAAATTTAAAATTACATGTGTGGCTTACATTGTTTATCCATTAGTGCTGCTCTGTAAAGAGTGAAAGTTTTAAAAATATGAAGTACAGGATAACTCAACTGGTCGAAAGCCATGGTAACTTCATGGTAATTCATTTATTCATTAATATGCTTAACAAATATTTACCAAGTGCCCATTTCTCACTAAGCCTTGTTTTAGGCATTAAAAAGACATCAGAAGGGAAAAGCAGAAAAATGCTCTTGGTCTCGAAGAACATACACTCAGGCCCTGAGTTCTGCCATCTGAGGGCGGACATCCCATTCTTGTGTGCCAAATACAGTCAGTCCAGTGTCATTGCTTTTATGACTCCTAAAAACGAAGAGTTCTAGAATTTAAAGTCAGTGAACTACCCAGATTAGAGAACAGGTAAAATAGATACATGGGATAGGGATGGGGCCATGCATATTTGCTTAAAGAACCCAGTAATTTGCTTTCTATTTTCAAAACTATGGTTGCTAAGAACCTGGTCTTGTTAATGGTTTAGTAAACCAGTAGTTTTATAGGAGTTCTGTTGTTTAGTAAACATTGTTATTTCTGATCAAATGATTTCTATACAACATTACATATATGTTTCAGTACAGAAAACTCTTGAGATACTTATTACTTTTTAAGTTAGAGAGTATAAAAGTCATTGAACCAAAATGAAGTTTTACAATCCTGTAAATTGATAAGTTATCTTAAAATTCTTATATATGGACAGGCTTCTAGCTTTTTCTTTACTTCTTGTTGTTCAAACTGATATATGTATTTGACACTATACTAGTGTGTTTGTTTCATGTTACTAAAATTATCCCACAGTGGTGAGAAAACTGACAGTCCCAAAATTAAATGTATTGTCCTAGTTTCACACAATCATAAGCACATATATACAATTTAAAAAATACATGGTCAGCTTTTTTATGTAATGATTTTTAAAACCACATTTATGGTAAATGGGACTAACTAGGAAAAAACCCTGCATTATAGATCTACAGATAATTTCTCAAGCCAACTTTTTGAGATAACCCTCACTTTACTTTCTAAAATAGATTCCAGCAAGCAAATAAATGGCACCCATTTGAGCTTCAATCATTTTTTTCTTTAATTTTGGCTACATTCTTATTGGGAAATGTCCCAAAGACTAGGAGAAGGGAGGCGAGAATTGAAAAGCCTGGATAACCTATAATTTAGATAGTAATTATTCATTTGCTGTCTTTCTAGTTCTATATATTATTATTCAATGAATCTAACTCCTTTACCTTACTTCTCTTATGTTACATAAATTATCTTGCAGAAAATATAAGATGAACTGCTGCTTTTGAGATAGCCAAAGTGCTGGCTCTTACATCTTGAAAAAAGTGTTTTAATGGTCTCTTACTGCTTCATTCTTCCTCTGCACCCTCCTGATGCAGACACTGACCGGCAGTGTCTGTGTCATTACGGATGAAATGAGACATTCACATGGACTACCGAGTCCAGTGGAGGAAAAGGGACAGCATGGCTTTTCTCTCAAGGGGAGCAAAAGCCTTGGCCGTGACCGGCCTTCATTGGGTTTCTTGGCACATTACATGATGGTCCTCATTTACTATGCACAGGTTCACTTTAGGTGGTTACCTTTTACAGAAAACAAAGGAGCCAATGCTGCTAATCACATCACAGAAGAGGGATATTTGCAAATGAAAGGGCAAAAGTGGTTGAACCAGTTACACTCATCCTTGGAAGGTTTAGCATGGATTTTAGGAAGTTACTAAATGTCCTGTAAATGTGCAGTAAATATCCTCAATTTAGGGTGTTTTAGCAAGAGCAGACTCAAAGCAGCCTAGGCACATTGCAGGCCTGATTCCCCCTGGGGGAACCTATCCGTGGGTGTGGGTCCTGTGCATCCCCAAGTGGGAGCTGGGTCCATGCCACACAGGATGGTCTCCTAAACCCTCTCCTCCTCTCCATTTACATTTTTGTGTTTGTGAACAGTTTTGTTTCCACTGAGACAGTCACGCTGGAGTTTTACATTTAAGCGGACAGTTGTTAGCAACCAAATAATTAAGAGCTGCTGATGTTTAATGTAGGGCATAGCACCACACACATGCACAAACTATACAAAAGGCAAAAAGAAAAGGAAGAAAAATAAACAACTGCTCAAAACCATTATGGATTTTTCCAGTATTCCTTATTTTTTACAGCCATTCCCAGACAGGAATACAAAATCGGAACTTGAGCCTTGCACACAGAATCAGCAAGCAGTTATAATTCTCGGCTTCGGATCACTAGGCATCCTGTCACCAGCCACCTGCCTGGGTTGCAAAGCACTGGCAGGTCGTTTCCTTGCTGAGAATAAGGCAGGATTTATGTGACCTTCACAGAATTAGACAAGGAGCCTAAATCAGACAAGGCGATGAAATGTCTGGTGAAATTAACACATTGTTCAATAGGCTTGATAAAAAATGTCCACCAACTATTAACCAATTGGACGCATTACCTTTATTGTCCCTTCTCAATGGCATCTTTCCCTTATTTAAATTAATGTCCAAAATGTCTTTATACCAGGTTCTAATATGTAATTCTCCCACACAAAAGGCAGAACACTAATAGACAACATCTTTAAATGTGGTCTTTATATAATGTGGTGTCTATATAATTTGTTAGAACACAGAAATGCCCTTCTCTAAGACATATATGAAAATATTTGGGTTAGGATGAATGGTTATCTCTTGTGACTTTTGAGAATTTTAGGCAGTAAGTGAATATTTAATGAGCTTTTACTTTGTATAAGGTCTATATGGTTAAATGTGATAAGTGTGCATACAATGAGCATTGAATAAAAAGCATGACTTTTAAATTCTAAGGTATTAACAAAATACTAAAACATAAAACAAAACCAAATCCACTGACACATTAAAATATATATAAACCAAAAGGAAAAAAATCAGTCATGAAGTTACCACCCAAGTGAATCATTATTAGTATTTTGTAAGTATCTTTCAGTCTCTCTAACCCACTGTGGTTCTGCCAGTCCCTGGCATGTATGTCTGATCTACTATCCTCATTGAGAGGCATGCAATGAGCATTTTAGCATATCCATACAGATTCCCATGTTTATTACAACAGCTTTATAGTAAACCATTTGATGAAAGCCCCACAATTAATAAATGTAATCAATCACTCAAGCAGATAGGTTTTCTCCAAAGTTCTGAAATGATACACAGCAGTAAAAAACAAAAAGCACACAGCTTTATACACATTCCATATCATTAAGGTAAATTTCTATCACAAAGTCACACACATTTTTTAAACTTTAAAAAATTTGTAATTAATATTTAACATTTGTACAGAAATGTAAATAGATGAAAGTATAAACATGGATGAATTTTCACAAAGACAACATACCATGTACAGCACTCATTTCAAGAAACAGAATGTCTCTACAGCACACTGCCCATTTTGAGCCTATTTTCCAGTTTAAAAGTCCCCAGAAGGTAATCATTATACTGACATTGTACTGATTAGAAACAGCATACTTTATATACACTAATGACACATTAGGTTCTCTTTTGTAGCCAGGTTTTTTCTGAGATGTATCTATACTGTTGTGTTCAGTTGTATATTGATCATTCTTAATGCTGTACAGTTTTCCATTTGGGGAATACATCCCAATTTCCTTATCCATTACATTTGGTGGACATTCACTGTTGTGGACATCTGAGAAGTTTTCAGTGTGGGCTATTATAAATAGTACTGCTGTGAACATTCCTTTTCTCCTTTTTGTGTTTTTTTTGTGAACATAGATTTATGCATTTTTGATGGTTGTGAGTAGAAATTCTGGGTGATAGGGTATCTGTGTGTATATTATATATACAGCTTTAGCATATCCAACCTATAATGGTTTTTATTACTTTGTAACAAATTGATTTATTATTTTACAGTTTCTGTGGGTCAGGAAGCTGTGTACGCCTTAGTGAAATGTCTCTGCAATAACAACAATCAAGTTTGTAGTCATCCCAAAGCTTCATCAAGTACATTCATTGATTAAGAGTCTCCAAACCTCAGTGGGTAGTGATAAAGTTTCCACCATGCTAACTCTGGTTACAGTTCAGATTTAGGTACATAAGTACTAGATAACAATCCCTTATTCTTCCTATGTTCCATTCTCCTCTCCACATTCTTCAAGGACATGCACACATTAAATGATTTGTGTACTTCAAGATTCTCTAAAGATATAATTTCTTACACTGTTCCTGGATTTCATTTAACAGATCATCTTTTTACCCTATTTTATGATTTTGAGACACAATAAAATTGTATATACATTAGTTAAAAAGAAATAATAAGTGCAATAACAAAGCCCAAAACACATAATGGTTCAAATATAAAAAGAATTTATTTTTCTTGCAAAGAAGGTTCATATAGGAGTTCTTGATCAGCAGAGGACGTTTCTCTAAATGGTGATTCATCTACGGCTATACCACCCTGAACACACCTGATCTTGTCTAAATGGTGATTCAGCCACTCAGCCTCCTTCTGTCTTGTCACTACACCATCTTCATTGCATGGTTTCCAAGATCACCATCCAACCTCAACAACCATCTTCATCCAAGTCATGAAGGATTGCTAATGGGTGTTTTATGGCATGTTCCTAGGGAGTGGACACTTAATTTCTGTCCACATTCTATTTGCTAGAACTCAGGATCCACATCTAATTATAAGCAAATCCAGAAAATGTGGTTCATGTGCTCAGGAAAAAAATCAGAATAAGGTTTGGTAAACAGCTAGCTAGTTTTGCCCTATAATTCCATTGCATAGTTCAGTTCCCAGTTTATCCTTATCTTAGAGAGTCCAATCTCTTTAAAAAAAATTGCATTAACTGTAATAAAAACCAAGAGGCAGGAAAACTCTGAGAATAGGAGATGTCCTGGGGCTATTTTCTGGAGGCACCTGTGACACCATCAGGGTAGCTGTGAGAACCAGGAGAACCGCTTGCTTCTGACTCTCTGCTGATACCCATCCACAAGAATGTTCTCCCAACCACCTCATTAATGGTCCTTTATTCAGCAAGGGTTTCCGGAGACTCTCACTATCACCAACGAACAGAAAAACCTATTGACACCCATCAGAGAAAGAGCAGGATAGCCAGAACTTTTACTTTTCCCTTTATGGCAGAAGGTGGTTCATCAAGACCAAAGACTAAAAACTAAAGGTGAGATGTGAGGCAACACTGAGGGTTGCCAATAGAGTGATTGTGACTGTCCATGACTCTTTGGAAACTTGATGCATAAGGGAAAACACAGCCATTGTTCTAGCTGTCGTATTTGAAAAGAAACACAAACAAATGGTTATGTTTCTACCTGCCTGTCTTTATAAATACATAGCTCAGAGGAGCCTCAATCCTCTTTTAAATCTTAGACTTAAAATAAAACCTCCTGTCGCTTAGGATCAGGAAATAGTAAAGTGTAACATTTGCAAAAGCATCCCCAAGGACACAGACAGTGTTGAAAATCCTTGAAAATAAGATGAATTACCAATTATCATTATTCATTTGGCTCCCACTGAAGACTAATAGCTAAGTAATTTTCCATACATCACATTACCCAAGGTGTAAGGCATATAATATGTTAGCATTCTATTAACTAAAATGTTATTTCCACAACAACTTTTCTTCTAAATTTGAAAAATGAACATGCATTAAAAGTAAGAGAGCAATATTTTTTCACTATATGTTTCTATAATTTAAGACAAATGTTGCCTGAATGCAGGAAAGGAAAAGATACATACTTCTTCAAAAAAAGATAGATGGAGCTACAAAAATAATCCTTTACAAAACAGTATTTATAATCTTTGAGGTAAAATTAATGTCATTATTCCAATTAGATTAGGTTTAAAGAACATTTAAAGCACAGTGAGATATCAAATCTTCCGTGTAAAATTCATGGATTAGGTAATATGAGAAGGTATATTGCACCTGGAAGGGTAGGGGCTCTCTGCAGAATAAGGAAAAGAGATAAATATTGTTCTTAAAACTAGGATGGAGGAGCTCTAGGGGCTGCAGTGAGACTGGCCAAATTGGTCATTCAAGCGTCTGAAGTTTGATTGTAGCCTGATATCCTGTCCACAACAGAGCGTAAAAGAACTCAGAGGAGGACAGAAGTCAGAGTGACAGAGTGGGGAAACCTCAGTCAGATACCCTTTCTATCTAAATATTCTTCTTCCAGTGTCAAGCCCTAGTGAGGCTGCTAACAGAAGAATAGGGACAATTATTAGGCAATAAATTGTGTAGAGTCTGTGATAGATCATATCACTATTACCAGCTGAGCTGTCCTCTCCCAGTGTTGGGATTATTCCTTCTGTGCTTTGACATGTGGTGTTGCAATGCTTTTCAGTAGATGGACCAAACTTTCATCCCATGGCTGTGGGACTGACCCTTTGACTTATGATTATGTCCAGTTCTGAGAGGCTTTTAAATAATTGTGTGCTTTGAATTGGTCTCTTTTACCAAGATCCACAATGAGAAAAGGAAATACCAAGATCAAGATAATTAGAAATAAAATATTTGTTATTATAAGTGAAAAAGATTGGGGGCATTGTTAAAACAAAAGTTGACTAATGCATAGTCTAATCATTTATTCATAACACTGTGTGCTTACTCTATGATTTACTGGGTTGGGAATATGCAAGCACACAACACAAACATGGTTCTATTTGTATTTTATTTTGTTTATATCCTTTTTTATATTCAATATTATTTCATATTAGTTTCAGGTGTACAGCATAGTGGTTAGATAATCATATATTTTACAAAGTATGCCCCCTGATATTTCCATTACCCACCTACCACCATGCATAGTTATTACAATATTATTGATTGTGTTTCTTATGCTGTATTTTACATCCCCAACATTATTTTGTAACTACCAACCTGTACTTCTCAATCCCTTCACATTCCATTCTTATTTTCATACAACTTAAAGCTCTCTTCTCAATCCCCCTTTTGTCTTCCACAGGACATGATTATCTCAAAAGGTTCATACTTCAGGTGAATCAAACTGGGGTGGCTTAGTACTCTTTTACCTTCTTTGTCTCGCTACTGGGCAAAATTTAAAAAAAAAATTAGGCAGACTTTTCTTCAAGGACATTCTTAGCCAGATATGATCATGGTAAGTAGAATTATAAGACATCCCCTACTATAATCTCTGTCCCCTGGTGTTACACCTCTGATATGTTATATTGCCATATTACATGGCAAAAGGAATTTTTCAGTTGTAATTCAGATTAATTAGTTGACCTCAAAAATAGGGAGATTATCTGGCTTTAATCTAATCACATGATTCCTTTAAAAGCAAAGAATTTTTAAGGAGGGTCCAAGATGGCGGAGGAGTAAATGGAAGCGATACTAACCTCCTCCCAGGACCAATCTGGAATTACAACTAAATTGTTGAGAAATCATCCAGAATAACCAAGTGAACAATAGCTGGACAGAAGCCTTGTAACTGCAGACAGAAGAACCACATCAGCACAACATGACTGGTATGGAGTGCAGAGGAAATGAAATAAGGCTGGTTGGGCTCCCATGGGCAGCAGTTGAAGTGCCAGAGGGAAATTTCAGCAGCTATGGGGTTCCCCCTAAAAGTGTGGGGTCCAAACCCCAGACTGGGCTCCCTGGCCTATGGCACCAGATCTGGAAAGGAACCCAAATAACGTCCAGCTGTGAAAAGCAGCAGGGTTTCCGTCTGCCAGGGAGAGATGCCTGGAGACACAGAGAGCCTCTTAAAGGGCCAACACATAAAATTTTATTTGTAGTCACTTGCCTTGGGCTCCAGCAAAGGAGGGGCAAGGCTAGAAGTGCTTGAGGAGAGTCTGGGAATGGTGGCTTTGGGGAGAGAACTTGGAGAGCATCCACCAGGATCCCTGTGCAGAGCCATCTTCCATACTGTAGGACCCATCTGGTTCAGGTGGACCACTCCCCTCCAAGTGACATCAGCCTAAGGGGAAGCAATAGCCCCACCCATAGGAATTACTCTGTGCCACCCTGTGGTGTTTAAGCCTGACAGCTGATTACAGGGAGACTAGATAAACAACTGAAGGAGTCAGCCACAGGTGGTAGATCCCTGAAAGTCTCAAAAAGGCTGCTTAAGGCCAGACTGGGATACCATCTGACATCACTAGGGGCAGATGCAGAAAAAGAAGATAGTGGTAAACACTAGATTGTACTGAGATGAATTCCACTGAGGTCTTTTTCATGATTTGTATTATTTTCTCTCCTGCATAGCTTTTTAACATTCATTTTCTGTCCTTCAAGTTTGTGATATTAGGTCACTAGTTTTTATATTATAGTTTATTTCAGATCTCATATTTTTCTCCTCCCTTCTTACTTCATTTTACTTCTTTCCTCTTCTCATTCCAAAAAATTTTTAAACTACTCCAAAGAAATTCAAGAAGAGGGAAGACTCCCAAACTCTTTTTATGAGGCCAGTGTTATTCTAATCCTAAAACCAGGTAAAGACACAACATAGAAAGAAAACTATAGGCCAATATTTCTGATGAACATAGATGCTAAAATTCTCAGCAAAATATTGGCAAACTGGATCCAGCTATCCATTAAAACGATCATACACCATAATCAAGTGGGATTCATCCCAGGGATGCAAGGATGGTACAATATTTGCTAATCAATAAATATAATATACTACATAAATGAAATTAAAGACAAAAATCACTTGATCATATCAATATATTTGGAAAAAAGCATTTGATAAAGTACAACACCAATTTATGGTAAAAATGCTCAGCAAAGTGGGAATAGAGGAAGCATATCTCAACATAATAAAGGCCGTATATGAATGACCTACAGCCAACATCATACTCAATGGAAAAAAACTAAAATCTTTCTTCCAAAGATAAGGAACAAGACAAGGGTGTATGCTTTCACCACTTCTACTCAACATAGTTTGGAAGTTCTAGCCACAGCAATCAAACAAGAAAAAGAAATAAAAGGCATCTAAATTGGAAAGGAGGAAGTAAAACTGTCATTATTTGCAGATGACATGATAGTATACATAAAAAATCCTGTAGTCTCTACCAAAAAGCTACTCAATCTAAAAAGTGAATTTGGCAAAATAGCAGGATACAAAGTTAATATTCAGACATGGAAGGCGTTTTTGTACACCAACAATGAAATACTAGAAATAGAAGTAGGAAAAAATATCCCACTTACTATAGCAATAAGGAAAATAAAGTACCTAGGAGTAAACTTAACAAAGGACATAAAGAACTATACTGGGTAAACTACAGAGCACTGAAGAAAGAAATTGAGAAATTGAGGAAGATAAAAATAAATGGAAGCCTATGCCATGCTCGTGGATTGGAAGAATTAACATCATTAAAATGTACATATTATCCAAAGCAATCTATAGATTCAATGCAATCCCTATTAAAATACCAATGACATGTTTTACAGATTTAGAACAAATATTTCAAAAGTTTATATGGAACCAAAACAACTCCAAATAGCCTCAGCAATCTTGAGAAAGAAGAACAAAGTAGGAGGGATCACAATACTATATCAAACTATATGATATTAAATGATATCAAACTATAATACAAGGCCTCTATAATCAAACTGTCTGATACTGGTATAAGAATAGACACATAGATAAATGGAACAGATAGCCCAGAAAGGGACACCTGTCTCTACAGTCAATTAATATTAGACAAAAGTGGCAGGAACATAAAATGGAGTAAAGATAGTCTGTTCAACAAATGGTGTTGGGAGAACTGAATGGTACATGCGAAAGAATGAAGCTAGACTCTCCAACTTATACCATACTCCAGAATAACTAAAAGTGGATAAAAGACTTAAAGATGCTATGCTAATGTAAAAGTCCTAGGGGAGAACATAGGCAGAAAAATTTCAGATATGCCACATAGCAATATTTTTGCTGATATATCTCCTAGGCAAGGCATATAAGGGAAAGAATAACAAATGGAACTATATCAAATTAAAATCTTCTGCACAGCTAAAGAAAACATCAAAATGAAAAGAGAACCAACTGTATGGGAAAATATATTTGCCAATGATACCTCAGACAAGTGTTTGATCTCCAGAATAGATAAAGAACTCACATGACTCAACACCAGGAAGACAAAAAATCTAATTAAAAAGTGGGCAAAGGACCTAAACAGACACTTCTCCAAGGAAGACATACAGAGGGCCCATAGGCATTTGAAATGATGCTCAACATCACTAACCATCAGAGAGATGCAAATTAAAGTCACAATGTGCTACCACCTCACATCGGTCAGAATGGCCATCATTAATAAATCAACAAACAACAAGTGTTGACAAAGATGTTGAGAAAAGGAAACCCTAGTGTACTGTTGGTGGGAATGCAGACTGGTACAGCTACTGTGGAAAAACAGTATGAAATTTCCTCAGAAATCTAAAAATGGAACTGCCTTTTGATCCAGCAATTCCACTGCTGGGACCATACCCTAAGAACCCTGAAACATTGATTCAAAAGAATCTATGCACCCCAGTGTTCATAGCAGTGTTGTTTACAATAGCCAAGTGCTGGAAACAGCCTAAGTACCCACTAGTATATGCATGGGTCAGAAAACCATGGTACATTTACACAGTAGAATACTATGCAGCAGAAAGAAGGAACTTATATCTTATAGGACAGTGTGGATGGAACTGGAGAGTATTAAGTGAAATAACCCAGGTGGCGAAAGATAAACACCATATGATCTCACCTATTAGAGGAACCTAATGAACAAAACAAACAAATGAGCAAAACAGAACAAGAGGCATGGAAACAAGGAACAGACTGACCATGGCCAGAGGGGAGGGAGACAAGGGAGGCAAGAAGTGGAAGGGTCGAGTCAATGAACATGTATAAGGAGCCATGGACATGGGCAAGAGAGTGAGGATTAACTGTGGCAGCAATAGTGGGTGGGGCAGGAGAGAGCAATGCAGGAAAATTAGGACAACTACAATAGAACAATAAAAAAAAGTAAAAACAAAAGCAGAGAGTTTTCTCAGGGCTGATAGCAGAAGAGGAAGACAGAGATTGCAGCACAAGTGAAATTCAAAACTGGCTTGCTATTTCAAGCTGGTTTATTTGTGGTAATTTTTTACACAGCAATAAAAAACAAATATAATGACCCAATCTAGAGTTAACATGGCACTGTAAGCCAATATTCAGTACCAACCTTCTGAATAAGCAGAGTATGTAGCCATCTATAGAGTCAGCCATCGATTCAGTGTGAACTTCGGGACACTTGAATGCTCTCTCATTTGTGCAGCAGTGCCTGAAATCCCCTGAATTCTGAGCAAAGCCTTTCATTATAAAGTAAAGCTTAAAATGGAAATCTCCTTCAAAAAGGCATGGCAATGACTTACATTTATTCGTACCAGAAGCTACAGGGAGTCCAAGCTGATAGCAGATGCTCTTCTGAGAGCAAGCTTTGACCAGAGGACATGAAGAAAATCTGCTGGCACAGAGCACCTAGTTAAGTGCGGGGAGGGATGGCAGAGTAAGAGGGAAGGGAAACAGCAGAAAGACAACTGACCCGTTATAATTGTGTCTGGTACTGATTACACCTGCACCCCTAACCCTAGACTACCTCGAAATAAAACAAGTTCATGAAACCTTTCTTGATTTCTCAGGTCTTTCTTTTCTTTTCATCCCTAAGGCAAATTCTCTTATTTACACATTTAATATGCATCCTTTTGCCTTGTCACCCAGGCAATAGGTTGTAATTGAACTAAACAAATCACAGCAAACCCATTCCTCCCTCTCCTTTATCTAGGAGTAATCACGTGTTCCAGGTCTGAGTCAGCAATGAGCCTGTTGGTGGGTAGGGCTTCTAAAAGGGAAGACCTGCCCCTCTGGAAGATCCTGTCCTTGAATATGATCATGTTTGTTCAAGCTTTAACAGTGTTATGGTCTGAATTTCGTTCCTCCCAAATTCATATGTTGAAGTCCTAATACCCCAAACCTCAGCATGTGACTATTTGAAGACAGCGTCTTTAAAGAGGTAATGAAGGTAAAATGAGCCCATTAAGGATTGGCTCTAATACAATATGACATTAAAAATAAGTTGATTAGGGCATAGAGACGTTTAGAGGGAAAAACATATGAAAACACCAGAAGATGGTCATCTACATTACAAACCAAGGAGACAGGCCTTGGAAGAAACTAACCCTGGTAATACCTTGATCTCAGAGATCTGGCCTCCAGAATTGTGAGAAAATTCATTTGTTATTTGAGCCACCCAGTCTTGTAGTACCTGTTATGGCAGCCCAAGCAAACTGAGACAAGGAAAGGTCAAAAGAATGACAAAGTTGTCGATCTGACATCACTGAACCACTGAATCAATGCCAGCCATTGAGTGCATCTGGTCAATGACACAGCATGGGAGGAACATAAATACTTCTATAAGCTGCCATTAACTGCTATTTTAACTGCTAACAACATGCATTTGTAATTCATCCAGAGCCCCATCTCTTTAATCTTCTTCTCTTTATCAGTGGGCATCCCATTGTGGAGGTTCTAGGAGGACAGTATAGTATAGCTTTTTAAGATCTGATTATATAATATGCCCAGTGACATAAGATGTAATGTAATATTTCATTCTGTTGTTAGTTGAGTACAGATTAAAGTATGTTGGAAGATGTGGTCCTTTCTTTCTATAAGTCCTACCACCAATTCATTTACTGTTTATGTCCATTTACACCTGATGAAGAGAAATACATTAGCAGGGGGAAAAGAGCAAGCGGGGGACTCTGACATTTACAAAGATTACAAGGAACCAGAAACAAAATGTTTTCTACAGCAACTTAGAGTTGATTCCTTCTCAGTTTCCCCAGTGACTTTAGCGTGAAGCCACTGACAACCATGCATGCCAGGGAATGTGCTCCGCCTCAGAAAACCAGGGGCTTTTGTAGCCATTTGGCATTCCCTATAGAAAATGCTCATAGATAGAGTTCATTCAGACTTATCTCGGTGTTGGAAATCTTACAAGATATGTTGTTCCTGAGAGGGTTCCTAGGTTTGGAAGCTTGGGCTTGATGAACTCATCCATCTAGAAGTGAGAAAAAGAGGTCCTTGTGCACGTTTCCTGGGTTCACTAAAGGGTCACTTTCTCAACCCCAGCTAAGCTTTCTACTTCAGCAATAAAATACCCATAGGAGCTTGATTAAGGAGACGGTCCTCCATGAGAAATACTCATACCCTGCTTCTGCAGTTTCAGGTCCCACACGGTCAGCCTTCATTATTAGGTGATCAGCTTGACGATTATTAAATAAAACACTTTTGATAGTTTGGCTCTGGGCTTTACACATTGTCATTAAAGGAAGGAGGTTTGTAATTGATTATCCTAATTTGTTCAGTCTACAACATCAGAAGTATCTCCCACCACAGACTCTTTTTTATTGGTTAAGGAAATACATCAGTACTTCCATAGTACTCCTGTCTGCATTAACATACTCTGGCTGAGAGTTCCTCTGCCATACAGCGTTCTGGAATGCAGCTGAGGTTTTTTTCCTAGAAATCCATCTGGCAGGAAGCTGAAGGGAATCTTCTTGCTCTTTCCCTAGTTCCCCTGATTTATAGGGCAACATAATTGATAGAAACTATAACTCTCTCACCTGAGAGATTTCTTCCCATTGACTCATTTATCACGTGATCAAAACCTTTTTTGGCTGTCAAACCACCTCTTATTTCAGATATGCTTGTTGGAGACTTCACCTTTGTCGTTCACCAAAATAGCTGTACAAGAAGCTCAGCCTGCAACCGTTCTCCTATTCAGAGCAATAGAGAACCACTCTAAATGCTACTTACAGTTTGAGAATAAGTGTCTGTATCGTACTTTCAGTGAAACCAGAACTGATGGTAGTCACCCCATAGCTTTCTCAGTGACAGGATAGTAAATTCCATGGTATTATTTTTTAATCAATAACCTAATTGTAGACCTTTTCAACTCCTTTGCTACCATAAAAAAATTACTGTGCATCTCAGCACTTAAAGAATTATTAGCAACAATAGATTTACTATGACATAGTTCAGGTTAGGACTAATTTTAAACTCTCTTTCCATGAACCTTCTCGGCTGGTGTTTGGTGGCCCCTGAGTAAAGCACTAACATTTGTCTTACTTTGGCTTGTTGGGTGACCATTTGCTTCTCCGTCTTAGCTTATGAACTTCGAATGGGAGAGCTTGATCTGACTTTGGAACTGCTCTTACTGGAAAAAGAGAAGTGGCTAATTGCTTTCACCAAAATGCCAGAAGGATGCAATAAGGTTAAAAAGGTCAGAGCATTTTATCAGTTCCCAGTCCCTGGAAAGATCAATAAAACAGGTGACCACTTTTCTGGTATCATTTTTTCCTGAAAAAACAAAAAGCAATAACCATTGCATACCATATAAAGTCACTGATTTTTTTTCCATTGCAGATAAGAACACTTGATTGAATCTTTTGTTCCCACAGTCTAGACACTCAAGTTATACAACCTATTTTTAAAAAGGCTTCAGTGGGAGAGTAACTTTTTTCCATTTCTAGCTGTGTCCTTACAAACCACCACGTCTTTCATGTCAGAAGCTAAGGCAACTCAATATCCGTATTGTGGAAATGTGGGAGGCCCCAAACACTTTCGTTTTTCCCTGTCTCCCATGGTCCTAGTTGCAGTAGTTCCAACTACCATAATCTGTCATCCGAATTGTAGTTCTGCCACTGATGAGTCTCTCACATTTTAACCCGCAGTTTCTGCAGGGCTGAGTCTTGGCATGTCATAGCTGGATTCTCTGCTCAAGGTCCCACAAGACTGAAAGTCAAGGTGTGAGCTGGGCTTGGTTATCATTTGGCATCCTGTTCCAAGTTCATTCAGGTTGTCAGAATTCAGTGTTTTGAAGTTCTCATTTTCTTGCCAGCTACCTACTGGGGGTCACTCTCAGCTCCTATTGGCTGCCCTGAAGTCCTATCCTCTTGTCCCTCTCCAATATGACTATTTATGTCTTCAAAGCCAACAGAAGAATCTCCATCCAGTCTGATATTATGGAATCATCTTATATAATGTATCACAATCATGGGAATGACTGTTCCATCACCCTGACATAAATGTAATCTGATCAAGTACGTTCCTGTCCCTGGTATTCACAGGTCCTACTCAAGTTCATACTTGAGCAGAGGGGATTAGAGAGGGTACATACACCAAGGGCAAGTTGCTTGAGAGCCATCTTAGAAATCTGAATAGCACATACATAGCTACATAATACATACTTACTAAATAATGAGATAACAGAATTGAATTTTGACTGTAGAATCACCATGGACATTTGGAAAAAAAATGGTTGTGTCAGCCGTTCAGGTATCCTGTAGGGCAGCAACCAGCAGACTGCACCCATCAGGCCAAATCATCCCCAAATAATGCTGCTTATGCATGAACACTTGCAATTGATTTGATGAGGAGGAACCCTAATTTTGAAGCTCAATTTACTGAACTCTTATTTCTCGAAGAATTCCATTCTTATTATTAGTAGTCTTGTATTACAAAATGTACTCTATTATATTAATTCACCGATCAAAGCCATAGTAGATTTGTTTTCTTTCTTTTTACATAACTGCTTCTGTAATATTCTTGATTTTGCTTCTTGGCCCAAAAAGCCTAAAACATTTACTGTCTGGTCTGTAATAGAAAAAATTTTCCTGACCTCTGCTTTGGAGTGATTCAACTAGCAGTACGCATTGCCTAGTCAAATTTGTTTACCTGACAAATCCTTTCAAGACAGGCAAGCAATCACAATGCAAATACCCCCATCAAAACAAAGACTGCATAACAATAATTCCAGGACATGTTACAACTGCATCAATGGCATGGAACATACTATCCGTTTTGAAACAGAGCTAAAAAGTTGGCCTTGTTTATTTCTGAGTAATTAGCATACCCAAAGCCAAGAAATGGGGTTTCAGTTTCTTTCCTCAAGCCTTTGAATTGCCTTTCTAAACACGGACGGCATTGTTGTATAACCACTGAAACAGAAACATAAAAAGCAGGAGAGGGCAGGCCATTCATATTCACCAGTGAGAATTTCTTCTGCTCTGAGGATGTACAGATCTTTCCCGGTGACCTTGGCAGATTCCTGAAACACAGTAACACCTTTATCGTGACATTTAATGCGTCATGCCGATTCCCACGACAAGAGAGTCAGCTTCCAGGGTGTCAGTAAACAGCTGCTGTTAGTGTACCTTGAGTGTTGAAGTCCGCCCTTCTCATCCCTCTCAACCTCTAGCCACCCGAACATCTCAGCGTGTTACTGACACCCACAGTGTCACACTAAGCAGTCATTTCTTTGGGCTAAAGAATTTTCCCTTCCCAGGAAGCAAATGTGTCTGTGGGGCAGTTGTCATCATCTTAGGGTATCTCGCTGAGCATTTTGTTCACACCATTCACTCAGCACATGAAGTTTTGAGTATACCTCAGGACTCAGCTCAAAGGTAAACTTCTTTATAAAATCATCCTCAGTTCTCTGAGGAAAGAAGTAATTGTCCAGCCTTTCAAGAATCACAGCCTTTAGGTTGTGCATTTTTGGATGGATGGCAATGTAGTTAGTATGTGTATATTATAATTTGTGCATATCATATTGCATACCATGAAGAAACCCTTGACTGGCTCCCCACGGTGATGAAATTAAAATCTGAACTGTTTACCAGACCCCACAGGTTTCTGCATGAAATGGTCCTGCCCACCTCTTTGACCCCTTGCTAGATCATGGCCCTCTTGCCAACTGAGCTCTAGCGCACGGGCCAACCTCGGTACTTCCCGAACATTCCATTCCCTGCTTCTGAATTGTTGCATTTGCTCTTTGTCCCTGTGAGAATGCAATGGCCTCAGATTTTTTCATGACTAGCACAAATATCACCTCTGCCAAGAAAACTTCTCTGGCCTTTGTTTTATTTTCTTTGTAGTGCTTCTCAATACCTAGTTTATTTATTTAAATGATCTAGTTTATTTATTTAGGAGTAAGTTTAGGAATTTTTGTCTGATTACCCCAAGAGAATGCAATCCCTATGCGAAGAGTCATCCTTCTGTCTTATACACCACTGTATTGCCAAGGCCTAACCCTGTGCCCAGCATATACTTAGTTTTTCAAAAGAATCAACCAGTTATCTGTTTTTAATTGATTGATGTCAAGCTCCTTAAGGACAGGACCTTTATATTATATTATTTTTCTCACTTTTGCATTCTCTACAGGGCCCAAAGCAAAGTTCATGACACCTAGTGCGTAATCTATAATTGCATATTAAATGTTGACTATTTAACTAATTAATTAGTTATTGACACTGTAGATGGAAATACTTTACTAAAATCTTTTTAACTGATTAAGGTAACTCATGAGTGAGAGAATGATTTATTATTGTTTATTCCAAAGACCAATGACACAGCACTGTGAGATCTTTTCCATTATTTTTCTGGCTGTGTCTAAGACCTGCTCCCCAGAGAAATACGCAGAACTCATACTCATTTCACCTAATCTTCACAGAAATAAGCCAGTTTTTATTAAAGATATGCAGCTGAATGCTATCAGAGTGATAAAAAAATACCATACAGTTTTAGTAATAGTTTTTTATCTAGGTCACAAGGCTTTACCTATCAACACAAAGCATGTTAAAGCAAAATCAAATTTGTGATTTAGAAAAAAAGTTTTGAAAGTGTTCCCCCTCCAAGATGCAGCAGAACATCCATTACTAAACTAATCCCCTAAGGTTCTGCAATCTAGACCAGTCTACGTTCTTCGCTCTGGGAATACTTCCATATCCAAAAGAGATGCCACACCAGCTACAATCATTTTCTTGTTCCTTTGAAGCCGTCTTTCGTACTCACTGTGTATTCCAGTACATGAAACATGCCACTGGAAATGCTACAGAGATGGACTCTAACCACATCCATATTTGAGAAATTCTAAGAATGGCCTTGCTTAAAACTATTGAAGCTATCTCCTTTTGACTAATAGAATTTTCTGTTATACCCTATGGATATTTTTTTTAGGAGGAGGGTGTTCTTTTAGACAGGTTTTTATAATCCTTAAACATGGAGAATGAACACTATATAATCTTTGCAACCTCCTCAAAGCCCACAGGATAATGAAGAGGAAAGAGCCAGTATGCTGGGAAGAAGATGGCCCTGGGTATCAGTCAGTTCTGGAACCAAACATTAACTGTATCACTTGATATGTGAGTGACCTGAAAAAACTTAATTACTCTTCATCTACATTTCTGCAATTATAAAATTCAAAGTTAATTATACTTGTACAGTTATTGTAAAAAGTTAATGCAATACTAATTGAAAGGGAGCCTTCCTTATTCAAACCAGACTGACCTAATTACTGTACTTCACCATGTATAACATGCACTTTTTGCCTAAATTTTTGAGGGGAAAATAAAGATGTGCATTTACATGCATAGTGCCAGAAATACTTTGTATTTGTTCTTATGTTTTGTAATTACCTGTTACATAAAATTTCTTGTACGGTATGTACAAAAATCAATGCTGACATTCCTGCATAATATAAAAAACAAGTCTCTAAATATAAATAAATAAATAAATTAATTAATTCAACAATGTAAATAAAAGATTTTTTCCTTGAAGTTTGGGCCCCAAACATGAGTGTGCCTTATACATGGCAAAACCCAGTGCTGTCTCTCTTCCATGAGAGCACCATATGAAGAAGTGTGACAGTGACTGCCAGGTACTGAGTTCTAAGATCCCAGCACTGTTCCAAGTCTGTCATAGACCTCTGATACTGTGTTTATTACACCGCGTTTGTTCATATATGCTTACTCTCTTTAAATACATACTCATAGGGAAAGAGCTTTTACTTATTCTTCTGTGAAGCAGAGTGAAAGGAGTGGATCAATAGTCGTGGTCACTTTTTTTCTACTTTCCTAGATGAATACATCTAGATTAATTCAAGATCTTTCTAGGTTGGTGGATATATAATAGGCCCCTCCTAGAAATATGATTATATCCTTTTATTTTCCAAGAGAAATGATTTGAGGCACTTCTGTGACCTTTCTGTGTGAATCAAACTTGTGTGTTTTCAGACCAGAGATAAAATTACTAGAGTAGAGATGAATGGTTAGAAAAAAAAAGTCCCCTTTTTCTAATGAGTCACTGAGCGAATTAGTGACTCACAGTAAGTGGATGTTTGCTGTCATCTCTGAATTTTAGATTCAAAGATTGTCAGTAGATGATACAAAAATGACTAGAGAAAGGTGAGACAAGTCTTAGCCATTTTGTTTGTTTCAGACAGAATGCTTTTGAAATAATTATGGATGTAAAAGTACCCACTGTATTATTGAGGTTTCTAAACATCCAAACCCTCAAGAAGATGGATAGTCTGGCATCATACCTTTCTGCAAAATGTTGGTTATCTGAGCTGAGCAGAATTAGAAAGATGAAGTTCTGTTTAAAGTAGATTATTTCATGATAAATATGCCCTTGAAGAGGTGGATGAAAACTGAGTATATGCCTGATTGTGAGGAATTGTTTTTCAAAAGAAGGCAGGATAATAGGATAGCTGGGAACTCAGAGTCTATCTGAGAAAATGAAAGAAAATAAAAGAACTATGGCAGCAATTGCAAAAGAGATCTCCAGTATTGGAAGGATATGTAGCAATTAAACCTGCATTTCCAGGGTCCAGCCTGCTTCTATAAAGACACAGTTATCAGAGTTAATGTATGAGCATGTAGAATAGAGACATATTGTGCTAACACATTCAGTGTCTTTTTGAACTTTCCCAATAGAGTATCTATCTGAAGACTAGCTAACTGCTGCTTGAAAAGAGTGGGGTATTCTTCCAAAGAGTTGAATTTATCTCAAGGAGGCTGGAGAAGAGCACCGGAGAGTTGCAAGGCAGTTGCCCAGGACCACACAGCCCTATGTCCTCACTACCTCGTTTGTTCCTCTTAACTGACTCACACATCGTTCTTACAGTGGCTGTCTCTCGTCTAGAAAGAAAACATTTGAGAAAAGCTTGAATTCAGTTTTTTTCTCAAGAATATATTAAAATGACATGGGCCAATATACTATTTTCTGTTCTCTATGCTTAGCATTTCTCCTATCTCAACTGCTTTACTATCTTCTCCTCTAAATATTATCCTCTTTTTCTTCTAAAATATAATTAAAATTCCATTCTGCTTTGGAATTGCCCAGTGATTAACTCTATCACCTAGATAATTCCTTTGCTTTTTTTATTACCTCAAGATACAGATATTCATGTAGTATTCATTCTGTACCTTGCAAATTATTGGGCACTAATTCTTCAAGGCCTATCTCAAGTCTTATCTTTCTTATGTGTAATTTCCCACTAATTGCAGTTCAGAGTTCTGCCCCTACTAAAATCCACAGATTTAAAATCTGTATTAAACATTTAGAGCCCTGGCTGGTGTAGCTCAGTGGATTGAGCATGGGCTGAGAACCAAAGCATCACAGGTTCAATTCCCAGTCAGGGCACACGCCTGGGTTGCAGGCCATGGCCCCCAGCAACCACACATTGATGTTTCTCTCTCTCTCCCCCCCTCCCTTCCCTCTCTAAAAATAAATAAATAAAATCTAAAAAAAATCTAAAAAAAAAATTTAGCAATAAGATTATGCACTGTATTTTGTAATACACTGTATAAAATATATAAAATAAATAATATATTAAAGATTACATTATATATTTCACAATAGCATATATTTTATATTTTACATTGAATATTATTTTTAGTATAGTTATTTCATGTTTTATTACTTTTCAGAAAAACTTATGGATTTAATTCTTTGTGCTTCCTCTAATTATAGTAAAAACATAGGTGCTAATTGAACAATTTCTAGATTCTTCTTATAGGTGAGATCATATGGTATTTCTCTTTCACCAGCTGGCTTATTTTACTTAGCCTAATATTCCCCAGTTCCATCCATGCTGTCACAATGAAATAAGTTCCTTTTTTCTTTCTGTTGCATAGTATTCCATTTTGTAAATGTACCACAGTTTTTTGATCCACTTATTTCCTGAGGATACTTTGGCTGTTTCCAGCCCTTGACTATTATAAGTTTTGCAGCTATGAACATTGGGGTGCATAGGTTCTTTTGAATTAGTGTTTCAGAACACTTAGGGTATAGTCCCAGCAGTGGAATCTCTGAGTCAAAAGGCAGCTTTATTTTGAAATTTTTGAGGAAATTCCATATTGTTTTTCCACAGTGGCTGCACCAGTCTGCAATCCCATCAACAGTGCACTAGGGTTCCCTTTTCTCCACAACCTCACCAGCACTTATTGTTTGTTGCTTTGTTTATGATGGCCATTCTGACCAGCGTGAGGTGATATCTCATTGTGATTTTAATTTCCATCTCTCTAATGGCTAGTGATATTGACCATTTTTTCATATGTTCCAGCCCCCTGTATGTTCTCCTTGGAGAAGTGTCTATTTGGGGGTCCTTTGCCCATTTTTTAATTAGGTTGCCTTTGTGGCGTCAAGTCATATGAGTTCTTTATATATTTGGGAGATCATAACCTTGTCTGATGTATCACTGGCAAATATGTTCTCCCATATGGTCAGTTCCCTTCTCATTTTGATGACAGTTTCTTTAGCTGTGCAGAAGGTTTTAGTTTGATATAGTCCCATTTATTTTTTCCTTTATTTCCCTTGCCCTAGAAGATATATAGGCAAAAATATTGTTATGTGGGTATCTGAGATTTTCCTTACCAGAATAAACTAAAAATGGATTAAAGACAAATAAGCCATGACATATTGATCAATTTATAATTTAATAGCATGAAACTATGTTGTATGTCTTCCTTTATTATGTCAAGATTATTAATTTTAGAAGGATGAAGACAGACAATATTATTTGAGATTCTGTCACCCAGAGTTCCTAGATGTCCATAAACATTGGAAAAATCATTGGTGAATGAATGGTAACATAAACAGATAATACAGAAATAAGGTGAAGGAGAGTTAAATGAGATCGTTTGAAAGATTATACAGAGGGCCATTGAGAAAATGTTTTACTCTGCTTAGTGATGATTGTATTCTTCTGGGAGGGATACATCAGCCTGGCTTGGAAAAAATCTTCAATTCTAATGTTCATTTATTCAAGATAAAAAGCAAGCACTGCATGTTGCTTGTGTTCAGAGGCTCTGGCCAATGAAATCACACGGGTCAAATTTACCCCTTTACACAACACTGGAGACCTTCCTCCTTTGGGACCTTTCCTATTGGCTTGAATGACGCTTTGTAGAATAAGGACATGTTAGCCGCTGGCGTTCTCTTAACCTGCAGGCTTTCCCAACAGCCTCAGCACACATTCCAACACCTTTCTGAGCATATGTTCTTCACTTTACAGGGTTTAAGTATGTTAATTTTGAAAAATGTGTGTCCAAAATATGGAACAGATGGGCACATTGATGGTATTATGTGAGCTGGGACTTCTCAGCGGTTGCCTTCCTAGTGACCCAAGCTTTATCTTCTTCATATGCATTCCTGCCAGCATGCTAAAAGTGGAAAGGTTGGTCAATTTCAGAAAAAAAATACAAACATATTTACATTTTTCTTCTCAGGCTTTCTAGTTTCTCTGCTGTTGCCGTGGCAGGTGCTAATTGGCCAGCAGTGGTGTAGAGGCGCAAGTGCTGCTGCTGGGGCCAGAGGCCAGCATTCAGTCTCTGCTCCAACAATTGTTAACACTGCGACCTTGAACAAGCAGTTAAATCTTATTTTACTCAATACACGAGTCCCTTCTTGTGTCGAATATTGTATTAGACTCTGAGGATGGGTACATCATTGACCATATTTTCATTTCTACTTTTCTGTCTATTGGGAAACACAGCTGAGGAACAGGACATTAAAATGTTCAACTCTGTTTCAATGAAATAACATAAAAGTACCCCTGTAAACTGTAATGGATTATACAAATATATGTTGTTACTTTAGTATAGTTTATTTCACAGGCAAACATAAATTTCCATATTTAGAAATCTTGGGTACAGAGATCTAGGATGTAAAGAAAAGTTTCTGATTAACAAGTGAATTTCTGCATGACATCGACAAAATAAACATGAAATAGAATCTCATGTAAATCATCACATTCATAAACAAATTCCCCACCGCCAAGTAATTTTAGCATGAAGGGATTCACTTTCAAGAGTCTCTGTCTTACTTACAAATGACTTACTATAATAATCTGTGTAATGGATTTTATAATTATTCCAAATATTCTCTGGCTCTTTTTCTGGGTTGACTATACTTCTGTGTCCCATTGATACCAGGGTTGGTTCTTAAGTTGCTTTGCTCAGTAAAATGTGAGCAGAAGTAATGTATGACATTTCTAAGGAGAGCCATTGTGAGCTCGTCTTTTTTCTTGGCCAAAACATCCTATCACAGAGGTGAAGAAATGAACATTGCACAGATAAGTTGGCAGAATTAGTAAGTAGGTTGAGAAAAAGTTGCTTAATAACCAACTAATATAAAATTTAATTCCCTTTCTAGATATCAGTTGTGAAAAGAAAGACAACAATTTTTGTGAAAATGTTCCCAAATTCAAAGGAAACACTTGTGACATTTCAGGATTCAAGATATCTTCTAGGTTTTGTAGATGCTCTTTGTACAAACTAAAGATGTTCTCTTCTATTCTTAGTTTGATGATTATTTTTAAATTGTGATATGGTATGGCATTTATCAGTGTTTTTTGCACATATATCAAAATGAATTATGATTTTTCTCCTTCATTCTGTTAATGTGGGAAATTACATTGAATGACTTTGAGCTGTTAAACCAATGAGCTTAAAAATTTGGAAACTCATATGAAGAATGTCCTATTCTTATGCTTATTTCATAGAGGAAGACTGAGGCACCAGTAACTTGCCCAAGGTCACATACTTAGTAAGTAGTGAAGGCAGAATTTGAGCCCAACCATGGAGCTTACTACCACTGACAGCCCTCACGTCTCATCAATTACTATTTGATCATAACAAGAAAGAGGGGGTAATATCTGAGTAAAACAATTACAGAAAGAAAACTATTTATAAACCCAAAAAACATGTAGTAAAAGTTCCTAAATTGGAGAAATTGTGCAAGATATGCTGAAACTAATCATAGCTTTACTCCTTAGATACCTTAGTTGATATATTAAGAAGCTAGTGAATCCTTTAAACTTACAATGTCAGAATGGAAAATGCTCTAAGTATAAATGAGTATCAAAGACATGTTGGTGTGTCAGTTGTCTACTGCTGAGTAAAAATTACTCTAAAATCAGTAGCTTAAAACAACAAACATTTATTGTCTAACAGTTTCCATCGGGGAGGATTTGGGAAGGGCCTAGTCCAGGTGTTCTGAGTCAGGATCCATCACGAGGATGAAGTCATCTGAAGGCTTGATCAGGACGAGAGGATACCCTTCTAAGACGGCTCACTCCTATGACAATTGGTAGGAGGACTCAGTTTCTGACTCCATGGGCCTCTCCCATAACAAGGTGGCTGAGTGTCCTCATAACAAGGTGGATGGCTTTCCCCAGAGAAAGTGATCCAAGATAGAGAGCAAGCAAGACAGAAGCCACTGTGATGTTATTCTGTGCCAGTCTCTTCATGTCATAACTTCTGCTTTGTTCTACTCATTAGAAGCCTCAGTCACTCCAGCCTACTCAAGGGAGGCTCCACTTGTTAAAGGGAGGATTACTCAAGGATTTCAGTAAATTCAAAAATAACCCATTAGTTTTTCCCCTCTCAACTCATTCCCAGTATTCTCATTGAGCAATCTGTCTCTTGATCTTTCCCAGGTGAGTTAGCTGATAAAAGCTTGCCATCACTTCAGTTCTCGTAACTTTTATTTGGTATTTAGTATTTTTAGAAAATTATGGGAGAAAGGAAACAGATATACTTGAACTTGAAAGAATGCAGTTCATTGTCTAAATAAAGGATCAGTTATAATTTCTTGTTTCTTTTTTAGTCAAAATTTACATTTTTCTCAAAGAAACCACAAATTTATTTCAAAAAGAAAGATCTACTCTTCATTAACCACTGCAAATATAAACTTTTCCAGAATTCAAACCAGCCTGAGTTAAGTTGCTTATATCAATTGGCAAATATTTTTACTTGAGAAAAATAACCATTTTCTAAACCAAAAACTATTTTTTAAAGGGATATAAGACTGGAAAAAGAGAGGAACAGCAATTTTCTACCTGTGAAAATTACCTGTCGTTGGTATGAAGAGATATGATGTTTGAGCAGAAAACATTTCAACATTTTCCTTAGGTAGTAAAAATGTTCTTCCATTCCATCCTTTAAACACTTAATCCACATCAAGAACACTAAGCCAGTGGAAAATAATATCTAGTCAATCCTGGACTTACTCAATATTTCAAGATATGTAGACTCTAGTTGTTGAAATTAACTTTCTCTTAAAAGTTAACTATGTGATAGTATTTACTCACTACAAATGGACAGTTGAAATTCTCAAAGAAAAGTCAAAATAATACACTAATACACATAAGCAGTATAAAAGAATGTTTCCTTAACAAATCCTAAAATATAAAATACCAGAGATTTTGAGAATGGGTGAGTAAATTAAATATGTTAATAGTAAAATCAATCTAGTTATAATAAAAAGTGAATGATACATCATGAAGAAAAGATGACAAAGGATAAATACCCAGCTTTCAGTTTTCAGAGTTTTAATTCAAATTGGACCTCTTGGGAAGCCATTGTAGGAAAGGAGCAAAAGAGCGAAATCTAAATAATTGAAGGGAAACTCCTGTCATTATCTCTCTTTGCACATGGTTTAAAGTAAAAGAATGCCTGGAGCAAAACTATTTTTAGCTTCACTATGGGCAAACATAGCATCAATTCGAGATCCCTGTAAGGAATTTTTGAAGTGTCACAAGAACACCCATGTAAAATAGGTTTTTATTTTCTTCTAGAGCATCAGTGTGTGTCACTGTGTCCCAATCTTGAAAGAGAATGAAATCAGCTTTACATTCCTGTCCATCCTTTTACCTTTTAACTCTGTGTAATTGATTTAAGAGATGATACTTTAAATACAAGAAACTCCAGAAAAGTTGCTCCTTGACTAAGCACATAATTGTGGACCTGGATTTCAAGCTACCCAATTAGCTCCATTATATTGTATGTTCAAGAGATAAAACCACGAGATTCACAAACATAAGATTAGCCTCAGCTGAGATTTTTTGACAGCAGGCCTCAATAATGACCCTGCTGCCCCCTAGAGTTCATCTGATGAATTCACTGGGGGGAGTTTTCAGTTATCGCAAGGTCTGGGGAGAAAGAGGCTGAAGATTCTACTGCCATTTAGTGGGCAAGTGCTAGAGATTCCTGTCTTTCTGATATTCACCAGACAGTCTCATACAAAGGAGAACAGTAAGGCACTCTGCATGGCTTTTCAATGCACAGAACAGCCACATACGTGAAAATTCTGTTTACAATAATCAGAGCTCAGAATCCAACTCCATTTTACACAGACACGGAACATCCTTTGAAAAAATTTCATACTCACTAGATATATACACTAAGCTTTAATACAAGATCAGAACTGCATTGTAAATCAAGACAAAACTTCTGTTTTGTTCAGAAATGTATGAAGAGTTTCACTATTTGGGGAAAAAAACAACAACCCCAAACTGTGTCTGACTGCAATGTCACTCATGTACACAAGTTGCCTGCACAACACACCTATCAGTGCACACGTGTGGCTGTGGCATTCAGTGCTTCTAAGATTATTTATAGATACCAGCAACTGGCTACTTTACGACATCTTCTAGTGTGGCTATACCTGCATATTTAGGTATCAAATAAGTAATGTGCTGCTTATTATTTTTTGGTTTAAATTACTTTCTACTTACTTCTTTTTTACTTTATTTCAGTTAGGGATGTATTATTATTGAAATATAAGTATTATATAATGAATAAATTTATTTCAAGGTAGTATACGGTGGTTCAAAATATTTGGTAATAAAAATGAGGCTGAGTGAAGGAATAAAAACTACTGGTGAAGAAGTTATGAATTTGGACTTTGAGTCTTATTTATTGTATTTTGCTGTGAATAATGCACATGTTTTTGCCCAAATTTTTGAGGGAAAAATAAGGGTGCACATTATACATGGGTATGATGATTACATACCATGGACATATTAATGGGTGTAACCCATGTATAAAGTGCACAAAAACATGAGTGAGCATTATACATGGCAAAATGTGGTACTTCTGGATTTAAGTTCTGGCTGAACCACATATAAGTTCTAGGTGCTAGGGAAATGTTCTTCACTGAACTTCTATTTCCTCATCTGGAGAATATAGGCAATATTGACCTTAGAAAGTTGTGGTTGAGATGAAATGAGATAGTATATATATCAAGTCCTGACTTGAAATCAACTATTTAAAAATAAGTGGTGATTTCAACTGAAATTGTCTGTGTCCCTTGAAGGGATCTAACATTTGTCTCTTTCCTTCGTGGTTTAGCTGAAGAAGTCAGAACAAGTTACCTGACTTAAGTCTACACTTGCATAGCCAGTCATCCAGATCTCCCTTCCAACCTTGTAAATCCTGATTCAGTTGGTCTGGATTGGGGCCCAGCTACAGTTGTGTTCTAAAAATTGTTCCCAGATGATCTAACGATCAGCCAGGTTTGAGAACCACTGAATTAGACCTACCCAATGGACTGGCAGAGCAAAAACAGTAAGCAAGCTGTAGACAATAAAACATATGATCACATGGTCAGAAATATACCTTTTGTAGAATGTAATGCAATAATACAGGATGGGGCAAATGTAAGTTTAAAGTTATTCATGTAGAAAATATAATAATTAATAAATAATACATGCATAATCTGGTTCACACACTCAGAACTGTAAATCTACTTTTGCCCAATCCTGTTTATTCAAGAACATTCAGATCTATTGCAAATGTAATATAAACAATGACAAGAAGTTATTTTCCATTCCAGCTTCTTCAAGCATTTAGGTAAGAAAACAAAGTGTTACAATTTTCCCATAGTAACTGATACATTATACTGTGTGTGATGGTGTCCAGTGCTGTCTGTTCTGGTATATAGGGGTATTTATTAACTGCAATTTGATTAAATCTCAATATAGTCTCTCATTTCTCTGTCTCTCTTTAGGAGTCTCAAAACTAAAAGAATAAGAAGGGATTTTCATTATCTTTGCTAAATTCAAATTACCTCATTGTTTTAAAAAATCACTTTTTTTAGAAAAATATTATTTTCCTGTTTTTAAGAAAGTAAAGTGACTCTTATAGCCACAATTAAAGCAAAGAAATAGAGACTTCTTGTCAAGATGGAATAGAAAATCACTATGCTCACCTCCTCCCACAACCACATCAGAATTACAACTAAATTACAGAACAGTCATCACCAAGAACCATCTGAAGCCTAGCCAAACAGAAGTTCTAGAACTAAGGATATAAATACAAAGCCACGTTGAGACTGTTAGGTGGGGCAGAGACGCAGAATGGGCACACCCATGGTTTGGCGGTTAAGAATAAGGAAGGATATCATGAATGTGAAGGTTCCCCCATGTAGAAGTCCCCCCTAAGCAGCTCAGGGCACCAGTGTTAGGAGGAGAAGCTTCCATAACATCTGGCTATCAAAACCAGCAGGGTTTATGTCAGAGAAAGACAGACAATAGGCTGGTTGAGACTTAGGGGTTGAAGGTCTTAGTGGCCTGTGCACAGGCTCATTTGCTTAGTCACCGTGCTGGAGCTCCAGCACATGGCAGCAGCTCAAAAAGCACCAGGAATATATGGAGAGGAGCTGAACTGGACAGCTTCAGGGCAGGGGCTGCAGGGGCAGTGGTCAGGGCTCCAGGATGGAAGTGCTGGCAAGTGCCATTGTTCCTTTGTTGAGTGCTCACTCCACACAGCCTGTGGTGCAGGAGGGCACCAAATTCGAGCTCTCCATTCACATTGCTAACACCATTTGCCCCATCTGAATGATTCCCTGACACTCTGCCCCACCCAACTCTCTTTCAGCAGCTTTTCCACACAAATGGCATTCCTTAGGTCATGCTATGGACTTCTCTAAAATCTCTCAAGGTCCACAGACCCCCCAAAACCAGTGGCTGGCATAGGGTGTGCTCTATACTTCTGGCTAAACGACCCCAAGGCTTCCACTAGTGGGAGCCAGCTTCAGGTCACAGCATAGCCTCTCCCAGGTCCCTGCAAGTCCAGCTTAAGCTGCTACCAACTGCAGATCACTTTATAGCTATTACTGGGTGGGCCCAGGTCAGGCTCAGGCAGCAGCTGATCCTGGCTGCACCTGGGCCTCTCACCAAAGGCCCCAGAACCAACACATCTGGTGACTGACTTCAGACTCCAGCAGAGCTTCGCTCAATCAGCTCCATAAAGACACACACAGAGGGTGGTTTTGTCAGGCACCAGAGTCCCACTAAAGTGAATCCCACTCTGTGGGGTCAGCCTCCTTAAGCAACTCACCTGCCATAGTCACAGCCTGTCCTCACAGTCAGTCTGCCTGACGGTCAAGCCCACCCACTGACATGCCAGATTGTTGCAGGAGCCCATTTCTCCTAGTCTTTGGTTAAATAATAAACTCTGTCTGGTACTAAGGGAGCCAACATTGAGAAGCTAAATTTGTGTTTCCTAGCAGATGTTTGCAGCCGGAAAAGCACCGATGCACTTTATGAAATCTTGCTCATAGCAAATCACAGACTATTTCAAGTTCTGATCCATATCACAGGCACAGTAACTGAAATGTGAGGGAAAACAGCACCAGGAAGAAAGCCCATTCTGCAGGTGATGCTTCACGGCACCGACTACAGCCGGCAAGAAAAGCCGAATGTCAGCCGTCTGTTTTTCATTTATCAGTGAGTTGTTTTGATTTGTTTTTAATCCAAGCAGATTCACTGGGGTACGTGGAGGAGGGAATACATACTATAGGAAGTGAACACGTCCTGTAGAGATGGTTTAGAACCGTCAACAGTGAGCTCTAAGAATTCAGAGCAGAGTTAATAGCAAGAAAAGTGGAAAAAGACAAAAGGTTAGAAGATTCTAGGTGTTTGTTCTATTGAGGGGAGGAAGAGTTCTTGTGTTATCGGGCAACATCAGAGGTTCATAAGGTGGTACAGATCCAGCAAAGCCATCATTGCTTTCATCTGTATTTCTCTAAGGAGTTTGACTGAAAGGTTCTGTTAGTAAAATGCATGCAAGAAACAGTATTGTACCCCTTAAGCACTAAGCTAGAGAAAATATGTATGTGGTAATATGGTCTGTATATTTGGCTGGTAATATAAACCATGGAAATGCTTACAATGAATTCTTTGCAAGAATCTCTGGGGCTTTAAAATTACCTTCTAAAAATTCACAAATATCCAGAAAAACTTTAAAGATGTCTGTGCTCATTTTGCAGAGGAGATAAAACATCACAGAAGCAGGAGCTGGACTGGTATGGGGACAGCAAAAGTTGGTAGGACTTTGTTAATTCTGAGTCATTAGTCTTCATTGTCCTTGAGTATCAAGTTGAGGGACAAGGGTCTTTCTACATTGACCATATTTTATGGTGAAATATCATATTACATTCATATAACTCATGGAGATTTTAACCAAAGAGGCATCAAATGATAAGGTCTAGGAGATGTCATTTAGTGCTGTCTTGGACAATATTGTCTTTACAACCATCCTTTTTAAAACATTCCTTTTTTGTCTTATGGAGCTATTTATTTTTCAAATAAATGTTTATTTTTAGAGAGGGGAAAGGGAGGGAGAAAGAGAGGGAGAGAAACATCAATAGGTTGCTTCCCACATGCCCCCCAATAGAGGACTGAACCTGCAATCCAGGCACATGCCCTGACTGGGAATCAAACCTGGCGACCTTTCTGCTTTGCGACATGAGCCCAGCTAGCTGAGCCACACTGGTCAGGGTTTATGGAGCTATTTTTGGCACCTATTTTATGTATCCTGGTAGAATGCACTAAAATATGTAAATAAAAAAAAGAGAAACCAGTTTTCACATTATATACGCGAACTACCAGTGTATTACTGTGCTTTGTTCCCTTTGTGCAGACGCTGAGGAGAGGACAAGCTGCAACACAACACAGTGAGAGGGGGGTGGCCTCTGGGTACAAGATCCACTTTCAGTGTTCGCTCTCTCACGGTCCTGGGAAAGTGCCACAAAAAAGGTTTCTTATCCAGATATTCTCTATCCTTCCAAATGAGATTTAGTTTGTGCCATGCTTACACTAGCCACTTGCAAAAGAGGTGGGGCAAAACTGTTTGTGGAATAGTGAAAAAAGAACAAAATGAAAGCATACATATTCCCAACAGTTATATTTCCTTGGTTTATTTTTTTCCTAAGGTTCAGTCAGAAGACAGAGTGGCTTTGGAGACTAATTATTGTCTTACCTTCTTAATTGTACCCAGTGTTTGGCAAGTTCTGATACCAGAATATTTTTCTTGGTATACCTAGTTAGCTAGAATAAAGTTATCTACACTTGGTTACATATTTTATATCAAAAATATACCTAAATAAATAGTGGTATTGCTTTTTTAATATTATAAGAAAAATAATCATAATAATACTCTGTGAAAAATTATCCCTGTCATTGGCTGATGTTTGCTTTCCCCGTTCCTCTTTCTTGGACTGTTTCCAAGAAGGGGGATAATTACAAACACACCTTTAAGGAATTCACTAGATGGCAAGTAATTTCTCAAAGCGTCAGTTTGCTCACCTGTGAAATGGTGAGAATAACACTGATCTCACAGGGTGCTGGGAGAATTAAGTGCGTTGATGAATATAAAGTGCCAAGGATAATGCACAGATAGCCAGCACTGAGTTTATGTTAGCATTCTCAGCATTGTCGCCCCACCAAATACCTTCATTTGCACCTCCAGATCTATTTCCACCCTCCTGCAGATTTCCAGTTATCCCTGGAGGCTGACCTTGCCTCCGGCTTCAGATTTGGGTTCACTAGCAAGAGCTGTAGAAGGAGATCAGAGGAAGGCTACTGGATACCCTTCCCACACCCTTAAAAATAAACCCGTTTCGAAGAATTCTAATTCGAGTATGCCACCTGTTTTCTAATGAGACTCAAACTCATAAATTCATCTTTATGTTCGTTATCTTCATCTGAAAATTTAACATTATGAAAGAAAAAGTGTATAGATAATTAGCTGAATTTACAAGTTTTCATCTACATACATCATTCGTAGGAAAAGTCAAACTGAGTAAAATTTGCTTCTACGTATTCAGACTCAATTATCATGTAAGTCTAAATTACATTTTCAGTCAAGCAAGAAATAAAGGTGCTTTAGCTGATGTTCAGGAAGGGTAGAGCTTTCAAGTATGTTGAAAATGAGATTTAATATAGGCCTTTAATCTGATAAGCATTCTGCCTTAATGGCTTCTTTTCAAATGCCTAATATGTCTATTTCCATTGTTCATTTCAGATGCATAAAAACAGTGACAGTTCATTCTCTCTGTATCCCATTCAAAATATTGATGTGACAAACCTCCTAGAAGGCTGATGTTTTATTCCTTTACTTTTTAAAAATATTTTCATTTGTTATAACATTTACCTATTGATACTATTATCTTTATTTTATTGCATATGAAAAGAATCGTTCTGAATAAGGAACAGAGATGCTTCATTTCCAGCTCTGACTCTTCCCATCCAGTGCCCATTGTTACAGAGATACGTCCGTTAGGTGGCTTTCTTACCACTGCACCTCAATGTTCCCATCTGTTAAAGGGGCATATTTTATGACATGCCTACTCCCTTGGACTGTTTTAAAATTAATATGAGATAATGTATGTGAAAGTACTCTCAAATGTTACAACTGTCAAGACTTCTAAAATATAATTTATCACATAAAACTATTCTACTTTCTTCATGTGAGAAAAACAACTGTACTGCCTTTTATTTAAATGCACATTGATGTAATCCCGTGCATCTAGATTAACAGGAGGAAGAAATGACTCAAACGCATGTAACCTGACAAAATTTGTGTGGGGTTTGCTTGGTCTATCTTAAAAGAAAGAATGCTGGCAGGTGAGAATTCTACCACTGAACAAACATTTAGAAACCATCATAGCATTTTGACAGAGTAATTTAATACCTATTGAATATAAAGATCAGTGATTAAATTTGTACTTTGCATGTCAAAAAAATGCTAGGAGTTATCTATTACAGCTAAAGCTCTAAGGTGAATTTTCTAAATCCCTATTTCTGGTTTCTCATTGTTTCCAAGAGAAAACAAAAAAAATGATATAAAAAGTTCAGCCTGAAAGATCAACAATTTTTAAAAATGGCACTGTTAAGAATATTTTTCTCTACAACCTGAATCTACAACTGAGGGTATAGTATATTGCAATAAACAGAATCAGAGAAAATAGCCAAAGAAAAATGTGCCCAATTTTGGCTTCATTTGGAATACGAGAGTCAATACATAAAAAATGAATATATACATTATATTTACAAGTTCACAAATACAAATGTAAACTTAACATATATTTGGGTCAAATTATCAGAAATATGTAATATTGACCTCTATAAAAATTGATTTCCTCATTCCTTCAAAATAAGTGCATTCAGTTCATACCTACTATGTTCCAGGCACTGCCCTAAAAGCTACAAAGTCTGTAAAAATCTTTATTTGGCAAAGTCCTTAGAAATGTGGAGATTGTGTTCTAGTGGTCGACAACAGAAAATGAACTAATGAATTAAAAAAATAATCTTAGGTAGTACTTTGGGCTGTGAAGAAAATCAACAGGGTGGATGTAATCAAGAGTATCTGGCTGGAGGGATTAATTAAGATGAGGTTGCAGTAAGAAAGCCTCTTTAATAACATGTGGCGTGGGATAACTTGAAAAGGCACAGCCAAGGAAGGGAAGATCTGTAGGCAGAGATTCCAGGCAGAGAGAAGGTCCACTTCTATCCCCCATCTCCCCTCAAAAGAGCAAAGCCTAGAGGAAGGACTAAATTTGGCATGGCCGGAGAGAGAAGGCTAGTGTGAATAGGCAGAACAATATACTGAAGATAAGAAAGGTGGGTGGGGGAAAACCTATTGAAGGTCTTGTACCAGGGTAAGGACTTTGCATATTATTTTAAGTGCAAAGGTAAGCCATTAAAATGTTTTAAGGAGATAAATGGCATCCATTCATTCCATCAATATTTATTTAGCACCATTGATATGCCAGGCATTGATCTAGGTTGATGATTTTGTAACTACAGACAAAAATCCCTGTTTTTGACTTAGGCAATATCCCACTGGCTGCTGTGGAGAGAGTCATTTACATAGGGACAATATTGAAGGAAGGTTGGGAGCTTAGAGTAGTAATTTAGGCAAGAGATAGATGGTAGTAATTTGACCACGGTAGGGATTGGGGCAATATATATGTATATTTTTTACCTAATGGTTACCATAGGTTTCCTATGGGCATTATATTACCTAACATTATCCTACCATATAGCAAGTGGTCAAAATTATAAATATTAGAGTTACAGAGAAGCAGAAGGGGTTATTTCAAATCACACTGATTGTAGGGGTAAGAAACTTGCACCACCTACTGGTTCTATATGAGAGGAACAGAGGCAGCGAATAACTGGCTACTTCCTTTTAACAGTCACTGGCACACCTAATGCATGGGTAAGAATTGGCAACAGGGAATTTTTACACATGAACAATGATCTCTGAGCACCACTTATTTTTCTCTGGGTGTGGGAATATGATAGGGTGGAGAAATGGAAAAGTATATAGAGACTGGACTGATATGATTCATAATGGCATTCCAAAGTATATTAATGCATTTATTGTGAACACTGAAAAAAATTACACAAACAATTCCAAGCTGTTTTGAAGAATGAAATAGCAGTTAGGAAAAATGTTTGCTTTGTATCTCTTCAGCGGACAGGTACAGATATAGATACATGTGTGCACACAGGCATGTGTGTTGTGTGTTTATTTGGCTGAACAATTTAAGGTGGCAGATTCTACCTACCCACCAGTAAAATGCTTCAGCATGGATAGCCTCAGAATAGGACCATACTCTTGCATAACCACATCACACCATTATCAAACCAGAACATTATCACTAATATCACTAACTTGTAGCCCATATTAAATTTTGACCCATTTTCCCCAAAATAATTTTATAACATTTTTAAAGAACCCAAAATCCAGTTAAATTTTCACATGGCCTTTGCTGGTTATTTATTTTTTTAGTTTATAGTTCTGATTGTTTTTGAATAAATTATTACATTGAAGGTTACAAAATAATTTAAAAATTATATTCTTTCTATACTTACTGGCTTTCTAAAAAAGTAACCATCTTTATATTTATTTGAAGCTGTGGAGACATAGCAAAATATATTTTTGTTGTTAAGAGAACCTAAAGAAATGAATACAATTGATTTTTCTATAAACAAGGAAGATCTGGATTGAGAATCTCATAGTTTTGTTTTTTATTTTCCTTTCCATTTCAGGGAGCAGAACCTCAATTTTCTTTTACAGGAGACACAATTCTGTTCATGTGGTTTGGGGGAAAGGGGCATTTCTTCCCCTGAACTAAAAGAGAGAAACACAACCCATGCCTGAGAAATTAGAGAATTCTATGCCCTTGACCACAGAATGGGAATGGACACTTGACCCAAATCAGACAAGTCATTATCAATTGTAGGGCATTGTTCAAACTGCTAGAAAGGAGATGTTTTCTACCTCTGGCACTGTTACATGTAGGGTAATGAACTTTGGAAATTCATAATTATAGCATAAAAACAGTTGGCCTGAAAAAGCAGCCCCCCCAAAAAAAGCATTCACTTTTTTTTTTTTTTTGTGCTGGTCTACCTTTAGACTTTCATCCTACTTAACCAGCAAATGAATTCCCTGTGAAATAAAACCATATTGAGTTGGGTTTCTGTCTTTGCAGCATTAACCCTGGTTAATATTGTTAATACATTTTTTAACTGTTATAAAGTTTAGACTAGAATAGGTCTTTGGTACAATCTCCTCAATTCATACAGCAAGAAGCTGTGAGAGGCCCAGAGAAGTTCTGAAAATTGGGAGACGGCACAGCTAGTTAGCTGCAGAGCTACAACTAAAATCCGGGCTTCTAGACTCACTGTCTAATGTTCCCTTCTAATCCTTGCAGTTTGCCTTCAAGGTATGTCCTGTACAAACCTTAAGAGGTATGCACTCACTAACTACATTTTTTAAATCTATGTGTAAGTAAATCAAAGAAACCAGGTAAAAAAAAAGTTTTTTTTTCCTAAAAATAATAGTGTTTTATTTGAGCTTAAAACTTCCTGTAATTATTGGAGTCTTTAATATCTTGGTAACAATTGAGATCAAAATCCTTCAACCATAGAAAGCATAGACCACGACAATGCCATTTGTGCCATTGGTCCTCCTTGAAGATGAAACCACATTATAAGAGGGTGACTATTCTGCTACTATTTTCTATGCTGTCTGCAAATACTGTATATTCCATTCTGCAGGGAATGGTAACTTAACTGAGCTTCATTTTATTAGCTATAAACTATATGGCTGAATCAGGTATCTTCTGTTTTAAAGGAGAAGAAAACCGGTATATTTAAAAGTTTCATGTAATGTTGTTGTAAAAACCTGTGATGATTACAATTTTAATTCTCCAAATATATTTTTCTCCCCCACCCACCTCCTGAGGTCACTTTTATTTGAAAGATAGATTTTGTGCATCCTGAAATTTTCTTTTGTTAATTTTCCTAAGAACATTGCAGTAACCTCTGGAAATACATATATACAATCTAGCAACCTGGTTCTGAATCCAGTATTTATGTCAGACTCAAGAAATAATATCATTGTCTTTTAGTTGCACTAGAGAGCAATATGAAAGCAGCCATTTATTTTGTTTTGTCATTTTCATGAGCAGGCTACTCACAGGGAACTTAAATAGTTGATTTTCTCTTTTGCCATCTCTAGGTTTCTCTAACAACAAAAATGTATTCAGCTACCAAGAAACTAAATAGGTTATTCATGTTTTATTTATCAAATCTGTATTTCCAAATATCCCCTGAGCTAAGACTTGAGGAGGAGGTAAAGTTAGGGTGGGGGATATTTCAAATATTTAATTTAATTTTTAATTCTAAAGAGGTATTCCCCCTTCTCTTCCCATTAGCTTGGCTGAGCGTCTACAACAGGGGTGTCAAATTCACCAGGGGCCACATCAGCCTCACAGTTGCCTTCAAAGGGCCGAATGTAACTTTAGGACTGTGTAAATGTCTACTCCTTAACTAGGGGCAAGGAGCTCCGCCCTGCCACTGGGTAGAAACAAGGCAGGCTACAACAAGGTGGAGGGCTGGATCCGGCCTGTGGGCCTTGTGTTTGCCACCTGTGCTCTACAGTATCAGTGGCAATGGCATCACGTGCTTTCAATTGTTTCTGTGGCCACAGAATCAAGAGGTCAAAGTGAATGGCTAATTTTCTGGTAGGAGATTGTTATCGTATTGTCTTACCCACATAACAAAGTTTCTACCTTTTTATCCCCCACTGCTCACTCATTGCTAAATCATACTATACGTGCAATGTCTGCATTGTAGATGGCAGATGCCTGGAATCAGACCTAATCAATTCTCTTTTATCTTAGATGTTTTTCACCATTTCCTAAAGCTGACCATCCAGAATATCTTTATCCATCAGAAAGTAATATTAGAACATCTGAAGGATCATAAACTCTGGTTAATTAGATGCTTTGTTATATAGTACTCAGTGAGCAACAGCTCCCTACAAGAATTTATTTCTTCCCCAATTTCAGTATAATCCAACTTCTCTACTTGTTATCATAGTGCTGCCTTCTCTCCTTTCTAATCTCAGTTTGATATCACAATACTTATCAAGTATAGCAAAGGAGGGAGAGGTAGCTACTACATTGTTTCTGATAAATAACATTTTACTCACATGTTGATGCATTAAAGAAAATGAGAACTCTGACATTGCCAACTCTACCAAATTAAAAAGCTCTAACAGCAAACTACAATGAAAAAGGCATGGTGTTCCACCGATGGCAATATCTTGGGCTAGGCCCCCTGACAATGCTTCCACTCAGGACTTAAAGTGTCCTGAATACACTATTTCAAAAACATCTTTGAAGTGCATTTACTAGTCTACAAGAATAAAATCTGAGACCAAAATCCAGTTGAAGACAACCCAGCAAGGTAAATAGCTCACTGAATTTGGCTTTCACTTTAGTCTCTTTGCCAATTCCTATCCCTTTTTATTGGGCTGGCCAAAAAGTTTGTTTGGTTTTTCTTTTCTATAAAATGGTTCTAGTAGTGCTTAGTTATCTTTAACTTATTCAAAACAATTTTGTTAGATTGTATTTTGACAGCTGTCATATCAGCATGCATTTAAAAAAACTTACCAAAATTGATAAATTTTTGTGTAGCCATTTTAATATTGAAGATGGAAGAAAATATGCAACATTTTTGGCATATTATGCTTTATTATTTCAATAAAGGTAAAAATGCAACTGAAACACAAGTAAAGATTTGTGCAGTGTATGGAGAAGGTGCTGTGACTGATCCAACATGTCAAAAGTGGTTTGTGAAGTTTTGTGCTAGAGATTTCTCACTGAACAATGCTCCACAGTCGGGTAGACCAGTTGAAGTTAATAGCAATCAAATGGAGACATTAATTGAGAACAATCAATATTATACCATGCAGGAGATAGCCAACATACTCAAAATATCCAAATCAATAAAGTTATTGGTGAAAATGAAAAATGTGTCTTATTTCTTAGAAAAAACTAAATGAACATTTTGGCTAAATCAATAGCTTTTGTGTCCCCTATTGTTGAAGGTGCAGAGGTAGAAGTAGAAGGAGATAAAGCTTGGGAACTTGTAAAATGAAGAATCTGACAGATGCCCCTTACATTTAACTGGTTCTCCTCAAACATTCATCAATGTAATGATGGCCAGAAATAAATCAATGTTTTCCCTCAAGGGAAAAAGAGACAAAACTACCTGTCTCAAATTTTGGCACTGGGGTGGGGAAAATAGAAACCTCTCCGGAAAATGCATGATCACAGCTGGCTCTCGTGATGGGAAGTAGCAAAAACCTTTAATACCAGAACTTATGTCCAGCTGATCCCAGGAAGGTAAAACTCTGAAGTAGTGGTCAGAAGCAGTATGAAAGCATTCGGGAGCACTAACTTTTGATCCCGGTGTTTAAAGTCCCAACCAATGTTTACCAGGAATACAAACGCAGTCAATAATCACAAAGTTCATAAGGAAATAAGACGGCATGAGTAAAACCCCAGCAGAAACCACAGCCATTAGACTCAAAACTACAAAGACTCAGATTTATCACAGAATTAAAAATTAGTATGTTTAATATGTTCTAATAAATAAAATAGGGGCCTGAAAATAAGAATAAGCAGCAAATATCATGTGAGATTGCCATACCAGTTTTGAAAAGGAAACCAAAAGAGCATCTAGAAATAAAAACTATAGTAATTGACATTAAAACTCAATGAATACATTAGGAAGAATACTGAAGAAAAACAAATAAAAACTGTTTAGAAAACTGAGACTGATCTAAAATTACCCAGAAGTCAGAATAGAAAATAAAAAGACAAAGAATATGAAAGAGACAAAGAATAGAGTAAACAGGTCTACCCAATATGTAATTGAAGATTTAGAATAAAATGAGGTAATGGCTGAAAAGTTCCTAGAACTTACTTTTTTTAAAGCCAAAAATTTATACTGCATAGCAAAGAGAAATACATTTGAAAAGCACCCACATCCAAACAGAATATAAAAAAATTGAAAACAAAAATAAAGTCAACGAATTTTTAAATCACAAAATTATAATGAAAAAGCATTTATAACTGCAGTGAATCAAAAGGCTATCATCAAAAACTTTGTCAACAAATATAAAAACTTAGTTGAAATAGAAACATATCAAAAAACATAACAAAATAAAAAAAGAAATATGGAACATGAATGACCAACATTAATATATATATATTTATATATAATACCATGACAAGGAACCCAAGGCAAAAAATTAGCTCTAAAAGAGAAAGGAGCCCTTTATCAACAGATTCAATGCTACTTTTCTTCCACAAATATCCCACACTTTGGAGATGAGTGCAATGTGTTTTTTAGCGCAGCCTCATCTCCTTGCAACCAGGACTAGACTTGGACTGTGATCCAAGTTGAATACTTACAGTTTGGAAATTCCATACCGCCCTTGGCCTACAGTCTATGCCTGAGCTGTTGCTTCTGGCTGAAAGCTCCTTTTCCCCTTTATAAAGCCTCCTCCTTCTATCTTCAGGGAACCTGCTCATAGTTCGTGATGGAACTCAGTTGTTGCCTCTGTAACTTCACTCACCTGGTCCCCATCCTTGAGTAAAGTTCTCTCCAGGTGTATCCGTAACTGAATGAGTTGAGTCTTTGCATCTCTGAGAGCTTTTATCATTTGCATGGTAGCTATTTCTTGACCGGCTCTCCCAATACGCTGAGAGCCTCTGAGGACAGTGATTTTGACTTTTGATCTTTTGATTCCATGCTGTTCTTTAAGACTTAGCACAGTGTTTAAGTGTGGTTGTTTTTATATCAGGTGTGCAATAATCCTTTAATAAATGAATGGAATTTAATTTGATATTATTGGTCATTTAATTCATCTGTCTCACAGCTTTTGTTAACAAGTAATTTTCTACTTGATTTCCCTGTAGTTTTTCGATGAGGCTTTCCTCATCAAAAAATTACATCAGAAGTGAATGTCTAGTCTGATTAGTGGCATATTGTAGAGTTAAAATTTGTCTTTTAAGTCAATAGCTTATGGGGGTGGTAGGAGTGAATCACTACTCTTGACCCCATTCCTAAGGGCCATATTCAAGACCATAGTAAACTGAACAAGATAAATAGCACTTTCTGAGGGCTCGGGTAGCCAGCCAGATAACCTTTCTTTACCTACATTGCTGCACCTGCAGTCCTCTTCCTTCCAGAAAAGTCTTCACAGCACTCTTCAAACTGAATGGGAAGGAACATTAAAAATAAGTTTCTTCTTCCTTCTATATTGCAAACACTTATATTCTGCCTGGTTTGGGGTCAGCCACGTAGGGGGTAATGGCAGATTTCAGTGTCAGGTAAACTTGAGCTCACTTGTCTCTGACACTTGTTAACTGGGTGTCCTTTGGGGAATTTTCAAGCGTGTTTTTCATGGCTAAATTGGACAGTAATCCCTACATCACTTAGTGTGGGAATTCCATGCAAACATTTGGCCCATTGCCTTGTACCGAGGAGGCCCTAGGTGAGTTCACTATCCTCCCCTGCTGAAAAGTATGAGCATTCTACAGCTTCTTCCACTGAAGTGCATAAATTTCTTCCCTGCTAAATTATAAGCTTCTTGAGGGCAAGTACTTCATCATGTTAATTTCACATAATATAATGTGTTGCCAGGAATAAAAGCTCAATAAATTTTGGTGAATTCTATACATGCAATTTCTTTTCCGAGTAGGCACATGAAGGAAACTGATTTTTAACAACCTGGAATTGGTTTCCACCTTAATAGTAAACATGTAAGTAGCACTTGATGGCCCAGAGCTGTGTGACAGAATCAAATTCACCTCACAGATGCCACACAGCTGGTGTTGCTTCTTAGCCTCCTGGCATGTACATCTTCATTCTCCACCCCTCACTTCTGCCTGTGCTCAGGTAGTGAGAACTCCAGGCCTCTCTTGCCTTCCTTGATACCTGGTGGTCAGCCTCATCGGCTTCTCTCTGTCCCTAAACCCATCTTTACTTTATTTTCTCCCCATAAATAAAATATTAAACGTTATGTAAATGAAACATTCCCTTCCACAGCATGTCTTTGGGTATGATGTCTCCTCCATCTGAACTACTGTGTCTCCATTTATTTTTTGCCTGGAAAACCCCTATTCCCTCTTCAAGTCCCAGCTAAAATGCTTCCTTTTCTATAAAGCACTTTCTGACTCTCTCTTACAATTTCTCAGTTTTCCTTCTAACCTCCAAAAAACTCTCTAGATTTTTTGTTTGGGATCCTATTTGAGTACAATGATCATTTTCTACATCTGTATGCCTATATCTTTGCAGATAATAGCCATGTCTTATTCTTTGCAATGATCTCTGGATCTAGCACAACTCCTGACACAGAGCACTTTTTCAATACATGTTGGAGGAGAAAATGGATGGCTCTTCAAAGCACGAAGGCTGCCACTGATCCGCCTTTGCATCCACATGTCTCAGGTTCTTCCAAGGTGCGAAGGTCTTATTCCTCTATCTCTGCAGAGCCTACGTCTCCTTTTGTGCTGTGATTACCTCCCCAGACCTCAGGTGTACACTGCATCACTACTTCTCTCTCACACTAGCTCTCTATTGCATAGCCACTTAGAGTTGCATCATGCCTCCAGGTATGCTACTTCATTTATATTGAGCAGAGCTCCATTATCTTTAACTTTACCAAAAATAAAAATAAAAATGAAAGCTACACAGGCAACTTGTAAGCAGAGCAATTCTCCAAAGTTTCATTTCTCTGAGCATGCATAAGATCCTCTTCGGGGCGTTAGATGCCTCACATAACCGCCTTAATGTCTTAGGGCACAGAGATTCTCCCAGTGTAAGTGTGCTACAGAGCCCCTGCTTATCCTCTCCTAAAAATAAAAGGCTCTGTTTGAGAAAGCTCTTTAAGCTTTAGTTCCGCGCTGAGCCTTTAATTTACCGAGGGCTGCAGTGCATCTTCATGCACAGAGGGAAGCTTTTCACAACAGGAATCATGCAAAAACGGGAGAACATTAAAACAAAAAAGCAATTTAATGTACTTACAATTTCCTGTATTCCCTCCCATGATTTCTAATTATCAGAAGATTTGTGTGTGTGGAGAAGCCATCTCTTTAGCAACCTCTCTCTGTCCTGATTTGCCATCCTGAAGTCAGACATAATGTGGCATTTGAGATATGGCACATATTCAGGTCAGAGATAATCCACGAGTTCCACAGTCCATGCCAGGGTTGTCACCCACATAGGTAAGAAGCCGTGGCAAGAAAGATCCACATTCAAATATAAATACTTCATTTTGTGGGAGACTAGTATGCTAAGTGAAATAAGCCAGTGGATAAAAGACAAATACCCTATGATCTCACTTACAAGAGGAATCTGATGAACAAAATAAACTAATGAGCAAAACAAAAGCAGAGGCATGGAAACATGGAACAGACTGACAGCTGTAAGTGGGGAGGGGCGAGGTGGGGGCTGATTGAAAGAAGGTGAAGGGATTAGTCAAAGGACAGGTATGAATGACCCACAGACATGGACAATGGTGTGGGGATGGACTGTGGGAGTTGTGGGTTGGAGGGATGGAGGAGGGCAATGGGGGGAAAACTTGGACAACTGTAAAAGAATAAATAAGAATAAAAAAAGTTATGAGGAAAAAGATGGGAAGCAAAGACTGAAAAGCATTCCAAGCTGGAAGGCTGTTGAAATATTTACATTTCACTTACTGGGTCTTTGCCTCTCCTCTTCATGGTTTTCCAAATTAAGGGGGAGCCACTTTCATTTTACAAAGGAGAAGGGTTTGGGTTGTATAGTTTTTCTCAGGAAAAGTTTGTTTTAGAGAAGGTAGTATGATAAGAGGGAATGGTAAAGTTTAATGGCATCAGAAAGACCTACCTGCTACTAGAATTACTTTCCCTTCCTCATTAATGGTAGAAAATGTTTTGTTGCATAATGGGAAATGTCCTAAAGTAGAAATATCAGAAAGCAATATAGTGATATAATAAATTCACACTCTTTACATAGATAGTTTCTGATGGGGCTTTCCTTCAGAATAGATTTTAAGGAGATGTAAGTTATTAATTACAGGAACAAGGGAGTGAAGAGAAAGGAAGCGTTTTCTGGAAAGGGGCCTCCAGAAATCAACCAAATTGGTGTGCTGAAAGTCAGTCAGCCACTTGCAGTTTCCAAGGACACTATTTCCTTGTTCCACAACCATGGGATAAACATTTAAAGACATTTTTAAAATAAATGTAATTTTTCACTTGGGAAAATAAGTATAAAAGGGAAGAACTTTTATTTTTCTTCTATAACTCTCACTAGTTTCCTACAACCCCAATGGATAGAGGGGAAGAAGTAAATTTCAGCTGCAGTAAAAACTTCAGAATGATTTACAAAGAGTCATTGACAAATAAACATTATACATTCTAATGAACAGAGGAGAAAATTTGTGAAAGTTTCTTCACTCAAAAATGTGACAAAGATAATAGATTCTCAGTTGATGCTGTCCTTTCTGGTGAAAACGAAGCACAGGCAGGAAGAGAAATCAAAAGATTTAAAATTTCTGTCTTACTACAATATACCTTGGAAACCTCTATCTCTCTGCCTTTTTCATGATAAAGAACTAAAATTCTCCATTTCATTGTTTCAAATTCTATCAGTTCCGTGACTTTCCTCATACTCTATTTTTTGTTATGAGATTTAATGCATGGTAATTACTTATTGTACACCAATTATACTAAGAATTTAGTGTGTAAAAGAAAGAACTGGGGAGCTTATTTGAGAGATTCTGATCCCCATGTCCAGGTAGTTTAATTTTAAGACTTATGGGAATGGCTCAGAAAGTTGTTTCATTAGTTATCCAAGTAATTTTCATGCAAGCAGTCCATAGTATCTACTTCGAAAGACTGGTCCCAGCTCCACTGACTCTTCTCAACTGCTTAGAACAGTAGAGAGGTATATGCCAGAGCCATTTCCTAATTAAGACTGGAGCTTTTAAGAAGGCAAATGCCCAAGACTCATTTTCCAGAATTTCCAAGTAAAAACCTTTACAAAGTAGAGAGGGGTTGGTCAATGTGATTGGACACCTGCTTTTGCTAACTGTGCATCATTGAAGTTGGGCTCCTCCCCTCCCACAGAGATCCAGAGCTAGGGGAGCTAGCTTTCTTGATGATTACAGTTTAGAGGGATGGCTCCCAGATCCCTGATAAAGACATTCTTGGGTTGTAGAAGATTTACATTTTATTGGGGAAGAATTTACAATGACAAGTTTTCTAAAGTAATAGTCTAACAAAAGGCAGGTCAATTGCCTAACATCAGGAAGAACCTATCTAGGGTTTGGTCAGCCTGGGGGCAAAGGGAAGGAAGGCTGGCCATCTTCATCAACCTGTTTCCCTTCTCATCTCCGCCCTTCACCTTCTACTCTGACAAGGACCCAACTCTGCTCTTTGGAATGAGCCTTTAGGCTTCTCTCCTTTTTTAAGTCTCGAGCTTTAGAGTTGTGGTCTAAAGCTTCCACCATAATTTCCCAGCTCCCGTTAATTCTCTTCAGCAGAGAAAAATATCCAAAAGTGGAATTTGCCTACTCAAGAATGACAATGAATAATCACTGTTAATGATAAGTGCTTTACCAGCAGATCTTAAACCTCCACACAGTTGAGTAAATTAAACGTGGAGAGTTTCTCATAAAGAAAATTTGAAACCTAATGGGTTATATGCTGCCTAAAACTGCCAATTCTGTGATGACAGCAGGCAATCACTTTCCGTGGGTGCCATTCAGTGTCTGTGGGAAGATGTAGACCATGCTCTTCACATAATCGCCATAGTGTCTAGAATGAATGGAGGATATTTTACTAATGACAGATGTGACTTTTCTTGCAAAGAAGATAATTTTTGAGATGATTGCAAAATAATATTTAAAATGTTATGTAACAGTCTCAGCAGGATAGCAGGCTGGAGGCGGCAGGTTCAAATGCTGACTGGCTATTGAAGGAATAAGAAAATTATTAAATTTTAAAAACATCTAGGAAACTACGACTGTGAAGAAGACCTCAGTGAGCTGAGAACAGTACAATTTCTCAAAAATATCTTGATGTTTTCTCCTTTCACTAGAGGTTTCTTGTAGAAAAGTAATAAAATGATTATAATTTGAGATTGAGATGAATTATCAATTCATCAGAGTGTATGTTTAATGTGATATACTTGCACTAATGGTATGTGCTTTCTAATTAGGGAGCTATTCTCAAGGCATAAAAAAATTCATTTTCTCAATAAAAATATTTTACATCCAAGATATGGTGCCTTAAAAAACTTAATGAGCTCTGAGGCTGACATTACTGCAATTAAAATGTGAGTAAAAAGATAAGTCTGTCTTGTTGAACAATCTGGATGATTGGAGATATTTCCCTTATCATATGGAATATAGGTTACATTTTATATTATTTGCAAGAATCTGCAATTTACCTCAAGGGGAAGGAAAGCTAATTTTCATACAGTGACAATGGGCTCTCCGGCTCTGGCTGATACACAAATACTGTACTCACTTAGACAGTGAGTATTTCTTGCAGTGGGTCAGTAGGGGTTTTGCAGAAGTCTGGTAAATTACAAGGAGGCAATTTTACAATTTCGAGTACAAGTACTTGGTGATTAATGGGACAGAATTGATCTTTACCAACAACTGGGCAATAGGATTCTAGAATTGATAAGCTGTTCCCAGTGAGTGATTTCACTGGAGTTTGACAGAAACTGGAGAAGCACACTGACTTTTCCATCTGTCAATCCAATAAACATTTATGAAATATTACTGTGTAAATAGCACCTAACTACATAGGAGTATACATCAGTGGTCACCAGGTTAAAGACTTTGAACTTCTAAAATGAAGCTTTCGATTACTCCCAACTCTTAAACTTGCTTCTCACTCAGTTGTCTGCATCTCTATAAATGTCACATTCATGCACCTGGTCACTCAACTCCAGAACTGCAGAGCTGCCCTTAATCCCACCCTGTGCTTCGTACCCTGTGTTCAATCTACCAGCGAGACCTACTGACAAGGCCCTCAAGACGTATGTTTCCGGAATCTGTCTAGTTATCTCCAGTACCACTGCCCCAGTGTAATCCAAGCAGCCATTCTATCTGTTTCAGAATACAATAATTTTTTCTTTACAAATCTCCTTGTTCGATTCTTGTCCCTTGCCTTATTATCCACAACAACTGTTTTACAGGCATAAATCAGACCTTGTTACTACTACCCTGCTTAATATCTCCTAATACAAGGTGTCCAAACTTTTGGCGTCTCTGAGTCACACTGGAAGAACAGCTGTCTTGGCCACACATTAAATACACTGTGACATGTAATCACACACACACAAAATCTCATAATGTTTTAAGTCAATTTACGATCTTGTGTTGGGGTGCATTCACAGCCATTCTGGGCTGCATGTGGCCTGCGGGCTGCAAGTTGGACACCCTCGCAAACTTCCCCTTTTCATTAAGAACAAAATCTTATTTCTTTCTTAGAAACTGCATTATCCTATATAACGTGACCCCTGCTCACTTCGCCAATCTTACATCAAATAATGATTTTTTTCATCTCTCACTTTGTCTGATTCACACGAACTTTTTTTAAATTTCTGAAACACGTTAAGTATATTCCTCCCTCAGAATAATTTTCTAGCCCAATCCATGACCTGATGCTCCTTTTCCATCATTCAAGTCTTAGAGCCAATGTTTCCTTCGTTAATTGTTATTCCCTAATGGCCTAGTCTTCTTACACAACCCTTACCCACCCTTATATGTACACACTTTGGTTACATTCCATCACTTTTTTCCCCCATCAGACCATGAATCACTACCTTTAATAATCTTGTTTATTCACTGGATTTCTCATTTAACTTTTGTCCTGGATCTATTAAGGCATAAAATCTACAAAATCACGGTGCTAATCTATCTTGTTCATAAATATTCCAAGCTCCTGAAATACCACCTGGTACCTAGTAGGCATTCAATACATACTTACTGAGTAAATTAATGAACTCAGCCTGATGAGAAATAGGAAGCCAAAAGGAATTACTCAGAAGAAAAGTGTGATGTTAAGGCCGATCTGACAGCCTGACTCCCTAAAGATCTGGTGATGAGAAGCAAAAGAGAGATTTAAGAATCCCAGACATTGGAGACAGAGAAGTCTTGGTTTAAGTTCTAGTTCTGACACATGCTAGTTATTGACCTTGTATAAAGTTGTTAAACTTTCCTAAGACTCAATTTCTTCATTTATAATGTGGGCATGATAATACTGTGTCATTCCAGTACTTAGAATTAAAGAAGCTTCAGGCAAACCTTCTGAAAGAGATTGCATGTCCCCTCAGTCTCTTCCCTACATTGAGAAAATCATTGTGCCATCAATTCTCTCTTAACATGTTGACAGCTTAATTATGGGGCTGTTCAGGAAGTAACCAAGGCAGCGATAGAGAGAAGTAAATGACAGGACACTTTTTACAGTAAGACCAGAACTAATCACTCCCCAATGCAAACAGAGGTTTGTGTGGAAACAAAATGAATTGAGAATACCTTTAGCAAAAAAGAAAGAAAATGAAAAAGCAGCAGAAAAAAAGTAAATCAAAAGCGTTGGGCTTCTTGTTGACAGGAAGTTACCTAAGAATCATACAAAAGACCTTTAATCGTAAAGGGTTCAATCAGTGATTACTTACTACCAACTTGCCAACACTGTTCCTCCAGATGGGGGGTCTGGAACATGACAGTGATGGAGGATAAGGGCACTAAAGCTTAGCTTCCTCAGTGCTGGTTGCCATGACTACAACCTCAAGAACTCTTCATTTCACAACTAGGAAAAGTCTGCAGCTTTTGAATCAAAATCAACTTATTTCATTTTCATTTGAGTCATATCCAACCATATTCTTACATGCTTTGTCTGAAACCATAGTTTTTCCCTTTGTACAATATCATTTTTATTAAATAAAACAACATCTCCCCACCACTCTGCTTCACCTGCAAGAGTTTTTTTGTGCCAGGTCCCAGAAACTGGGGAAATACACCATCATATGACCTGTAAGGCCTGAATTGCTTAATATCAGCAACAATATTCAGACCAAACTAGATATAGGTGACTGTACCAGAAGTACAATTTTATATGAATTACTAAAAAAAAATACAGATTATACTTTCATATTTAAATTAAAAAGTGAAAAGTAAATATTTTTCTCAGAAAACCTAATGATTCTTTTTTGAAATCTAATCAGATGAAGACTTTTTAATATAAATCCTTTTGCCTCTATCTTGACCTGTGAGACACTAACAGAAATAAAAATTAATTTTAATTATATATAAATGAACTTTTTTTCAGCTGCTTTATGCCTAGTTTGTTATGCATTAAAGGTACAATTATGGGCTCATTTGGGGCAGCTTGAACTTGAGATGTGAGGGAAATAAAGATATAATCCTGGGTCTCACTAGAAAACTATGATCCGGAGACACAGATGTAGGTATTACCAAATGTAACTGATATCGAACTCCAGGGAACAACTGGAGAGATTATGCAGAGTAAGAAAAGAGGGCTAAGGACAGAACCGAGGGGTCCACAGACATTGAGAAAGTCAGAGGAGAAAAAGGATACAGCAAAGTTTACAAGAGACATTTAAGAGAAAAAAAATAAGGTTAATTAGTAAGAAAGAAGGCCACGGAGAATCAGTTCATGCTTGCATTCAGGCTACCTCAGAGCAGCTGTCCCACTGGTGGTAACTGTGACTTGCACACGTCCTCAGTGTTTCCACACAAAACACGTTGCAAAGTAGCATGTTATTTGCCATCCAAGGAGGCAAACAGTTTATATCTCAGTTTTGACCTCACAGATTCCTTAAGAGGCTCAAGGACTTACAAGAGCTTTTGCCCTAAAGGGGGGAAAAACCTGAAAACACAAGACCAAGAGGTGTAGTGATTTACAAATAAGTGAGGACAAAATGTAGCCTTAAATATCATTTAATGAAAAAGAAATGAGAAAAAAGAAATAGAGTATGGACTAAACAAATAGGAAACAAATAGCAATGTGGTAGTTTCATCCATAATTACATTAAATATAAATGGATAAAACCGTAATAGGATAGGCTAGAGCTGTCAGACTATACAAATTCAAGATTCAAATTATATGCTGTCTAAAAGCAACTCACTCTAAATATACACATATATATAAGTTTAAAGTGAAAAGATGGAAAAGATGAACCATGCAAAAACACTAATCATAGGAAAAGTAGTAGCAAGAAATATTTGTTATCAACTTTTTAAAAAAAGTTATTTTATTGTTGTTCAATTGCAGTTGCCTCTATTTACCCACCATCACTCTTCCCCCTGCCCCAGCCAAAGCCACTCTCCCCTTGCTTCCACCCCCCTTGGTTTTGTCCATGTATCCTTTATAGTTGTTCCTGAAAACCCTTCTCTCCTTCCCCCACAATATCCCCTCCCACCTCCTCTCTGATTACTGTCAGTTTGTTCTTAACTGAGGTACAGTTAATTCTTATTATCTGTGGATTCTATAGTTGTGAATTCACCTCCTGGTCAAAGTTTATTTGTAACCCTGAAATCAATACTCCCTGTACTTAATGGTCATTTGTGGACATACGCAGAACAGAGAACATTTTTAGTCTCCCAACGTACAGTCCCAGCTGGATCTAAACAGAACAATGCTCTGCCTTCTTTTTTCAGCTCTCGCACTGAGAGGGCCAGAGGAATCAGATGTAGAGGGCAGTGACGTAGAGCACGAGAAGCCTTGTTTCTGAGACCGGATGGACAGGCCTTAAATGGCAGTTCTGGCACCTGTTAATGGGGTGGCCCCAGGAGAGTCACTTCACACTTCCGAACTTCATTTCTCTTTTGTAAAATAAAGTAGAATCTATCAGGACATGTTTTATTTTTTTAAAATATCATAACATATACATATTTTTCCTAGGTGCAACAGTTCAGTATTCACTAATTCAGTGTTCACAGTGACATTGTAGAACCAAACCACTATGAATAGTAAGAATCAACTGTACATTTACAGGTCAACTCTTCCAGAAAAATACAAATCTTAAAAGTCTTTGCACCTAAAATTAGAGCTTTAAAGGACAAGAAACAAAAACTGACAGACATGTAAGGAGATATAAATAAATCCACAGTCAGAGCTAGAAATTTCAAAACTCCTCTCTCAGTAATAGATAGAACAAAAAATAAGAATGAATTTAATTGACATTTTAGTACATTCCTCTAAACAATCAGAGAATCCATATTATTCCCAAATGCATATGAAATACTCTGCAAGACTGATTTGTGCTGGCCCATAGAATAATTTTCAATACATTAAAAAGGATTATAATTAGATTGTATTTTTTGATCACAATGAATTAAATTGGTAATTGGTAAATAAGATGATAACATTGTAGCATAAAAATATCAAAGAGGATAGACTTTGAAACAATAAGCCTTAGCAAAGAAGATGGGAATTTCAGGATATATTATAATTCTAAATTTCTCTGCAAAAAATGATATATTCAAATTATATAAGGAAAATTGAACTAGGAACTAAAAGAAATATAGAAATATCCATTATAATGATAGAATTTTTTAGTAAATAAAAGGTAAAACAATAAAGCTTTTAAAATGTGACGTAGGAGAATATCTTTAATGTTCTTGAAAGGCAAAGATTTCAGAATGCATAATGTCTAGCTATTAAAATGATTAAGTTCCTATAATATCATGAACTTTGCTTTATTAAAAGACCCCTTTAAAGGGGTGAAAATCCAAACTACAGAAAAAGAGCAAATATTTGCATTGCATATACCTCTCAAAGAACTCATATCCATAATTTTAAGAGAACTTGTATGAGACACTAAAAATAGATAGCCTATTTTGTTTTAAAAAATGCAGAAAACACTGCACAATAGGAAACATCCAAAGAACCAAAATTTATTTGAAAATATATTAAAGCTTATCAGATCATCAGGGCAATGCGCACCCACCAGGATGGCTAACATTTGTCAAAGCAGGTGCCTCACAACACCCTGCTTTGGCAAGAAAGTACAACTGGAGCTTTCATACACTGTTGTTAGGACTGTACACTTTTCCCACCACTCAGGAAAACTATTCAGCACTATTTGCCAAAGCTGAACAAATGCATACCCTATGATGCCATAATTTCACTCATAGGTGTGCTCCCAACACAATGCAACACATATGCACCAAACGGCATGAGCTTTTGTAGTAGGAATATCGGTAGGAACCTCACGTTGAAAACAAATATTTCTCAACGGTAGAATGGATAAGTACACTGGCACAAATGAAATGCAGACTAGTGCTGTCTGCTGCATGCAAAAACATACGTGAATCTCTCAAACATGATGTTGTGATAAAAGCAAGACAAAATAAATAAGAATTACACACCTTAACAGAGTTGGACTTACTATGCCAAGGACTAGTAAAGGTCCTTAAGTGGCTCAGATTCCATCAAGAGGTCTGTATCTAACTGTGTATTTCTAGGTTTGTCTTTGTTTATTTAAAGACAGTTCCCCAAGTTGTTTAAGGTTTAGAGCCCCATGAAGCTCTTCCTCCCTTGAGCTGTGCAATTTCAAAATAATAAAATTAATCTGTAGTACTAGAAGTCAAGTTAATGGTTACCTCTAAGATGAAGTGGTTAGTAACTGGAAGTAGGCCCAGGCGTGGCTTCAGGGATGCCAGTAATGTTCTATTTATTAATCTGCAGTGACTAATCTGTGGTGGCAAATGGTTAACAACTTGCTTTCTGGAAATAAAGTAACTGATGTTTAAATATTCCCAAGATGCCCCATTTCAAGCTGCCAGTTTTTGAACAATCAGCCACAAACTTCCTGAGTATTTTACAATGGGCTCCCCAGGGAGGTACAAGCTATCTGTAGCATATAATCTTGGTGAGTGATTACATGGACATGTATCCTTTGAGATATTTCATTGAAATGTAAACTTAGGATGTAGTGTAAAATCTGTTTGTATTTTATACTCCCATGAAAAATAATATTTTAAGAAATTCTAGAGGTGTGCTCCCTGCTGGGGAAGTATTTTAAAAATTAAATAAAATTAATTGACATCAAAGTCCTTCCAAATACATTCCAGTTATTATGGGAAAACAATTTTAAATGACTGAATTTTAAAAATATAGAAATTAGTTAGGAAAATAAGGTATATGCCAATACATCTGAGCTTCCAAAACACTACCTATACATAAATCTATTAACATTTTTTACAAAGCATTATAATTATAGTTTTACTTTTATGCAATTTCTTAGCTATAAGAAACCACATTTTATTCAACAATGCAAGCTTAGTTACATAATAATGTCTGACTGACATAGAGCGTATTAAATAAACACACTGAATAAATAAAACAATCGTGAAACATGGTAGTATTTAAAAGAACCAGAGCATTCACGATGTTGGAAGGCAAAAAAGGGAGAAACGGGTTCTGCTGCTGTGATCAGAGAGTCAGGGAAGCTTTTGTATATATTTACATATTTCGATGTGCTTCAGGCTACATGGCTCTTACTGCAATGAAATGCTTCACCTAGACTCCACAAGATGTCATAGTCTTCTTTCTTGGTCTATGGAGACTGAGGGATCTTATTAAACAAACCAGGCATAAAACAGCTGAAAGAAAAGAGCTCATTTTTCTTTTGATGATATTTCTGAGTGCAAAAATTATGCAAAGCAAGCAGGAAAAAAATCCCGTGTGTATTTCAAAGTATTACACTGGTGCTTAAAATAATTTTTTATTCTACATTTAGCTATCTTGAGAATAGTCTAAAGCGTCAGTAGCATTCTATAGGTTATAGTCCCTGGAAATATTCCTTCACTAAGAATGAAATGAAAGCCTGACAAAAAGAATCAGTTACTGTCTGTCATGGATACTGCACTTGAACTTTAGGATTTCATGGTTGCCAGTGATACCTCAATTGGATACTCAGGGAATCTGAACTCAAATGTCATTTTTTTTTTTATGACCAATGGCAGAATTGGCAAAACATCAAATAGATGTTGCATACTATCCTGTGCATTTTTTTTTCAGTAAACCAACTATAACTCAACTCATGGTACCCAATGGTGCACACGTGTGTGTACATGTGTGTGCTTTGCTTTCCTCTTCCAGCTGGGCCAGAAGAAGTTTAATCCTAGAAGTGGCTAATTGCTTTCTTCTACAGAGACTCATCTGAGCAAGTGATAGGGACAGGGGAGGACAGAAAAAGGAACCTTTACAAATCTCTGTTTCTTGGAATAACTTAATCTGTACCTAAGCATTGCCCAAAGTGTGCATTTTCATACTGCTCACTCTGTGATAAATGCATTTTTGGGTCAAGTACAACACTGGAGTCTAAGTTCATGTTGGAAAGTACTACAAGGGGTGTTGGGGAGAAGGGAATTGAGCAGCAGGCTAAACACCCATGGCAGAGCAACCATCAATCAAGCTTTGGAGGCTGATGCCACACCAGATTCTGTAGCAACAGTGGTCAAAAAGGCCTCAGAGGAAGCTGTAGAATTGTAGGGAGTAAACAGGACTGTTTATAACATGTCCTGAGGCCTCCCCCTAACAGACTGAGCAACGGAGAGAGAATTCTACTTTTTTATTTCCTCAAGTAGATAGACATGAAATGAGATAAAATACAGTTGCATTTTATATAATTTTGAATTATCTAAATTTGAAGTAATGGGATATAAAAATAGCAGTAAAGTCCCCATTTATGTAAATAAATGAAATAGTAAAAACTCCACCTAACTTTTTTTTAAAGTGTAAAGAATCATACAATGTAAATCTGCTGGGACAAAGTGAATTCGTGGTGTTGCACTGCTGCGGCGATAAGTCTGTCCTCCTTTATCAGAATCAGCCTTAGCTGGGATTGTGTGCATGGGGGGATGTTAGTAGCATCCCTGACCTCTGTCCTCAAGTGTGACAACTGAAATGTCTTCAGACATTGCCAGATGCCTTTTGAAGGACAAAATCTCCGTCAGTTGAGAATCTCTTCTCTAGGGACTGTGAAGATCAGTGTATCTTGAGTGCAATGAGTTATGGGTAGAATGGTTTCACAAAAGGCAGGAGAGTTAAACAGGGCTGCGTCAGAGGACTTGTAGGTCACATAAAAGAGTTAGGATTTCATTCTCCATGTAAAAGGAAGCCACAGAGTGGTTTAATTAGGGAAGTAATGGGATCGTATAGGAGAGCAAGAAAGACAGCTGTGAAAACAGGATGCATCAGCAACTAAGAGATAATGGCAATTTGGACTATGACTCGGGCAGAAGGAGTAGTCACAGATTCAGGATGGGTTGTGGAGGTAAAACAGCAAGACTACAGTAGAATTAGAAAGAAGGTGTCAAGGATTAGTCCCAGATTGAAAGCTTCAGTGACTGATGCTGCAGTGGTTTCCACGGTAGAGAGAATTTGGCTACAAATTCTCTGCTAGTCTTTTCACTGAGAGACAGACTAGAACCTCCCTCCCATCTACTACTCCCCCAAACTTTGAATTTGGGCTGACTTTGCTAAACCAAGAAATGTGCCAGAGGTAACTTTCAGGGACTTTCTGAGGCTTTGTTAGAAGAAGCCTTGCCCAGGTTTATGGGGACAATTGCTCTTAGGTTCCCCAAGTTTCAAAGGAATTTTGACTACCTGGAGGCAGTCATGCTGTGAGAAAGCTTCAGGCGGAAGGACCAGCAGGGATGGGAGTAGCTCCTCTAACTTCCAGACAGTGGCATTATCTTAGCTAATGATCCAGACAGTGTGGGGTGTTTGGGAAGTGCTGGTGATCAGTGATTCCCACTGTGCCCTGCTCAAATTCCCCACCCACAGAATCTTGGAATACAATAATAATACATTATTGTTTCAAGCCACTAAGTTGTATGATACTTTTTTATGCAACAATAAGTACCCGAGCCAGTGTTATTTATCAAGATGAAAGTTTTGAAGGATTAGTTTAGGGGAGAAACCAAGAGTTCAGATGTGTTGTTTATCAAGTTTATGAAATATCTGTGGGAAGGTAATAACCAAGTCTTACAAGAGCCTTGATGTTAGGGAAGACTCTGATCTGAAGATATAAATTGAAAGATAGTATTTAGACCCATAGCAATAACTAAGATCACTTGGGGAGAGAATATACTTAGAGAAGGGAAGGGGACCTCCACTAAGTGCTATGGAACCTCAACATTTAGAGGTCAGTTGGACTAAATATTTCTTTTTGTGTTTGCTGATTTTATATTATAGTTATTTTGTTTACCTTTCTTTTAATCAAACAGTTATCATTACTCTTCCTTCAACTGCAAGCTCTCCTTGTAGTTATAGAAGCAGAATTAATTACTCTCATATATCTGTTTCCATTGAACTTTGCAATGAATCTCTTTTCTCTTATCATATTGAAATTATTAATGTACCTGTATCACTTCTAGACAGTGGTTTCCACACCTGATTAGCAATTAAAATCAGCAAGCCTCTCCACAGAGGTTCCGATTCAGTGGGTCTAGTCAGCTAATTCTGATGTACTTAATCTGTGACCTAGAATTTTAGGATTCTTTTCAGAGACTCTGAACTCCCCTAGGGTGGATACCACTGAGTAAAGGGAAAAAACAACAGTTATTGAAAATATAAATTCTAGTACCTTATTTAGAATTCTAACTTAATGATCCTCTAGCTCTATGTTATTGGTAAAGTGATGATTAACCTCTTTGGGCCTCAGTTCCCTCATTCCTAAAGTGAATTCCATTGTAGCACTCAACTCATAATTTTGTTGTGAGGCACATTATATCTGGAGTAAGGGAGCTCAATAAATGTGCGCTGTTGTTATTATTATTAACTTTGTGTTCTAAATGTCAAACACAGTGCACATGGTTCATGCTTAAAAGAGTGCTTTGGGAATTGCTTGGAAGGGAATTTAGGTAAACTGAACTTTATAGAAGGTTCCCAGTGCTCAGTAGAAATAGTTTATAATTAACTAGATCCTATTTAACACGTATTGTTAGGAACAAGATGTACAGGATGTGAAACTGCCAGTAGTATGGTTGTAGTAGCAGTAGTAGTCAGGCTAGGCCAGGTTATGCACACTTAACAAATGAGCCCTGAAATCAGTGTCCTCACACAAGAAAAGTAATTTTTTCATTGTAATACCTGACTAATACTAATCAAGAAGAGGTAGAAGATGAAACCGCTTCATCCAGGATGACAGTGTCTCCACTGTGTTGGTTCATGCCATTTGCAGGGCAGGAAAAAAGGCAAATAAAGAACCACACATTGGCTATTCAAGATATTGTTGCAAAAGGAATTTGCATTATTTCTGCTCATTGCCCATTAGTGAGAATGACTCATGACCCAGCTAACTGTAAGGAGTGCGGAGAGCAAGGGAGAACTGACAAAATGTTTGGTGAGTACCACTGTCTCTAGCTTATTAGCATTCTTAGTAACAGTTATAGCCACCAAAAATTCAGTCGCTCCTCTGTTCTAGCCAATGTATTGCATTTCTAATGGTATTCTCACAAAAACTTTGCATCATGGATATTATTATCTACTGGCAAAGGAGGAAACTTAGGGACAGAGAAGCTTGTCAATTAATTTGTTTCAAGACATCTCCACATTCTACTACCCCTTTATCATCATGGCTCACTAGTGAAAAGCTGTGCTGTTCATTCCAGAGCTGACCTTCCACACGTGTTGTCTCTCTCAGAACTTTGCATTTGACCATGTCTTTCTCCCTCATCCCCAGGCTCTTCTTCAACATTGGCACCTCCCCTTATGGCACAACCCCCTCAAGGCTTCTATATCCATTAAAACCATATGAAATCCCCACACTGTTCTGAAATTCCCTTTTCTTTTACTTTTAAACTTCTCAAAACATGACGTGTATGTCTCATTTCTACTTCTTTACTACTCACCTAAAATCTTGTAATCTGCTCTCTGCTTTAGCTATAACAGTAGTTATCCTCTGTAACTGCAGATATACAAGCTTTAGAAGTCATGAGGAAGCCAAATGAGCACCAGGCTTAAAGTTTTAGAAGCTATATTTGAATCCTTATGCTCTAATAGCTGTGGAACCTCCAGCAAAGTAATGCATTTGGCTACGATTCCTTATTTCTGAATAATGGTCCAATAACGTTTGGGCTGCCAGCCTCATGTACTGGTTAGGTAGATTTAATGCAATCATGTAAGTAGAAGTGATTGAGAAACAAAGAAGTAATTCAGAATATCCCTCATAGTTTTTATTTTTAAATCTAATGACCTTTCCTTAGTACTTAATTAACTCTGCATATTATCATTTTCTGAAACCAGCCAATTTCCACATTCTGACAAATCCTTTTGTGACTTCCATCACGATTTTTTCCCTCACTGTATAAACATGGTTAACTTGCTCCCCTATTTCAAACCTCTCCCCAGTTCTTCCCTCCCCCAGTGACTTGTCTGAACTCATCTCCTCCTCATACATAATCCTGATGGGGTGCTCTGTGCCCTCCCATTTTCACATTCATCCATGTATGTCTTCTCCACAGACACGTCTTTTTTTCAACCCATTTCTCTTTAAGGTCTCCAGTTACTTCCTGATAGTCAAGTCCAATGAATATTTTTCAGGTCTTATGTTATTTGAATCTTCTGCAGCTGACCTGTTGGCTACTTTCTGTTTGACAGTGTTTCCTCCTTTACCCTCTATGGGGCCATTTCCTTCCTCCTCTATGACCATTCCTTCTCAGGATTTTTTCTCAGGATTCACTTTTTAAATTATCCCTAAAATGTTAATGATTCTTAAGGTCTATTCTTAATCCTCTTCTTTACTGATTTAAAAAATATACCCCTGGAAAAATTAATCTATTCTCATGACTTGAGAGTAGTGAGCATCTTAATGCTGATAAATTCTAAGGCTACATCTATTACCCAAAGAGGAAACCGGAAACCCACTTCTAATGAGTACCCACATAAACAATATTTAATTATTTTCTCAAAACTGTACAACATGAATTCTTGACTTCAGGAAGACACATCCACTCACTGCTTTTCAAACATACCCAACTTATCTACAGCTTTATGCTATTTCTCTTGTTCTATCTGTAATTATTTTTTTGCCTGCAACCCCTTTCACCCATCTAAATGTTATTTTCTGCTGGTTCCCAAGGACTTCCAGCAACTCATCTTAGCCCATAATTTTTTGAATTAATTTCTGAAATAAACATAGTTTCAGATATCCTGCCAGCATATGACACTTTTTCCCCCCTAGAAATGTCTCCTTCCCCCAGGTGTGCGACCCAGCATTTATTTTGTATATGTGACTCCCCAGCCCAGCCACAGCTGACTGGACCAGGGAGTACTGGCTTGTCTCAAGATAAACCAGTTGTAATCTCTCATAGTAACTAGAATTATCCCTGGGACTCAGGGATAGCTAATGACTCCGGCCTGATTACTTGAAATAAAAACATATAAAGTTTGAAGTAATAAGGAAGCCAGTTTTAGTCACATGCACAATGAGGCAGCAAAACTTTTAATCTACAGAAAAATAAGGAAAGAACATGGTAGGTCTGATGAGATCTGAGGGCAGTTGCTGACCAAGTTTCCAGCAGTTTTTCAGTCTTTTGTGATCTTTTGCTGCATATTCTGCCTTAGGCAAGAGTATTCTATCTTTTAAATCCTTTTTTTTTTTTTGCTTTGCTGTTTGAAGTAATTTTTAATATACTTTCAACAAAAAAGAATCCAGGAGTTACCCATTTTTATCCTTAATCACATATTACCTTGTGCCATTACTTAGCCATGTCAATATAGTTTGTTTCCCTAATTAGGATGCCAAGCTTCTCTACTGTGGATATTTTGTCTGATTTTTTCCCCCTTTGAATCCTCCCTATAGTTCCCTTTCCAGTAAGCACTCTGGGAACTCAATGAAAACATTGAGGCAAACACTGTTAAGATTTACTCTGTTTGTCCTCTTCACAGTCTACTGCAGTGCTGTGAACATATTTGATACTCTCATATTTGACTTAAATGAATGAATGAGTTTTTGAGATTCCCCTGTCCATTCTTTTCAATATTCTGCCTTCACTTCTTAAAATAAATAAATAAATAAATAGGAAAAAAAAATCAGTGAACCTGTGTTTAGGCACAGAAAGAGATAAAAAGCAAGACCTTAAAAATAGCATGCTATTAAGATATTTACTCATAAAGTCAAATCTTTTCTAATTCTAATATTTTCTTAATCTTTGCTCAATTTTCAAAAAGGTGGTGTGTGGGGGAAGTTATGTTCAAATAATCAAACTCCTGATTATGAACAAAGGAACTCTTTATTTTTAGTTCCTTGAAAACTTAATGATTATATCCAAATCTGTTTTTTTCCCTAATTTAGGACTTATTTTATTTGAAATTTTTTAAAAATTTTAATTGTCGTTCATGTACAGTTTTCTACCCTTTACCCCCATCCCAGCCCATGCCCCCAGCCCTTCGCTCCTCCCTCCTGTCTCCACCCCACACCATTATTGTCCATGTGTCTTTTATACTAGTTCCTTCAAACCCTTCCCCACTTCCCCTGAAGTTCCCTCCCCTCTCCCCTCTGGTCACTGTCAGTTGAGTCCAAATCTGTCTTGATCACACTAAACAGAAAGGGGATAGCCTTAGAAAGCTGAACTAGAGTCTTATCCTTGCTCTGTTATTAATTAATTATATGACCTTGGGTAAGTTATTTAATATCATTGTACTTCACTTTTCTCAAGTGCCAAATGACAAGAATATATTATACTGTATGTCTCCTAAGAAAGTGCAAAGATAAAAAGGAGGTAATACATTAGAAAAATATTTAGAAAATGACATTAAATATGGTCATAGGAACATATAATCAAAAACACTACTTTGCAATTTTAACAGAATTTGGCTAAGTGTAAAAAGAAGACTGCAGAGATTTAAAATATCCTTATATTTATAATGAGATTCTCTATTCTCTAGGTCCCTTTTGAAACTTATATTCAACCTATCTGCCATTTATCTTCCCTGCTATTTTTCCGGTTTCTCTAGAGGCCAGAGTGCCAGCTGTGTTAAATTGTGTGATAATTCTGTGCTATGAAATATTCTCCTGAGGAAGCAGAGTCAAACGCCAACTCCATGACTGGTCTTGGAAAGATAAAACCTCTAACCTACAAATTCATAATAGCAGTCCCTTGAAGTTGCTTATATTACTATACTACTCATAAAGACCTTGAAGAAGGAAATAATGGCCCTGTGATGAAACCAGAGTATCTTACAACCTAAATATGGTGAATGATCACTATGACTACTTGGGGACTTTTGAGTTATGGCTCAGAGCCTAGTGTCAGATAGGTGGGAATATTTGGTCTTCATCAACCAAGGATGACCCTAAAATGGGAGGTAGTGGTCAAGCCCTGGTGAATTACTATGACAAGCCCTTATATAAGTCCATTTTCATTTCAGAGAAGACACTGATTGTTGGGGCCTTGGCTTGCTGATGCAGTCAGCTCAAGAGGCTGCACTCACCAGCAAGACAGCATATTGCGATCAGATCAGCCAGCATTGCCTCCTAGGGGCATCTGTAGAGCACGCGAACCAGCTACCAAACGAGGTACTGATCACGCACCTAACTGACCAATCACTAACAAGAGCACATGGTGAACACGCACCGGGGCAACCTATCAGAGCAACTTCCCTTTTCCCGTCCCTATATAACCCCCCCCACCCCCCCCACCCCCGCTTAAATAAAATTTTGCAGCTTGAACAGAACCCTTTGTCTTGCTGCCATTCTTCTCGCCTCTTGTTCCCATCCCTATTCATCCGTTTCAGGTAGACTCGGGACTCTCGTTGACTGCTCCACAGGCCGGAGCAACTGATGGAATGATAATGCTTATTTCCATTGATTTTTTATTTTTAGAATAAGTCAGATGGAATGATAATTGTGTTAGTAATAGAAGGTGTGTGTACCCAAAGATTGTTATAAAATAAATTGTGATAAAGATAATTCTGAAATCTCAGAAATAAGCACCATGCATGCATAAGCATGTTGCTTTCTCTCCCATTTCATTTGTTTTAACTATGGTTTTTCTAAGTCATAAGACAAAAACTTACATCTTTCCTTCAATTCTTTTTCTGAGTAAACAAAGAGACGTGTTATCTGTAAAAATACTCCCTGACCAATTTCAATATCTTAATGAATAATAGATAAATTTCATTTGCTTCTGATCCTCTCTCTACATGACAAAATGATCTTTCAAAAATTCATATCTAATAATGTCACATCTTGATTAAAATCCTTCAACAGGTCCCCATTGTCCTCAGGATAATGTCCAAATCATTCTATATTTTAAAAAAGAGTTTTATGACCTGTTCCTGATTATCTTTTGAACTTTGTTTCTCTACATTGTACCCTGTAATGTACTCCCCTATTGCATAATCCCCCCACCCCCGCACCCTAGCACACACAATCACGTACTCTGTGTTCAAGTTACACTGACTCTGTTAAAAACCTCTGAAACTACCACGTTCTCCCCCTCCATCTGATCCCTGATCCTGAGGTGTGCCCCCTTCTACGCACCCTTCAAGCACCCAGTACTCATCCTCTCGTGCTTTTGTCACAGATAGCAGTCACCTCATAAAAGTCAGTGTCACTTTGTACCCCCAGCACTTAACTCAAAGCCTAGCAACAAGGCATTGCTCAACAAACACTAGAAAGAGGTTCTATGGAGGATGGCTGGAAGATACGGAGAAAGGAAAGGAGGAAGAAGGAAAGATGCTGCAGAGGTCAAGAGCCCTAGAGTAGTCTTGTTTATTGCTGTGTCATCTGTCACCACTCCTCTTCGTTTTCTTTAGTTCCTGCTGATTCCCAGTTCTGGAGGGAGTAATAGGCCTCTGGCTTCCTCCCATGCTTTAGGGCTTCCTCATCTCTGCTCCTTCCCTATCCTGAACTGTGTACTCCCAAATCAGTAGCTGTCTTTCACTACTACATTCCTCCTGGGTCTTCTCAAATATAGTGCCCACTAAAACAAAATTCTTTGGTCTCAAGATCCCTAGGCATTAAAAATACCCTTTTCTAATTAAAGAATGAAGACCTCTATGGTGTCCCTATCATGATGATATATCACATAATGAAGAAGGAACAGCCTAGTAAAGTCCAGTAAAGGCTGTGTAGCCAAAGATGAAACCAGAATTTAATGGTAGTCCAGGAGAACACAATCTGAGAGTGCTAATCTCCTTAATTTCATCTGTCTTTTCCCCTTTTTATCCATTTAATTAGACATCTCCAGTGTAAAATAAATGGCAGTATTAAATGTAGCAGGGTGCCCTGGGGTCAATGACAAGAATTCATCATGGAAGGTAGCCTTTCTTGCAAAAGTAGATGTTGAGAGAGGGGCCTTTATAGGGAGAGAGAAGTTATCCTCTAATAAAAAGGGAAAAAGGAGGAGGAATTTTCTGGGAGTGTACATGCAGCAACAGTCACCAGAATCATGCCTGCCCCAGTGTTTCTAGTATTTCATACCTAACTAGAAAATTGACTAAATTCAGCCACCTGGATTTGTAGACTCTAAGACTGAATGTGATTCTGAAGACCTGACCTGGCAAGTTTCTGATTACGCTATTGTCTTCTGAACCCAAATCCCTAGGATATAAACTCATAAATATAACAACACTAGTTCTGTAATTTGCATATCTTAGTGAATTTTTTTAATCAGTTGAATTGTAGGTAAAAGACATTCCTTATCTTATGCTGATTCTATTTTTAATGGGTGCATTGCTGGTGCAAACAGCTATGGTGAAGAGATAGGATGCTTCACTTCTTATTAAGTCAAGGTTGAATGGTTGTAAAATGTAATTTGTTTTCACAGTAATCATTAAATAAGTGTGCTATGAAATGCCAAGAAAAAAGAAACAGACCTAGATTTGTTAACATAAGAAAATGAGCACAGACACACTATAGAATATCAATAAGGAATTTTTAACTATTTGGATATCTGCTGGAAGTCTCATTCTTATGAAAGTAGGGCATCTGACAAGTTATTGAGAATAAGAGAGAAGTCACAGAGGTGCAAATAAAGCCATATATATTGCAGAATAAAGGTGGTTGCTGCTTAATTTAGTTAAAGCCCTGTTATAAATATGAAACCAACTTCTGTATTGTAACTTGATCCAAACTACTATCACAGTTTGTTATTATAACTGTCTTATTTTCTATTCATGCATCCTTACTTTACTGTTTTACATATTTCTGCTCTTGTCATCTTGTTTCAATATGTTTTCTTAAAAAAATTACCAAGCCATACATTGTGTGACTTCAATTAAATTTGCTAAAGGTTTGGTGGTTGTAGGAGAGGTGTGAGGTCGTGTTTAACATGGCATTCCATCTTTGTACTTGTCCTCTCAGCCTTCCTACCCAGAATCCTGAACTCACTGGATGGGAAGAAAGCTAGCAAGACCAGTTTCCTGACCCCAGCCTCTGGGACAGATAAAGAATACTATTTTTCCTTCCACCTATTATGTAAATTATCCACTAAGCTAAATAAGCTAATTAAAAAATTGTTCTTTAATTCATTTTAGTTTTTTAATTAATTCATTTTATACTTCCTTTGTGCTTTCACAGTCTGTTACAAAATATTGAAACAAGTAGATGAGTAGAATATCTGCATGTAAAAATATTAAAAGTAATAACATATACACTTACACACAATGGCAAATCTCCCTAAATATTTTGAGTTCATTTATGACCATGTACAAACTCAAGATAAATAGGAAGGATGTATGATATTTTGTAATGTATTTCTTCCTTAGTTTATGGTTTTCTATAAAAAAGTCTAAAAACAAAAAATAACATAAAACCTTCATTGGTAATGAAATACCAGGGTGATTATTAACAACACATTTGCTTTATAGTTATGCCTGAAAATGAGATAATTTAATAACAGCCTGCATTTGTTTCATGTAAACATTTTATCTGAATCATGTTTGTCAAATTTCTCTACAAAATGCATGTTCTTTCAGTTATAATTATTAAAACCATCCTCCAATATACTTCTCCCCCTATTTTAGGTATATAACTCTTTTTTTTTACCATTGTCTAAAAAATGCTCTAGCATCTCTGTAAGCATTTTCGTGAATGAAATTTTCTTTTAAAATATTGTTATCCATCCAAATAAAATGAAATGGAGCCAGCTGCCAACAACTATGGCAATTTAGCTGTTATAGTGCTTTTATCAAAGAGCTATAAATTGCCAAAGATTATGGCTTTGTTTTCTTTGAAAAGGAATAGATTTCAGAGATAAAATTTCTAACAGAATTTTTAGTTGATATTTTGTCCTAAAAGAAACAAGATCTTATAGCTTAACAGGAGTAAACCCTCCTGTGGGTCATCAATACGTAACATTTAGTGTCCTTTTCACAGTACAACTAATCAATAAATAGCACACAGCACACAGTACAATTGCACTTAGGGGGGACAGAAGAGGCATAAAGTAAGCCACCCACAAAATAACCTCGGCTCCCAAAGGAATGATATAATTCTCTGGAAATAAGAAGTACCCTGCCTTACAAAGAGTCTTCCCATCAAGAAATAGAAATTGCTAGACAGAAAAGGAGACAGGCTTTGAAGAAAATTACTAAAAAGAAGCAGGGCATCTAAGACAACTACCTAGAAGTCTCCATTGTGTGCTGATTTCTATAACCATTTTAATATTATCTTTGAGATACTTCCTCTTCCTCTGCAGATCGTCAATATTTCTTAGCTCCACAATTCAGTAAATTGCGTTTTGACAGTCCTGTGTGTATAAAATCTGATTCTCACTAGAACATACGCTCCACTAAGAAGGGATATGTTTCTGTTCTGCACACAGATGTGCCACAGCCACTAATAACAATGTTTGTTGAATAGTGTTGCTTAATGAATATTTGTTGAGGAATTCCCTCCATCTACTTGTTACCTGATTAGGCAGGAATTCAGAGAGCCTTCATTATGCTATTTGTGTATGGGAACCATTTTTTTTTCATCCAAGTTTCTTGTTTGCTATGTACCTGAATTTCATGTTTTGAAAGGTTTGATCTACCAGTTGGCCTATATTAACAGTTTCCACATGTGTAAGTGTGTGTGCATGTTTTAAACTATTAATAAAAATGTGTATGAGATTAAAGAATGTCACTACATTGAGTTGATACATAATTCTAGTCAAAAACAAAAAAATGTAGTTCAATAGCCTCTCTTGCCTTGTCATGAGTAAATATATGGTTCCTGTTAATTAGGCTTTTTGAACTAGTGATACTACTCAATGGACTTTGCTGCTTAAATGGCTCTGTGAATCTGGGAATCATTGATCTATGTCAATAGGTCAGCAACATTATAAATATGAAGATATAGTTAAAAATATAGATTTGTGGCATAGTTTAGTACATTTACAGTGAAATGCCAAGTCTGAAACTAAATATACAGGGACTAGAAAAAGTATGTTTATAATTGTTCATATGGAAAAAGACATGCAGGTTATAATTATTATAATAGCTTTAGTAACTCAAAAGAATGTCACAATGCAACTGTAAATCTGCTTGTGCCAACCCCTGTGTTCAACTATTTTCTTCACAGTTAGATAGAGGGAATAGGGAAGTTATGTATTTTCCTTCCCTTCATGAAGAACATGAGTTCATAAAAGAGCAATAAAATATGTCATAAATTGGGTTTAGTACTAATGTCAATTATTATCCCAATGACATAATGACTGTGGTAAAAACTTAAGCTTTGTTGACATCAATAGCTATTATCCATCCAGGTCCACGGTGCTATAATGAGGGCTGAACTTCACAGAGCCCCCAGTGATTGCCGGTACCGCATCAGGCAGCCTCTGGAATGGCCCACAGCACACAAGTATACAAAAATCTAGCAGATCAGATCACTGGTTCACAAAGACCTTATTTTCGTGTATGTGGTCAAAACAAATATAAAGTGCTTCCTGAGCAAAAACTGTGAGTCCAGTCTCTCCTAGAAGTCATGGAGGATAGACAAGGCATAGGTGCTCTGGACCTAAGCTCAAGTTGGGGATGATCTGTTAGATAAGACAGAAAAGTCAGACATGATGAACTTCAGAATGTGGTGTTTGTCTTCCTCTACCCCATGGTATCCCTGACACCCTCTTTGTCAGCTGTTTACAGCTAGACAGATCTGTGATCCCCTCTTCCCATCCACTGCCTCAGTTCATACCTGTCTCTTCTCTTTTCTTTTCCACCAGTGTAACCTTTTCAGATTCACTCTTCTTGCTACCAGTAGAGTTAAAACTCAAACCTATGTCATTCCCTTGTCAAAAACATTCCAATGCCTTTAAATTTTTATTTGTTTACTTACAAACTCCTGAGCACTGACATAAGACACTAGGAGACTTACTTCCTCTTTTATTTCTTTACAAAGTCATTTCCTCAGACTCCTCATTTTCCTTTCTATCAATTTTATTTTTGTATGGATCCTCCCTCCAAGTCAGACTTTGTATTTAAACCTTCCTACCATTTATTATAGCACTGTTTGGGTCTGTTGAGCAAGATATATTTTGATGTAATTACTTTTTCTGGCCCTACCTGATGCTGTAGCTGCTATGATGCTTCAGGGTGGGATGACTCTCCTCTTCCCACTGGAGTTGAAGCTCACTGAGGCAGCCACTGAGCGACATCCTATGCAGTAATTGTCTACACAATTTTATTTTGATAGCTGAGAATCATAAATTCATGGAGTATGGATTTCAGAGAAATGTTAGGAAATATTTGATCCAAAATCATTTTGCAGATAAGAAAATGGAGAAAGGTTACAGGACTTGTGAAAGTGACGATTACCACCAGTGAGGTTTAAAGGAGTGGAAACTGTCACTCTTAAATATTTGCCCTACATTACAATAAAAGTATAAATCTATTCAAGTGCAATTTTTATTACACAGAAATAGATATAGGTAGATAGATAATATAGTTTACTCAAAGAAACAGGAATGCAATGCTGCTGAATAATAATTCTAATTGTAGCTTTAAACAATACACAAGCTTAAAATCATTTTCATGTGTTAATCTCAGCCCAGAGTGACATTTTATAAAATTAAAACACCACCAAACCAGGATTAGTGGAACAGATTTATTTTGTACTTCAGGTGTCACATTACCAACTTCTACTCAATCTACCAGCAGTCGCTGGCAAATACTACTTTCAGAGCTAAAGTAGTAAGACTAATCAAGCAATATTGAAATCTTTGGATAGAAAACCTTGAGAGTCCTAACATAACACAAAATCTCCACCCCCACCTCCATCCCAGGGTCTTACACGCCCTTCCACACAGGATTTCCCACCTGCAGGGATCACTGAGCCAAGACTCATCAAACTATACAGTCGACCCTTGGATAACATGGGTTTGAATGGTGCAGCTCCACTTCTATGCAAATTTTTTCAATAAATACAGTCCTTTCTTTGTATCCACAGCTTAACATCCAACTGCAGATGAAAAACAATATTTTTGAATTTCCAACTGCCAGCAGAAATACTGGCTAAATCTGTGGGTGCATAGGGCATACTATAGTAAAGTTTCAGAGATGTGAGCATGGGTAGATGACATGAACAATGGTGTGACCCCCACAATGTCCTATTATATAGAGACAATTTCAGGAAGAGAGAGATTTAGATTAGAAGTCCTGAACTGGCTGAGACATTTTTTTTTTCATCCCGACAAGATGGCGGAGCACTGCATTGCACAGCTTTGGGAGACCTTTGGCTCAGCATGGTCTGTGTGCAGAGCTTGCCTGGAATTGTGTACTGCACAGGTGTTGGCAAGTGACCCAAGAAAGGATGCTTGAAATAGAGTCATTTCAATTCTAGAGAAGAAGTTTTCAGCAATCTCACTTTGGTGTACGAATCCAAAGTAATTGAAATCAGGATTTCAAAGAGATACTAGCACTCCCATATATATTGCAACACTATTTACTATAGCCAAGATACAGTTAACTACCTAAAAACACTTCAACAGATAAATGGATTTTAAAAATGTGGTATACATATGCAATAGAATATTTTCAGCCTTTAAAAAATAAGGAAATGCTGTAATATAAGACAACATGCATAAGCTTTCAACACGTTATGTTAAGTAAAATGAGCAGTCACACACAAAAATACTACATGATTCCACTGAAATATGTCTAAAATAGTTAAATGCATAGAATCCAAAAATGGAATGGGGGCTGCCAGAGGCTGTGGGAGAAAGAAAACAAGGAGTTCCTGATCAAGGGCATGAAGTTTCTGTTGTGTAAAATGAACACATTCTAGAGGTCCACTGCCCAACACTGAACCTAGAGTCAACAGTTTTGTATTGAAACTTAAAATGTTGTTAAGAGAGTACAGCTTGAGTGTTCTTATCACAATATATATTTTTTTAAATGTAAGGCTCTGTTTCTTGGATCTGTAAATTTAAATCTTTACCCACTTCTCTTTAGCACTGAAATGAGTTTTTAAGTGTTGTAATTCAACTATATCATCATATAATCACCATGTTCTGCAGCCCAGTCACTGCCCCTGAGGGCTCCGTGCCTCTGGCAGCCTCTGCTGGACTGAATGAGAGCAACTTATGTGTGTTTACAAACTAATCTTGGACCCGTAGCACCTGGAAGGGCACCTTAGTGTTAATTTCTTCCATAAGCTCCAAAAAACTGATCTATGTCTCTATTTTGCTGACATTGTGTTGGTTTCCTCTGACCCAGAGGAGAATCACTTCCTCAGTCCTATGAATGTCTAACACTGATGCTGTATATCTGAAATTAATATAAAAGAATATTAAATGACAACTTTGACAAATAAAAACAACCATGTGTACCTGGAACTGTTTCTAAAACTTCATTTCCAGGTGTGCACCAAGTTTAGTTCAGCAGTCCGGCATGGGCCATCGATACTGGACCGTCAATAAGTCGAGCAATGTCTCCCTGGACACGTGTCCTTCCTGCGCACGGTGCAGAGGCTGCCGTCTCCTCTGCAGTTTCCTATTCCTGGGCCTTTAATCCTGTTATTTTAAACGTATATGAAAAAGAGTTAACTCGCTATCTTTCCCTCTTTAAAGACACTTCAAAGTCATCACTTTACGGAAGTTACCATATAAATTTACTTTCCTGTTATTCTTCTGAATATCTTAACTTTTGTGTGTCCTTTCCTAATCTTCTATGCCATGTTGAAAAGTATGCTCTACTGATAATGTGCTATTGATGGATCTGCACTGGTCTCTTCACGAACCCTTATAAATCTTATTTGGAGCAATAAAAGTATCTGTAAGATCCTTCCCAGAATACATTATATTTAATCGAAAATTTAACTCATTTCCCCATTTCATCAATCTTTTTCCTCAAATTTAGAAACATTTCTATTTAACTGCCTCTACAAAATAGCAACAGAACTATTTCATTACCCCCAGATGTAATAAGTTTCAAATCATTTTGTTTTTTTTTTACATTAATAAATCCTTCCAAATTATTATTTTAAAGCTAAATGAAATTTATTTTAAATTCTTATTATTTGGGGTCTCAACATTTCTATTACCTGTCTTTACTAATTTATTGCATTTCAATGGTGTGTTTATTATTCAATTTTCTCAAACAAGTGTGCTGTATATATCCTTATTTTATTTTTCTCATGTAAAGCACTGATAGCATTGTTCTTTTGTGCATGTGGTGGCAATGATGGTACAGAGATTTCTTATTGGCTTTATTTTATCCTTGTGCTTTTACAATTAGCTTGGACTTACAACTCTACATTTAAAAGATTGACAAAAAATATTTAAACTTTAATGGTTTAAGAGATACTCAGAAATAATTCCTTTTCAATGGATGACAGCACTTAAGTAATTCCTAGTACTTTAAGGAGAGAAACTAAGGTAACCAACCAAGTGCATTCCCTGATATACTATAGTTGTTCCTTTAACTTCTTAAATAAAAATACTGATGCCTTTTAAGCTTATTTCTGAAGCACTTATTTTTATAGAAACAATATTCCATAAGCTCTGCTTTTTTTTCAGTCACCACCCATTAACTGCTGCCCAGACTCAGGCAGTGTGGGAGAACGTGAACTTTGAAGCTAGATGTGCCAGAATCCACATGCCAGCTCCCTCTCTCACTAGCTGTGAAACTGAGTATAAAATAATCTCCCCAAACTTCAGTTTCTTATCTATGAATTGAGAAGATGATAGTATCTCACTTATAGAGTTTGTGAAAGGATTACATAAAATAATTTATTTAATAAAATATTATGTATACTAAGTAATAAATATTAATTAAAAATCATTTATAGTCCTAAATGAATGTAAAAACATGGCTCCCAAAATATTCTTAAATATATATTGAAAATTAGTATGGAGGGCTAATTTTTAGGAGGATGATTTTAGAAACATTAAGATTTTTCTTTAAAATCCATAGCATTAAGGATAATACAATCTTCACTTAAGTATTATGGAGCCATTGCCCAATTCTAATGTCAAATGTGCTTTCCAGTTTTATGTTTTCCAGCAAATGTTATAGAAAACTACAATAGCCAGAAACATTGAATAAAGGTTTTACTCTCACCAATAAAATGTTTAGTGGTTCAGCATAAGTTAGACATAACTCCAACAAAATAGTATGAGCTGAATTACTATGGCATTCTTTTAGAATCTAAAGCTGAACCCAGGGCAAATCACTTTATGGTTCTCAGTAAACTTTCTTCCATATTTTTAGACTTTAGTGTTATATAATTCAGGTCATTTTAATGACTAATATTGCTAGATATATTTTAAACTAGTTTGTTAACACTGTTTTCCCTCAGTGCTCTCATTGAGAAATAATTGATATTTTAGAGCCACCTATCCTCTGAATTTCAGGAATTGAAAAGGTAATACATAGCACTATATGAAGTTGATAATATTTATATGACTATAATTTTAAAAGCTCTTCTCCATTAATAAGTATTCTCTTCAGATTATTCTTTTGTTCCACAAGCTAATGATTTGATCTTGCATATCCCATTTACTTTATATTATTACAAACTGATTGTGTACTCAACTTGACATACCAATGGTGCTCTATCATCATAAAAATTCAGAACCAAAGCTCTAGAAGTACATTAATTTTGTCTTAGTTCACAGCTATATGCCTAGCATCTGAAACAATGCCCAACATAGAGTAGGCACTCAATTAATGTCCATTAAATAAATTTGATCTTCCAGCTTATATGACTTGAAATACCATGTCCTCCTTCAAGTGGAATTTCATCACCATTGAGATTTAGAAATTTATTTAGCATATTTTAGTCCCTTAGGTTCAGGGCTTCATAGGGATTTTGCTAATTAAAAAACAGGAAATATAATTGTTTGGCTACTAAGAAAATAATAATGATGGACTTATTATAGATACTTATTAGGTATCTAGTAGATTAAAAAGAGTATGGGTATATTGAAATGATAAATAAATAGATTACAATGCTTAACTATCAGAAGACTCAATGTTGTTAAAATTGAAGTTTTTTTTCCAAATTGACTTATAGATTAAATGCAATGCCACCCACCTCCCAAATAATGCTGTTGACACTTTTAAAAGATAATCAGAATTTTTTCTTTATTTTCAATGAAAAAAGACTTTGGAATAGTTTAAATAATTATAAAAATAAGGACAAAATTGGAAGACTTATAGTACTTGATTTCAAAACATACATACCACAAAGCCATAATAATCAACAGTGGTATTGGCATAAAGGTGTATAAAGACAGCAACAGAATAGGAGAAAGTCAAAAATAAATTCTCATATGTTAATATTGATTTTAAACAAAGGTAGACAGAGGAAAAGATAGTATTCTTAACAACTGGTGATAGAACAGTTGTACATTCATTTTGAAAAAATGAACCTTGATCATTACACTATGCACAAGAATTAACTCAATGTTCATAATAGTCCTACTATAGGTTGACTATATAAAATGTGTACAAGAAAACATAGAGAAAATCTTTATAATGCTGGGATAGGTTATGATTTCCTAAGTTGGCTTGGACAAGGATAAATCATAAAAGAAAAAATTATAAATTAGACGTCATCCAAAAAAAAAAAAGAGAAGATACACATTAAGGGAATGAAAAGCTACACAATATAGGAAAATAATCACATTGCATGTTCAAGGTCCAGAAAAAGTCCAGTCATCATTAATATAACCAGAATGGTTTCTGTGATATTGAGTAACATGGCAGCCAAGGAGAGTGGACTGGAATACACAAGTGTGAACAATGACAACTTCATTGTACTAATCATTGGGGCAATAGACACTGTTGAGTGACCATGTGTACTGTGTGGCTGTCACATTCAAAATGACTGAGGGAGTAGAGCAACAAATTTGCATCAAATTTTGCATTAAGCTTGGACATTTCTCTGCATAAACTATTCTGGTGATTCAGAAGGCCACAGTTATGGTCAGCTGTTGATTAGCAGCTTCATCATGACAACATGCCCACTCCTGCATTATGTCTTGTATAGAGTTTTTTGATGAAACATTAAATCATCCAGGTGACTCTGCCCCATTACAGCCCAGATTTGGCATGTTGCAACTTCTGGCTTTTCCCAAAACCAAAATCACCTTTGAAAGGGAAGAGATTTCAGACCATCAGTGAGATTCAGGAAAATACGATGAGGCACCTGATGGCCATTGGGAGAACTGTGTGAGTCCTATGATGCCTACTTTGAAGGAGACTTAGGTGTCACTGTCCTATGTATAGTGTTTCTTGTATCTTCTTCAATACGTGTCTTTATTTTTCATATTATATGACTGGATACCTTCTAAACAGACCTCATATATAACAGATACTTATATCCAGACTACATAAAGAGCTCTTTATAATTTAATAGGAATAAAACTAATCAATAAAGGTGGGCAAAAATTGAACAAACATTTATTAAAAGAAGACATACACTACTCGTTTGTTGATTTTTTTGATGATGGCCATTCTGAGAGGTATGAGATGATATATTATTGTGGTTTTAATTTTCATTTCTCTGATGATTAGTGACATTGAACATCTTTTCATATGTCTATTGACCATATGTGCTGGTGAGGATATGGAGAAAGGGGAACCCTTTTGTACTGTGGGTAGGAATGCAGATTGGGACAGCCAGTGTGGAAAGCAGTATGGAGATATATCAAAAAATTAAAAAGGGGTCTACCTTTGGACCCAGCTATCCCTCATCTGAGAATATATCTGAAGGAACCTAAAATACTAACTGGAAAGAACACAAGCTCCCCTATATTCATTACAGTGTTATTTACAATCACCAAGATATGGAAGCAGCCCAAGTGTTCACCATTAGGTGAGTGGAATAGACAACTGTGGGACATTTACACAATGAAATACTACTTACTTGGCCATAAAAAAGAACATTTTACCCTTTGTGACAGTATGGGCCTGGAGAACATTATGCTAAGTGAAATAAGCCACAGAAAGACAAATACCATATGATTTCATTCATATGTGGAATCTAATAAACAAACTGAACTAACAAGCAAAATAAAGATGGATTCATAGATAAATAGCACAGGATGACAGCTGGTGAGGGGCAGAGGTTAGGGGGTAGAGGGGTTGAGCAAAAAGGGGAAAGATCATGGACATGGACAACAGTGTGGTGATTACTGGGGATAGGAGGATATAATGGGACTAAATTGTAATAAAAATATAATAAAGATTAAATTAAAGATAGAAGATACACAGAAAGATGTTCAACATCATTAGTTATCAGGTAAATGGAAATTAAAACTGCAATAAGATACTACTACACACCCACTGGAATGACTAAGTTAAACTGACAGTACAAAAGATTGATGAAGATGTGGAATGAATGGAGCCCTCATACATTGTTGGTAAAACTACAAAATGGCACTGCTACACTGGAAAACAGTAGGGCAGTTTTTCATAATTAAATATACATTCACTGTGCATGACTCAGCAGTACCTTTCCTAGGCATCTACCTAATAAATAAAATCTATGTTCAAACAAAGAGTTGTACTTAAATTTTCATAGCAGCTTTATTTGTAATAGTCCCAAATCAGAAACATCGCAAATGACCATCAATAGGTGAATGAACATATTGTTTTATATCCATACAATAGAATGATTCCCAGAAAGTTAAAAGAAGTGACTATCAAAATGTAGTACAACACAAATAAACCTAAAATACTCTTCTAAGTGAAAGAAGCCAGATACAAAATACTGCATATTATACAAACTCATTTATATGAATCCGTAGTAAAAATAAATACGATAAAAACAAATAAGTGCACTTTAGGGAATTAAATCTGAGGGAGTACAAGGTAACTCTTTGAGGTGATGCAGAACATCCATTCTGCATTTTGAAATTGGGCTGATAAGCCTGCTCTGTATAAATGCATTAAAACTTATCTTAATGAACACTGAAAATGGGGATATTGTATTTTATGTAGACTGTGCATCAATACATTGATTTTTGAGAAAAGATCAGGAAGAGGGTCAGTATGAGCATTGCTGTTTATCCATATAATACAGTCATTAAGAAATAGGACTTTAGAGTTAAATCAGGTCAAACCTGAGTTAGATTTTCAATCTTACAAGTTCTGTCACCTTCATCTTATTAATTTCTATAAGTTTTAGTGCCTTATTTCATTAAATATAGGCAATAATACATATCACATATATCTATGGTAAATATTGAATGATATAATTATAATCTGACTTGGCACTATCAATTATAGTTAATAAATTGTTACCATACTAATAATAATGCCATTATTATCATCCTCATCAGCTAAAAAGCCTTCTGGAATTCTAAAATAAGACAGTATTTTTTAAAAATAGAACCTTAATACTTCCAGTCACATCACTTGCCTGACAATAGGAATAATAGATGGTTAATGCCAGTACTTAGAGCAAGGGTGCCAAACTCATTTTCAACGGGGCAGGTAGGGGTGGGGGCCTCACAGTTGCCTTCAAAGGGCCAAATGCAATTTGAGAACTGTATAAATGTAACTACTCTCTAACAGTTAAGTGAGAGCTCCAGAGCTGCTGCCAGGTAGAAACAAGGTGCCAGGCCAGATAAAACAAGGTGCCAGGCCAGATAGATTCAGCCCGTGGGCCTTGTGTTTCCCACCTGTAACTTAGAGTAATATGGGAGTGGCAGACATTTTCTGCATTTGAAATACATATTAGTTTCTTCTGGGAAACTGGAGCTGTTTCCAAAAGTCATAAAATCTGATTTCTGCTCTATATAATATTCTCCTGTAACACATGACAGTGGTTTACTTCTTAACTTAAACTCCTCATGCTAAAATTTTCTAATTTTTTGGAGAATGAATGCTTTACAATTATGATCAAATATCACTTACTTTGAAAATTTTCTTAGTTTTTTATTACCATGTGTTGTGACATAGGGAAACTCATGTAAAAGATGGTAAGTATAACAAGTAATTGAATTTTTATTTATGCCTCCATATTTTCTTTTGTTAAAAATTAAGAGTGAGATAAGTTTGCAGTTAGAGCTCCATATGATTTAATGGCTCTGGAATACAAAATGCTCTTCCAGTCTGATCTCCTTAGTTATTGGTTACCTGTGAGGAGCTGACTCAAGATTTTCCTATTGAAGTCTCACCTGATTCAAGTCTCACACAGTGTCCCTTCCAAATAATACAGAAATGCATCTCTCTATTTGTCATTATGGTTTTAAATATTCAATATGCTGCTCAACCTCTCTACTGCAGGCTGACTCTTGAGAAAGATTATAGGGAAAACTGTGTCTTACTGGACATTATGCCTGTGGGCAACTGTAGCCAACTGGAAGTGGGATGCCTGAACTAAATTCAAAAGCCATAAAACTTCAATTAGTTGTCTCAGAATAGCCAAGCCTAGTTTCTTTAAGTGTAGCCTCCCAAGGTCTACCATGAGACAGCATCATTCAATACATCTGTATACTCTGCCATATTAAAAAATCTAAAGTATATTCAGTGTGACCAGTGGGGACCAGATATATATAGTTATGATATTCTTTACATATAATATTATCATGAACAGAAGAAAGTACTAAAATGAATAAATGTGGCTAAAAGCATGATATTTGAAGCCATACATACGTAATTTTTAAAATTTAATCTTTATTGTATTTTTTCTATTACCATTTAGTCCACTTGTATTCCTTCCCCCTAGCAATCCCCACACTGTTGTCCATATCCCTGAGTCCTTTCCCTTTTTGCTCAATCCCTCCATCCCCTAACCTCCCCACTCTACTAGCTGTCATCCTGCTCTCCATCTGTGAGTCTGTCCCCATTTTCCTTGTTAGATCAGTTTGTTCATTAGATTCCACATATGAGGGAAATGACAAAATTCTACCACTTTCTTATAAATTTCGGAAACTTACATAATACCACATAAGCCTCAGTTTCCTTCCATAACTAAAATGATATCTATAGGAATACTAATATAATAACAATAGTGATAATACCTTTCCTTAATTGTTGGGTAATTTATTGAATGTAAAGAACTTCCATTATATCTCAGGTATAATAAGTTCCCAGTAAATGCTGGCTATTATGATTATGAAATTATTTTACTGCTCCTTATTATTTTTAGAACTATTTTTTGTGTTCATTTTATTTTATTTTATCATTTTAGATTTTACTATTATCTACCTTAAAGAGCTAATTTTCTTGACCATTTTCTGCACCATTCATCTGTACCATCCTTAAAATGAAAAGCATAAAGAACAATGTAGACACTACACAAAAAAGATTTTAAAATCAAAATCTCTAATGTATAGATCAATATTTGAAAGTTCAAGATTAGGGATATTTTAGTCATGTAAATAGATGACAAAAACAGGTTTTAAATCCATGGTTTGTTAACTAAGAGAAGAACCAGGAGTTGGGTAGGATTACTATCCTGAAGCAAGATAATGCCTATAAGCAAAACAGATAAGGTCAAAAATAGTGTTTGAGATTCATATTTTAGCTTGTAAGTTCTTTACATTATTCATACCAGTATTTTCACTGAAGTAGAAAAATGGCTTTACCCTCTGAAAAAAAAGTGTAGTACTTAAAAACGGTATTAGTCATCTGTAACAAAATCCACTGCAGTGACCATAGAAAGAGTAATATAACAATTATTTTTCAAGTAAAACAGGACAATACACTCACATAAAAATTTAAGTTACTAGAAGTCAAGGAAGATATAGAATTAATTAGTGGTTGAAGAATTTAAGTAATTTCAGGCCAATTTTGGGTCAAAGAATAATGTTTGCAGCTGGATAAAATATTTGGCTTCTTCATCCAAAATGTACTCAATGGGTAAATGGATATACAAAGTGTGGTACATTCATATTATAAAATGATATTCAGCAATAATAAATGAATTGCCAAGCCATGAAAAAAACATGAATCTTAAATGCATATTGTTAAGTGAAAAGAGCCACTTTTTCCACATTTTTGGAAGAGGCCATATAGTGTATGATCTATTTACATGACACTTAGGGAAAAAAAGTAGAGATGGTAAACAATGCTGACGAGGGACTTGGGAGGAGGAAGGTTTAAAAGATAAAGCAGGGGGGATTTTTTAGAACAATGAAATGAGTATATTATGATTCTCTGATGGTGGATACATACACTGAATTGTCAAAATGCATGAAAATTTATAGTACAAAGAATAAACCTTCATGTATGCAGATTTTTAAAAATAATAAGCTAATTAGTAGATTAGGGATTTTTTTAAAGATTTTATTTATTTATTTTTAGAGAGGGAAGGGAGGGAGAAAGAGAGAGAGAAACATCAATGTGCAGTTGCTGGGGGCTGTGGCCTGCAAACCAGGCATGTGCCCTGACTGGGAATTGAACCTGCGATGCTTTGGTTCGCAGCCCACGCTCAATCCACTGAGCTATGCCAGCCAGGGCAGATTAGGGATTTTTAAGAAGGACCACAGACTATGACAAAAGATAAAACCACTGGTTTTATTTTATATTTGTCGCAAATATATAAATAATCTCACAGAAGGGGTGAAGAAAAGAGGTGCTGATCTGAGCGAATTTAGAAGTGAAAAGAATCTGTAAGAGTAAAGAAAAAATGAAACTACACACAGCATAGCACTGTAGTTGATAAAGTTGTTTCCCATTTTGAAATTTCTGTACATACATACTGAAATGGAACGATTAATTGAACAATTAAGTAAAGGGATGGCAGGCGATGGAAATCAGGTTTCTCACTGACAGAGTGATGGGCCACAGACAAGTGAGGGCAGAAGACTTGAATAAGCCTTGTGGTAATGTGATTTGGAGACTTCAGTTAAACTCAGATTTAGCTTAACACAGATACAAATGGATATAGATAAAATAGATATATAAATATGAATAAGCATACACAAATAGAATTTTCTTTTTCTGTCAGTGAAGAGGGCCGAGAAGCAATGACCCCCACCTCTCTGCAGGAATGAGTACATCCAGCACCAACAACTCTTCAATCAACACAAGGAACTGGGCTATTTGGAGAAATGACAAGTACTAAGACGGGGATAGGAAACATGCAAGATGTGCCTGGAGCACTGTTTAGTGTCAAAAAAGTAAGAAAGTGCTTTAAAAAATTCACATAGTGGAGTATGTCAAACAGGCACAGGAGCCCACAGAAAAGCTCCCAATGGGCAAAGCAGAACAATGTCAGCAACAATATCAGCAGTACAACACTGGATTATAATCCAATGCACAAAACCAGCATTCATGATATATAAATAAATATTAATAAAATGACACTGATATAAATAAATGATTAAAATCATACATGAATTAGGGAGAACAGATGAATTCCCCATGCAGAAGAATTGCAAATAATTCATTTAGAAACTCCACCCACCCCTAAGGAGGTAAAACATCCACTTTTTAAGTGTGGCCATTTAAAGCAGATATGTTCAATGGTATACAAAACTCTAAACATTTACTTTCACTTCACACTTTTTATGTTATCTATGTCATACTTTACATGTTTTTATCTCATGTATCCAGTAACAGACTTTTTGTAATAATAGTTATTTTAACAATTTTTTTAAGAACCCTTAATTTCTTGTTCATTTAGTGTCTGCTCTTCTGCAGCTCAGGAAGTTGGAGGCATTCTCCACTCCTTTCCTCTCCCTCCATCGAAAGAAGCCACAGGCTCTGAGCCTTCTCCAATCTTGCGGAGCTATGCTGGGCATAGAAAGGATCCCACTCCTCTCCTTTATTTTTGGCAGTCCCCAGGCACCCCAACCATGCTGGTCTATCACCCCTCCACGTGAGGAAAGATAAACCAGTCTTTTGACAGCATGCCTAGAGACCAGGATGTTGGAGGCATGGTTCGCTCCCGTCTCTCTGAGATTCTGCATGTTCTCCCACTCGGGCAGAGCTGGGCTGGCAGCAGCAAGCCGCTGCGCCGTTCCTTTGCTTTTAGCTGCCAAAACTATGCTAGTTCTGTGAGTGCTCCAGGGGAGGTGAAATAAAAACCAGTCTTTCAGACAGTGCACTGCAAGTCCAGGAATGTTGGATACACACTTTCTCTTTTTCCTTGAGAAAGGCATCACAGGCCAAGTTCCTGAACTGTGCTGGCTTAGAGGAGAAACTCGTGTGGGTGAAGTGAAATTGTTCCTTGTACCTGTTTCAAGTTGGTTTTTTTGGTTTTGCACTTGTCTGTGATACTGAAACTTCTTAACTAAATTCAGGTCTTGTTATACAAGAATTTTGGTCCATACATTGTTGCTAATCAGTGTTTCTGTGGGGGACAAAGGCTGGGACTTCCTATTCTGAAATTTTGCTGACCTTGCTCCTGAATGAATTGTCTAAATTCATTGAATTACAAAGAGAAATATGGCATCTATTCTAAAAATACTTTGAAAAATCAGAGCATTTTTCTCTAATGCCTCTAAGATGTTACCCAACTCTGTGCATTTTCAGGTGGTATTTTTTCTGAGAGGATGTCTTCACAGTGGCTTATTTATCATGCACTGATAACACCCTCTTTTACTACACATCCTTAAACCTTAGGAGTTTTGCCTGACTGCTATTTTGTCCAATTAATATTTATAACCTCTGATGTCCATTTCTCTCAGACCCAGAACCCACTATCTGCTTAATTATCTGATTCATGTCTTTGCTCATTTAGCTCTAAAAGGTTTGCTGGGTTATACATGGGACTGAAACAGTGTCATCAGAGCTTCATCAGAGCGCTGCAGTTTCAAGGAACAGAGAACACAAGGCAATGCAGACAGAAGCAGAACAAAGGGTGGGGTACCAGGCCATCTGCCAGGATGCTATGAATGCTCCTGCAGGTATAAGTCACAATACGTTTAATTCTTAAAGGTGCTGCACATCAATTCACTGACTCCAGACAAAAGCATTCATAAGTGCCAATGAATATTTATTGGACAGCAATTTTACACTAAGTACTGTAGATCACTTTTTAAAATGTTTTGTCCCTGCCTGTATTAGGCAAAGCTTTCCAGAGAACATAAAACTAGTAAGATATCTATTTATCTATCATGTATATGTATATGTATACATACATGACCTGTACAATAGGATCTATAAATATATAGATAAATATATTTATTTTATAGAGATTTATTGTGAGGAATTGGCTCACACAGTTATACAGGCTGAGAAGTCCCACATCTCTCATTTGCAAGCTGGAGACCAGGAAAGCCAGTGGTGTAATTCAGTCCAAATCAGAAGGCATAAAAACCAGGGCACCTGATGGTATAGATCCGGGTCTAAAGGTCAGAGAAAATATGATGAAATATTCCAACTCCAACTGTGAGGCAGGAATAAAGTAGGAATTCCTTTTTCTCTCTGCCTTTTGTCCTGTTTAGGTTCTCAACAGACTCTGTGGTGCCCACTCATATTGGGGAGGGTACTCTAATTTACTGAGTCCACAGACTCAAAGCTAAGTGCATTCAGAAACACCCTTAAAGACACAGGCAGAAGTAGTATTTAATTCAGGCACCTTGTAGTCAATCAAGTTGACATGTAAAATTCATGATCACACTGCCTTTACAATTTTTCAACTAATCAACAGTGCAGATGTTATGACTATGGACAACCATGCATCTTTGGGGAAGGGAATGATTTTATTTAATAGGATACTCTATTTCTAGCTGCACAAAATTTATTTGGAGTTTAGAGTATACCTTTCATCTTTTAATAAGCACTTTCTTTTGAAAGTATAATGTACAATATGAATTCTCTTGAATATATACTCCTTTTCTTTTCTTAGCTAGTCAGTTATGCTTCTTCATTTCTGTTGCTAGCCTACAGATTGATATGAAAAGCTTTCTGAGACCCTCTTCTTAAGACAAAGCCAAGGGCCATCACTGGGCACATCTCTACCAAGTAATGCTGAGCAATTGAAAAAACAGAGAGCTACAGAAAAAGTGAAGGACAATATGGTTTCACTTATATGTGGGGTATCAAACTGAAAGTAGCAAATGAACAAACAAGAAAAGCAAAACCACAGACAACAGTAGGGTGGTTACCAGAGGGAAGAACAGTGGGGGGTAGTAAAGGGTGAAGGGGTCTAAGTACATGGTGATGAAAAGATTTCACTTTGGGTAGTAAACACATAATACAGATGATATGTAATAGAAGGGTACATTTGATACCTATAAAATTTTATTAACCAATGTCACCCAATAAATTTAATTAAAAAGTTATGTTTACATTAAAAAATAAAGAAAGAAAATACAGAGAACTGTCAACATTGCAGCTTAAGAAAATTTTCAGCTTATTTTTTCCCTTACGTGTTCCTTGGCAAAAAAAGGAAATATTTAACAATAAGTTGAAAAGAAGAATAGAAACCATACCTTACCAAGCACAGTTTCTAATAATGTCAAGTAATCACAAACATATTGATGGAGGTCTTTATTTCCTTTCTGTTTCCATCCCTGTGAAGCAGCCTCTTCAAAACTGCATTTCAAGAAAATGAATTTGTTCCAA